>BRXU01000003.1:3780000-4312500 GCA_030267565.1 Pleodorina starrii
GGCGGCCCCCAATGGTAGGGCTGCGGCCCGTACTACGGTACCCTGGCGGCCCCCAATGGTGGGGCTGCGGCCCGTGCTACGGTACCCTGGCGGCCCCCAATGGTGGGGCTGCGGCCCGTACTACGGTACCCTGGCGGCCCCCAATGGTGGGGCTGCGGCCCGTACTACGGTACCCTGGCGGCCCCCAATGGTGGGGCTGCGGCCCGTGCTACGGTACCCTGGCGGCCCCCAATGGTAGGGCTGCGGCCCGTACTACGGTACCCTGGCGGCCCCCAATGGTAGGGCTGCGGCCCGTACTACGGTACCCTGGCGGCCCCCAATGGTAGGGCTGCGGCCCGTACTACGGTACCCTGGCGGCCCCCAATGGTGGGGCTGCGGCCCGTACTACGGTACCCTGGCGGCCCCCAATGGTAGGGCTGCGGCCCATACTACGGTACCCTGGCGGCCCCCAATGGTAGGGCTGCGGCCCATACTACGGTACCCGATAGCTTGCTCCCTAACCATCGATCGGTTTCGTGTCTTGAGCGGGGTCTTGAGGGATTGGCACACCCGTGTTCCTCTCCGTTACGCCAAACTGGTGGGGGCAGGGACGCAGGTTGGTGCGGATATTTTGATGGGTGCGCCTTATTATCACTTCCTTGGCCGCACCGGTTGTTCCCCCCGAGACTTGGACACGGTTCCGGCCGCTCATCTCTTTCCTGACCAACCGGTCGGGCCGCGTCGTGTTTACTTCATTGTCCAAATTACATGCGATTATCTGAGGGTTTACATGATGCACGCAAGGCGGCTCCCGGTCCGCTCAATGATTAAGGTGACAGGGCTTCGTTCACCCACGGCCGTCAACGACAGCTACATATATAGATAGTAAAGGAAGGCAGGGGGCCTGGATTCCGGCACCTGCTGCTGCTGCTGCTGCTACCGCCGCCGTTCTTGCAGAGCCAGCAATCTCAGCGGGGAACTGCGGCGGGCAAGTAGGGAGGCAAACCGAAGAGGGAGGGGGTGAAATGTGACGGCGGCGAAGATGAAATGTGATGAAGGCGAAGGTTATAATTCGTGTGCGTCCCCTCGCTCATGTAAGGGAGCAGCATCGACCGGTCCCGCTCGTGCTACGGTGTTTTCTTGTCCAATCCCACAGTGTAATCTCTTCTCGCTCACAACATGTACGCAGCAGGTGGCATTAGGACAGCCATCACGCGCACACGCGCGCGGCGCCTCTCCGCCTGCTGCATACATGCAGCAGACCGAGGTAGGTACCTGCCATTATCGTGCATGGCGGCACACGCATGCAGGACTTACTCGGGGCGGGCCCGACTGTGAAGCGCCAGGAGCCGTCCGTCCGCAACACGACTTCGCCCGTGTCCGTGTCCACGAGCGAAAGAGCGAAGCCCTGCCCGAGATTGATGTTCCGGCACCGGGCCACAACAGTGTGACTGCCGGCTGTAAGCTGGAAAGGAACGAAGCATACGTTCGGAAACGCGCAACTGTGACGATATACGCCATCGATGAAAATCACAGCGATATCATCCGCCGCCACTTCCATACGCAGGTTACGGCCTCGGTCCGTATCAAAAGTCTTAAACAGGATGGGGTACTCGTCAACACGAAGGTCTCCACGAGACCAGATGTACGCCTGGTTTCTGTTTGGCAAGCTCTGCAGCCAGTCCGACCCTGGAAGGCCAGTGACTGAACGCACTCCTGCAGGCACACATGGGAGCGTGCGGGAACGCACGAGCGTGCTGCGTCTCAGTCATCACGCACGGCATGCAGAGGTGCTGCTGCGTGTTAAGTAGCTTGCTTGCGGTAATCATCGGAACCGTGGCGGCGGCGGGCTCCGGGCCAGACGGATAGAGCCAGCACTGCACATGAACAACCAATGTCTGTACAGTATGTAACGATAAATGAAGCACTGCTGCGAAGTACATACACAACGATTGGCTGTATGTCCAAGCATGCCCCCGAAACCTGTAGGCAGCCGCAGGCGGAGCCGTGCTGTTCATCATCCCGCCGTAGCGGCGGCTCGAACATGCAGCCCCCACGCACATACATACCTTCGGAGCCGATTAAGTGCGATACGAGGTTTGCCTGTGGGGGAATCGGGGGAAAACGGATAAACCGGTTTTGCCGTGCACTGCAGAGATTGTAGTGCCATACGTACATTGGTGTATGGGAACGCAAGCCTTTGCGTGCAGAGCCCGTTATTAGTTTGATGGAGAAGGTGGACACCACAGGCGCCACGACATACTGGAACAGCAGTGAGCGCTGCTGGGGCTACGTACGGCCTAGCCAGCAAGCAGTCGTAGTAATAGTGTTGGCAGCAGCACCGGCCAGAACGACTACTGTCGTCAGCAGCAGCCGGACGACCGTCAAGGAAGTCCAACGTTTAATCCATAATAAGGCCCACAAAAATCGAAACGATACATTAGAAGGATCTGTGCTAATTAAGCGGTGGTGGTTAGGTGGTTAATTAAGCGTTGTTACAGTGGACTCAAGACTTGCAAAGGCTAGAGCCGACGGGCCAGCTGGCCATGCACCGACTGCTGCACCGGAGGCGACCAGGGCAGCTGAGGCGCCCATCCAGACCAGACAACACGAGTCACCCAGACAGGGACGAGCCCGAGGGAAAAGCTCAAGCCCGCGACCACGGGGAAATTTGCCATAAGGCTCCCCGATTGGCGACGGGCCCCCGGCTCCCATATATATATTTAGATAGGCGCACCAGCAGCAGACCTGGCAACAAGCAACTCGCGGGCGGCAACATGAGGATGTGTGTAAATGTTATGGATAGATCGATCGCCGCCTCACGCACCTGCATCTCCACAGCTGAGATTCGAGTTGTTAGGATGGCGTCCATTGCAGCGATGCGGGCCGTCAGGCTTGCATTCAGGCCTGATGATGAACGTGTCTGCAGAGCGGCCTCCATTGCAGCGATGCGGGCCGTGCGTGCTGCCAATTCAGCTTCCAGTGCTTCAACTCGAGCGGCGAGGTGCGGCTCTGTGAAGAGCTGTGTCCGGAAGGAGTTGGCGACGGTAGTGACGACGCTGACCTCGATTTGGTCACGGCCCCCCGGCAGGTATCTCCCCAACTGGCTGGGATCCACAGCGCAATTTATCGTGTAGTACACCTGTACACGATGGACAGCAATGCTAACTTGGTGTTATGATGGTCGCAGTTGCCTTAATACATTCATTGCTTAAGTAGGTGTTCATGCATCGTGTAGATATGTGTACCGAAAGGGGAACGGCCGCGCGGCGGGCGGGTCTTGGTTGGGAAGTTATCTGTTCACGTGCTTGAGCCAGTCTTGATGCGGTAGCCAGTCATTCGCTGTCCTACATACCACGCGCACAACTCACCAGTGGCAGCAGCTCAACGCTAAATGGGTTCACGGATGGGGACGGTGGTGGCGGCGGCGGTGGTGTTGGTGGCGTCTCCGGTGGTGATGATGGATTCTTGGGGGGCGGTCGCCGTGGTGCCGGCGGCTTTGGTGATGGTGACCGAAGCGACGGTGGCGGCCTTGGTGACGCGGTCTTGCCGTTGGGTTTGGGTTTTACCCTGAAAGCATGACGTTCATCGGTACCGGCGGTATAAATAAGCAGGGATGACGACCGTTGCACTGGGCACTCGTTGGGCGACCGTTGCACTGGGCACTCGTTGGGTTTCCAACCGTAAACGTTTCGTCCCTGCGTGCACAACTTTCAAATCCACGATGAAATGCGTACAACTGGGCGCCCTGTGCCGCCGCACCGACGAGCGACACGGCAAACACAATTGATTGTTGCCTCTGCTGGCTCTTCTGAAAATAATTAAAGGCTCATAATCACACTATACATGGCTACCGTGGATGGATGGACTCTGGGAATACGTGCAAACAAGGGGTTGGTGTCGGCTTCCTTGAAGCCGGAAAAAGGGCGGGGCCCCGTTCCATCCGTATGGGTGGACTTGAGTGCTAGGGACTTGGGTCGAACCGCTGGATGACCGCTGCCTAAGCGAGAGCGCCTGAGAGGCTCTGACAACGTGGTTTCGGGCAGTTTCACTGCGAGAGGTTCGAGATGCAATCGAACCAATTCAGCTGGTGAGGCTTCGATCCTGCGAGTGGTCCCCGTGAACAAAGTGGTGGGCGTCTATCACGTTGAGATGTACCGGTAGCCGAAAGGCGGCGCGGAATGTCCGTCCGTCCGGCTGAACAGCCATGACTTGGATCCGTCCCTGGTGGAACCCGTACGGTCCGGCCTTCCCAACCCCAACCCCGCCGCGTGCCATCATCTAGACTACTACGGACAAGCGTGCGCCCTTTGGGGCGCGGGCTGCCGTAGCGCCCGTTCGGCTAGCGTTTGCGGAGCGCGGGTGCAGGCGGGGAGGAGTGGTCGTAGATTGCGGAAATGCATATCGCGGAATCGCCCCGCGAAATCCGCGGAGCCGCGCTGTGAACGAGTCGGGGTTTCTGACACTTCCCGTTCGCGATAGAAAACGCGATTCGGCGGCTTCCACGCCGTCATGTGCAGATTCCAGCATGGAATATGTGGCACTTTTGCGATGAAAAAATTCACGCGCGGAAGCGTTGAGGAGATGTCGCGCGCGGGCAGCGAACAGCACTAAACGTACCGAAAACTTCGTTTTGCGCTATCACGTCCCCGGATCAATGTGTTGCAATAGAGCATTGAAATGTGCGATGCATATTGCGGAAATGCTCCGCGAAATTCGATGATGATGTTACAAGCTTTGAGCTCGTAAGGCCCAGACGAGCCAGGAGGCTCATGGACCACTAGAACCCGATAAAACTAAAAAGAAAACAAGAAAGGAAACATAAAGAAATTCGCGGAACTGTGCTGTGAACGAGTCGGGGTTTCGGAGCCGGACACTTCCCGCTCGCGATGGAAAGCGCGATTCCTTTCACGACGTAATGCCCAAATTCCATGATAATAAATGCGGCAACAAATGCGATGAATTTTAGGCGCGGAGGCGTTGATGCGATCTCGGACGCAAGTGATCAGCGGAGACTAGCACAAAATGAACATGCGTTCGGATGCATATATTGCAATACAGAATGCAATAGGTGCTATGAAAATTGCGGAAACGCGCAGCGAAAAGCGTTAATCAATTACTTACAGAAATGCGTGAAAAAAGCGTGACGGACGACGGACACACGGACATTTTAGTTGAGTAAAGCTTCCGCTTCTCTAGTTTCACTAGAGGCGCTACGGCTACGTCCACACGCGCACACGGACATGGGAGCCCTACAGGGCGGGGGCCCCCGGGCGCTTCGCGCTGGGGCCCCGCCCAACAAGGGGTTGGTGTCGGCTTCCTTGAAGCCGGAAAAAGGGCGGGGCCCCACTAAATCCGTACGGGTTAAGTTGAGTGCTAGGGCAGCGAGGGCGTGAAGTGTGAGAGTGTCGACATTCCTGCTGATAGACAGCCAGAGCTGTTTCCCGAAATGCCTGCTAGCCGAGTCGTTAGCAAGGCCTGCCGGCGCCGCGCGAAGCGCGTCATCCCGTCGGGTGCATGAGCGCATGTGCGCATCGACCGAAATACGGCATTTCCAAAGCGAGCGGCGAGGGCGTCAACTGTGAGAGTGCGGCATGTCGACATTCCTGCTGATAGGCAGCCAGAGCTTTATATCTGAAATGCCTGCGGCTTCAGCAATCCGACCCATGTTTAGCATCGCGCGCCGTCTCGGCACTGTGCAACTCTTCCGGCCAGCGCATTGGCTGAAGTTACTTGACAGTAGACATGGAGTGTATCATTTACACATCACGCAGGCTGACTTGCCAATAGAAGGACAGCGGAACTGTTTGCGAGGGTTGCGACGACGTGCAGTTGCCGACGAGAGTGCACAGGCTTCGCTACTGAGGTATTCGCCGTAGAGGAGGCTTGACTGCTTTAACATTAGGACAGGGAATGTAGAAGTCCATCCCCTAGGTTGCCGACTGGACTTGTTGGGCGGCCCGCTGAAGACCGCTGCATAGGGCTGCATCGTGCGTGCATCGGCGGCTTGGCGTCCAACAACCAGCAGTTGTTGGACCCTCATGGTTTGCTCCTTGCAACCTTTGTAATAGCAATATGCGTCAAGACGATCGGACCGGCTAGCAGAGCTGCTGTGGTGTGGTCGCGGGAAGAATGTTCGCAATGCAAACATAGTTTGTTTCCGAAACGAAGATTCATTTCACGCCGTCATGTCAGAATTCCACCTTAAGGAACGATGACTCTTCTGGAATTAATTATAGGCCGAGAGGTGATGGTTTGACCTCGGCCTCGGTCCATGGAGACTGCCAAACTGGTTTGTACTCATGCGATGTTGGGTTCCAATAATAAATTTACCGTGCAATAAAGAATGTAATCTTTTACTTATGGAGTCTTTCCGTTGACCGAAAGTCTACACTTGTCCAATTACTTCCCAGAACCCAGAACCCAGAACCCAGAACCCAGAACCCACACAGACATGGCATGGGCAATCCTACAGGGCGGGGCCCCCCTGGGCGCTTCGCGCTGGGGCCCCGCCCAAAAATGACGAAAGCGGATCTTACTGTGTCAGACGCCGTCCGGCCCTTGCCTCATCAAGGACATCCGCTCCCGCCGCCTCTTTTGAACTGGTGCCGTCGCCTTCCAAAGCAACCTTGCCATCCTGTCCATGCACGTGCACCAGCAAGAGCGGGACATGTGTGCGGTAGCGGGATGTTCATTGTGTATGTATGCCGGGCGCGCTGGTGCCCCGCCATTGTTTACCATGCATGAAAAACAACTATATTTATCTGCATGGCAGCACAGGAAGTGAAGCCGGCAAGCAGTATCAATCCGTTACCGAGCGCCGAGCCTGGCCGAGCGGCCTGACAGCTAGCACCGCCCCTCACCGCCCTTCCAACAAACTAACCTCGCTCTGCGTCGTCCCTGCTGCCACTGCCGTGCTTGTGTCAGCGGCACGAGCAAGCATCACGCCACCGCCGCTCGCTAACAATGCGGCGGCGGCATCCTCTGGAAGCACGTAGTCACCGCCATCCTGCTGGTCGGTTGGTCGGATGGAAGAAGCCACCTTTGTCGACTGGCTGAATTGACGTGTGGGCGCCAAGAGCCTGCATGTGGCACCTTCCGCAGGGTATGTGATCACATTGACCAAGTGGGCCCCGGCGCCGGCCTGCATCGGCACAAAACGCAGCGTTATGTCGACGCTGTTGCCGCCCGCCCCAAATGCCGTCGCGATCTGTAGTCCCTTCTCCGACATCTCCAGGCACCGCAGATAGGCCTCGAACACGACTGGGTCGATGTTCTGTCGCAGGACCTGATGAGGGTACGTAGACGATACGTAGGGAAGGGGGTGAATGAAGTTGTGTGTGTGTGCGTGAATGGGTCGGTACAGCCCAGAGAGCTACGGTACACCGGTGTAGGGGCGGGTATGGATATTAGGGCAGGCAAGTTTTCTCCGTCTCAGTCGCACGTTTCTGGGGTTGCGTATGTATGTAAGAGACGCGAGACCTGCATGACTCGCTTGCTCGCGGTCGGGACGGCTGATGAGGTAAGCACGCACGCGCACGGACCTCTAGGGTGCTGCTGCTGGCTGATGACGTGGTGGATGAGCTGCAGGCCGAAGATCGGTAGGCCGCAACCGCTGTTTTGGCCTGGGAGAACATATACTCGTCCAGGGATGCCGACGAGCTGCTGGAGCCTGTCGCAACGCTTGCACCAAATTTGAAGAAGCCGAACCTGAATACTGTTGACACGGCCAGGTTGAAGGAGTCGGATCTGCTCCTGTACTCGCGGCTCGTGCTGTCCTCCAGGTACTGGCTGCAAATGAGGAATTCTCAACAAACGAAAAGTTTAGGCGTAAATAAGTACATAACAATCGGCTCTCTTCTGTTTTCAATTTTGCTAGGCCAGCTTCGCTCATCTCCAAGGTAAACGGTGCGTGCTTGATGACAGCGCGATGCAGCGGGACTCCAAATGTCCATGTCCGTAATATCATTCGGAAATCTCATGAAACTTTAGGATGAATAAATGCAAAAGAATAAGGTGCAACGCTCCAAAGCTTACGTACACCGTATCCGTCGTTGCGCTGCCAGATAAGAATGGCCAGTTGGCCACGGATAAGGAATGCCGTGGTGTCAAAGTAATAACTCACCTATATGTGTAGGAGGAGTAGTCTTCGCAAGCAGCCTTTTGACCCAGGAACGCGTCCGACGCCGACTCACGGTACGAGTATGTGTTGTAAACACCGCTATCGAGCACCTTCCCGCAATATAAAGCACTCTGGGCGTGCGTAATCATTGGTGTCGCTATTACAATCAACACAGCCACAGTCAGGTGGGGCTGACGACAAGCCCGCAACGATTGCGCCATCGCCGCTGCTCCTCGAGTGACGTCACGTTTCTCAATCGTTGCCAGTCAACTCTAATGAACGTATTTTGACATTACACTCAGATGGATATCATAGGACTGTCATAAGCCCCTTTAAGCCTACCTTTCCTTACGTATCCTGTTGGAGCAACGGTGGGCAGCCCCTAGGCCGAGCGCGCCGGAACGGCGTATCACGCCTGTCACAGGACTTCATACCAACCATTGATGATACGCACTGAAATGTTGGTGGAATGTTACACTGTAGACGACTCGCCTTAAGAACGGATGTGCACGGGGCGGGGCCCTGACCGAGCCGAATCCTGCCCCCACCCATCCATGTCTCCGGGTTGCCGCTCGGAGGCAGCGACTTCCATGGCGGACAGAGCCGCTA
Organism: Pleodorina starrii; assembly: GCA_030267565.1. Taxonomy (NCBI): domain Eukaryota; kingdom Viridiplantae; phylum Chlorophyta; class Chlorophyceae; order Chlamydomonadales; family Volvocaceae; genus Pleodorina; species Pleodorina starrii. Next base: position 3,788,711 of record BRXU01000003.1, read on the forward strand.
GATAGGGAGGGGGCCTGCTCTCACCCGGGAGGCGCTTGAGCGAGCTATAGCTGCTGCCGGGTGCTGTCTGCGGGGGTGACAACAGGTGCCACTCGTTCTGCTCCCGCCCGGCCCGCGCGACCGGGGTTCTCACAAAATTGTTGCAGCCGCGGGGGCAGGGTCGACAGGCGGCGCCCCCATAGCCCCCGCACCCGCACGACTCAGTGCGTCAGTGGGACCAGGCGCGTTTTGCCGGGCAGGGACACACCATCCATCACGAGGCGCCACATTTTCTTCTTGTTGTCGTTCTTCCAGCGCACCCCGTACCACAGGCGTGCCAGAGTTGCACGGAAGAGGCTGAGCTCGACGGCGGGCTTGGGCAGCACCGGGTTCTCTGGCGCCTTCAGGGTCTCACACACAAGTCGGTCATCAGGCACATCACAACTCGTTCGCAGGCCCGTCCTGCAGCTGCGTCGCCTGGCTGACCGTCAGGCGGCGGAGCGGCACAGCGTCCATCCCCCGACAATTATGGCCATTACCTGTGCGCATTCTGGCAACGGCGGTGCCGGTGGTTGCTGCTTGGTCCCCCACCTCCTGCTGCCGCTGCTGCAGCCCTTTCTCCATCGCGCGCTGTCTCCAGCCAGGCCGGGCTGATGTCGCTGTGCAGGAGGCCAAGAGCTGCGATGGTGGCGTCCTTGTCCTGCAGCTGGGCTGGGGTCGCGGCCGGGTCGAGTTGCTCGCGTTCCCATGCGTGCCTGGCCGCTCCCTGGAGGGTGGTGGGCTGGTGGCTTGGCCGCCGTCCACCACTTCCCTTTCCAGGCCCCCCATCGTGAGCATAATGCCAGCGCCGCATGCTGTGCTTCCAGGCCCGGTCGACGGCTGGGCCCCTCGGCGCTTGCGCCATTGGCGGCATAGGCAGGGCCTGGTTACCCAACAGTGCCGCCGCCCAACACCAGTCGCCGGGTACCAGCGGAGATCTGCCAATGTCTTCCGGCGGCGGCAGGTGCCCCCGCGATCCGTCTGATGTCTGCGGCGAGGTCGCTGCCGCCAAGCTAGGGCCCCGTGGCCGGGGCGGTTGTGAGGGCCCACGGCTGGAAGGCGAGCTCAACAAGCTCCCGGGTGGCGGACAGCATGCGGACCCAGGGGTGTAGGCCCCGAGCCTCGCCGCCGGCTGCCACTACCTCCACGAAGTCCCTGCCTGCCCCAGCGGTTGCCTCCCCTTCCGCGAGGGGTGCCCCTGCCGCACGCCCGCCTCCATTACGACCAGCCTCGACTTAAAGCCATTCACCATGGCTCGTGCCTGCGTGCTGCTGAGCAGCAGCCGAACCCAGCTGCATAGCTGCGGACCCGCCCCCATCGCCTCCACCCTACCGTATGCCTTACCCAAGTCCAGGAAGGCGAGGAGGCCCCGGCGGTTCTGCTTTCGGAGACCCGGGCGCTTCGTTCCATGTCGGGCCCGTGTCTGGCCCAGGTTGGCCATTGGTTACTCCTCGTCTCGTAATACTGTGTGTGTGGTGGTATCCTCCCAATTTTTGAGCCCCTGACCAACGGGGTCAAGTGCCAGTGGTGGCGATTGGTGTATTGTGGTTGTCTAGTCCGCGTGCAAGAAAGCTGGCCAGGCGGGAGGCCGTTTTGAGTCCCAGCCCATCATCAAGGAACTGAGTTGTGCGGCGCCTCTCGCGTTGTGAAGTCTTCTGCGCAGCTGAAATGATTAGCCAGGGTCTGGGAGTGTGCCCCGGCTGGCGTGTGTAAGGGAGCGAGGCGCGCGCGGTGAGACGACGGAAGTAGCCGCGCGCCCGGCCCGGCCCTGCGCTATGTTTCGGCCCGGTCAGGGCCCCCGGTGCTCGTTCGTTCTTAGGGCGAGCCGCCCACCGTACGTGTAACACCCCGTCAAAATGTCAGTGCTTATATATCATAGATGTATGGTATGAAGTCCTGTGACAGGCGTGATACGCGCGCCGTTCCGGCGCGGTCCGTCTGCCAACGGGCGGCCCACCGTTGCCCCAGCAGGATACGTACTAAAAAGGTAAGCTTAAAGGGGCTTATGACAACCTTACAATATACAATAAAATGTCATGTATGAAGACGTTTGTCAGGATGACTGATAATGATTGAGAAACGAGAGACCGCTCCAGACACAGCGGCGATGGCGCAGTCGTTGCGGGCTTGTCGTCAGCCCCACCTGACTCTGGCTGTGTTGATTGTAATAGCGACACCAATGATTACGCACGCCCAGAGTGCTTTATATTGCGGGAAGGTGCTCGATAGCGGCGTTTACAACACATACTCGCGCCGAGAGTCGGCATTGGACGCGTTCCTGGGTCAAAAGGCTGCTTGCGAAGACTACTCCTCCTATACATATAAGTGAGTTAATACTTTCACATCACGGCATTCCTTATCAGTTCCCATTCTTATCTGGCAGCGCAACGACGGATACGGTGTACGTAAGCTTTGGAGCGTTGCACCTTATTCTTTTGCATTTATTTATCCTCAAGTTTCATGGACTAATCCATGAAACTTACGCCGTATTACGGGCCTGGATATTTGGAGTCCCGCTGCATCGCGCTGTCAAGCACGCACCTTATACCTGAGAGACGAGCGAAGCTGGCCTAGCTAAATTAAAAGCAGGAGAAAGCCGTTGGTTATATACTAATATACACCTACAGTAACTCCTTCGTTCGTTGAAAAATTGCTCACTTGCAGCCAGTACCTGGAGGACAGCACGAGCCGCGAGTACAGGAGCAGATCCGACTCCTTCAACCTGGCCGTGTCAACAGTATTCAGGCTCGGCTTCTTCAAATTTGGCGCAAGTGTTGAGACAGGCTCCAGCAGCTCGTCGGCATCCCTTGACGAGTATATGTTCTCCCAGGCCAAAACAGCGGTTGCGGCCTACCGATCTTCGGCCTGCAGCTCATCCACCACGTCATCAGCCAGCAGCAGCACCCTAGAGGTCCGTGCGCGTGCGTGCTTACCTCATCAGCCGTCCCGACCGCGAGCAAGCGAGTCATGCAGGTCTCGCGTCTCTTACATACGCAACCCCAGAAACGTGCGACTGAGACGGAGAAAGCTTGCCCGCCCTAATATCCATACCCGCCCCTACACCGGTGTACCGTAGCTCTCTGGGCTGTACCGACCCATTCAACCTCCCGCCCCCCGTGCGTGTGTTCTTTCATTCGCCCCCTTCCCTATCGTCTACGTACCCTCAGGTCCTGCGACAGAACATCGACCCAGTCGTGTTCGATGCCTATCTGCGGTGCCTGGAGATGTCGGAGAAGGGACTCCAGATCGCGACGGCATTTGGGGTGGGCGGCAACAGCGTCGACATAACGTTGCGTTTTGTGCCGACGCAGGCCGGCGCCTGGGCCCGTTTGGTCCATGTCAACACACACCCTGCGGAAGGTGCCACATGCAGGCTCTTGGCGCCGCCCACACGTCAATTCAGCCAGTCGACAATGTCAGCTTCTTCCATCCGACCCACCGTGCAGCAGGATGGCGGTGACTACGTGCTTCCGGAGGATGCCGCCGCTGCATATGCATCGTTAACGGGGGGCGGTGGCGTGATGCTTGCTCGTGCCGCTGACACAAGCACGGCAGTGGCAGCAGGGACGACGCAGAGCGAGGTTAGTTTGTTGGAAGATCAACCACCATCTGCTGCACCACCCTCTTCATGGCGAGATGCTGCTGACAGGACCGCGCGCAATGTTTCGCGCACCCCGCTCCACGACAAAGCGATTGGCACGCACCTTGCTTGTCCGTCTAGCTCCCTTCCTGCTAGGATTTATGCTGCTGCCAGCCAGCACCAAGCAGGCAAACACAACGTTACTCAGCCACATTATTTTTTTTGTGGGTACGGTACCACTACACCACATTGATGATGATGATGATGATGATGATGATGATGATGATGATGTACTTACAATATGTATCGTTTCTTGCTTGTATGCAAACAAGGTTGCTGCAGCAGGCAGCGGTGGCGCCGGTACAGCAAAGGAGGTGACGGGCGGCGCAGCCGCTACCAACGTCAAGGCCGCCGGCCGGCATTTATCACAGTGAGACCCCCCTTAAAATGTTTATGAGCGAGTCTGGCACGGTGTACCGTATATTCCATCTGTGGCCCTGGCGATCTACTAGCTATGCCCTCTTCGTCGTGCGAACCATGCGATAACCGTACATGTCGAATGTCCTGCACCAACACATGTAGCCATCCACGCACCGCCTCTTGTGCGGTGACAAGCTAGGTTAAGGAAAAGGTAGAGGTCTAGGTAGGATCCCAAGACATGCGTGCATGCCCAGCCATCATCAATCACACGGTTCCCGAAATCTGTATGTGTTTCGTTGCAGGGTGACACTCGCCGGGACTACAGTACCACCGAACCCAGTGCCACGGCCGCCGTCGCCACGGCCTTCACCAACCCCAAAGCCGCCGTCGCTACCAAAGCCGCCGACGCCACGGCAGCCGACGCCGCCGCCACCCTGGTGGCTGCCGAAGCAACCGTCATCACCCCCTCCGCCCCTGCCCGTGAACCCATTCGGCATTGAGCTGCAGCCGCTGGTGAGTTGTGTGCATGCATGGCGTGATACTGACAAGCCTCATCCACAATGTGCGGCTCTTGTGAACCTATAAGAGAGTAGACATGCTTTTACTGCATCTCGATCGAGCGAGGGGTCTTCAGCGGCTCACTACTACATACCCGATACCCCCCTTGCTCCCCCACCCAACTTCCGAAGGCTCTTGGAGGGTGGGACCCCAACCTCTCTAAAGCACACTACACAGATAGACTTGCTTGCACGAGTGTGTGCTTGAATGCAGAAGTGCGTGCAAAGATGCGAGTAAACATGCGTTTATTTGCATTGCGCGAAGAATTCGTTGGGCATCGCATCGGTGATGTAGGTTTATTTAGGAAGCAGCAACTGCGATGCTAGGCAGGTGCGCTGTCATTTTTTGGCCGGCGCAGGGATGGCCGCAGGCAGGCAGGCAGGCAGACAGGCAGACATGAATAATAGATAGACGCAGACGATCGATGGGCAATCCGGGGATTGAAGCCCATGGAGGCACTTCATGCCGGGGATTTTGATATAATAATATAGCAGTTTTAGTTGCTAATAATAAAGTCCACTCGAGTTGTTTGTGCAGGTTATAGCCTAGCGCGCGCCGCACTGTCGTACTGTCGTACGGCTGCTACAGATAGATAGAGGAAGTAAAAGGAAGGTGTGCCGGCACGCACGCGGTTAGTACTCCGTCCAAGGTTTGTGCCACGCCGGCCATACCTTTTGTAATGAAAGCTTGCTTCTATCTGCGGCCACGCACCGTCTGTCAAATGTCATGCACTCTTGACCTTGCGGTAAATATATATGCATGATACCATCATCCGTCACAGTACCAACGCAGCATTATTGCCGTACAGGTTTACTACACGATCCACTGCGCCGTGGAACCCGACCAACTCGGGAAGCTGCTGCCGGGGGGCCGTGACACAATCGAGGTCAGCGTCGCCACCACAGTTGCCAACGCCTTCCGGACACAGCTCTACACACCATCACCACCTACACCAGTTGAAGAGTTGCGCCTCGCCAGTCGAGTTGAAGCACTGGAAGCTGAATCGGCAGCACTCAACGCCAACCTGACGGCCCGCATCGCTGCAATGGAGGCCGCCCTGATGAGGCCGACACAAGCTGCCAACCTGACCGCTAGCCTGATGGGTGTTATGTCAGCCATAGATGCCAACGTGACCACTCGGCTCTCGGTCCTGGAGACGCAGGTAGGTGCGTGCTTGTGTGACTTGTACTTCTATCTATCTGCGCCCTGCACCACCACCTACCTGAACTGTTACATCCCCTTCTGGCCCACCCGCACCCGCAGACACGGCTGTCATCGTACCTGGTTGGCGACTTCGATGGTGAGGTGCATGAAAGCGGCGGCGGGTTACAATCCAGTAGTTATGTTGCGCCACACGCAAGGACAGCCATGCCTTCTATACTACTTGGCGCACATACAGGCGGCACTTACTAAATCCGTACTCGCTAGGCAGTTTCACGCAGCAGTGTGCACTGTGCAGTCCTGGGTTGGTGCCCTGGATGCATACATGCCTACCATTCTGGCTTCGTTGCGTGGGGCCCACCGACTGCACATGGTGCTGCTACCGTACACATAATAAAAGAGCGTGTTTGTAGTGACGTACGCCTTCGTAAGTAATACTTGCACTATTCTATCTGGACATACATGGGAGATGGGACTCATGCGTGCGTGCAGGAGTGGCTGTTACTGGTGACCTTTGGTCAGATGGCTGGATGCGGGGCTACCCCAACCGAGGCCAGAAGTTTATCTGGGGTCGGAAGGACATGCGCACTGAAGAGTTCCCCATCCTGTTTACGACCTTCAACACAAGCCGGGATCGTAACGTGCGGCTTGAAGCGGTAGTCGATGACTTCGGCTTGGTCTTCATTGATGGTGTGTTCCGAGCCAATGTCAACTACGGAGGCCAACATTACTCCAACTTCAGGCTGACGGCCGGTGGTCACACATTTGTGGCCCGATGTGCAAACGGCCCAGCTTGGGCGGGATTCGCTGCTTCCCTCATCGATTCAGATACGGGTGAAGTCCTTCTGTTGACGAACTCCTCCTGGCGCTACACGATCGGCCCCGCCCCAAGTGAGTATGCGGAGGCAATCAATGTCACTGGGGTCAGCAGCAGGCGGCACTGTGCATGTGTATGTGTGGTACATATGCACGCACGTGTCTTTACAAGTATTGCCCTTTCATTGTTTGTGTTTTATGTGAGGCACTCTGCTTCCGGCTGATAGCCTATCTAGTAGATAGGCTATCAGCAGCCACCAACATGCTCTCAAGCCCCCTCCCCTCGTCCCCTGCCCACACTCAAGTGTACATACACGTAGATAGTATCTACGTGTATGTACACTTGAGTGTGGGCAGGGGACGAGGGGAGGGGGCTTGAGAGCATGTTGGTGGCTGCTGGGGTGGCTTGCCAGTCATGCCACCCGCCGCTGCATGCAGTGCCTCCACCCTTCCGTCCAAAGCAAGTAGTTATTTGCCCGCCCCTTGCTCCCCGCCCCACCTCCCGCCCCACTGCCCTCGCTCCGTCCGATCCGTTGCAGTCCCCCGTTGAGCTGTCCAGTCCTTGTTCACCTACGAGCGAGCCACTGGAACGCCGAAGATGCACCAGTGGACCTGCCCTCTCGCTCCACATGACGGCCAGCATCTGCGTGGATGGAGCATCCAGCAGCAGAGTATCCGCTGCCCTGCGTTGAGCAAGGGCAGCATACGGCACTGGTACAGACTTGCGTGCTCTCACGGCAGGCTTCGGACGCTAAGGATGTCTATCTGTTGGCACCCTTTCTTCGACTCTTTGCCGCTCAGGCGCGCGGTCATCTATGCATCCTTTGCTGGGTATGTACAGCGAGCGAGACTGGGTAGGGATTTGCCTGCGTGTGTGCCGACAGTATACCGTAGCGGCCACAGCGAGCGAGGGACGAACAATGTGGGGTGTTAACGGGCGGGTGCGTGTGGGTGCCTTGTTCGAATGCTTGCTGGCAGCGAGTGTATGGATACTCACGCCGCCCCGGCCTCTGATGATGAACAGCTACCGGTACATAAATAGCGTAACGGCTTAGCTGTTGCCAGTCGGAGTTGACCCGGGCCCCGTGGAACGGTGGAAGCAATGCACGGTGCGGGACGTGTGCGTGACCGCTGCTCGGCGGCATGCACGCATAAGGGCTTCATCGAACTACACGACACATAAAACGATGGTGTGGACGACCATGCATGGGGTTGGGCTTCGTTCATCAGCTACCCGCCGGAGGACACGCTCGCAGCCCTAGAAGCTAATCAAGGCGACCGAGCTCATACCGGTATAGCCAGAGAGTGGCCTTCAGCGCCCCAAGACCAAGTGAGCGAGGTTAGGTTCCCGGACGCCTGCTGCGTGCTGCATGCACGGCCGCCCAACCCCAATCGGCTTTGGAGCGCTGCAAGGGCATGCGCCAGTGTAGTGCGTGGCTGGGCCTGATGACTGGACGGTGTGCTGTGCTTTGCGATCGAGGTGGATGGCGCTGCCGGGCCTGGCGTGGCCCTCCTGCTGGTTGACGGCGGTGAACGAAGTGCGTGGAGTCGTACGTTCAGGCGTAAAATCAGACCAGCGTACAGCCCCCTGCTGTGTTACCGTAATTCATTGCCCAACCGTGCGTATGATACATGATTCTACATACCACCGGACATTGCGTGGGTTGTCGCTGCGCTGGCATGCTAAACCCCAAGCCAATCGATCAAGGATGTTGTCGCCTCTACGAATGAATGAACCGTTTCACAGTGGACTCCAGCAGCCAGGAGGATGCGTCACCGGCGCATACGGGGCATACCGCACCTGACATTGCTGCGGCCGCAGCCCAAACCGCGGGAAGTGGGCCCAAGCAAGCACGCAAGCTACCAGGATGAGACGCCATGCTAGCTTGCTCCAGGTATTGCCCCTGCGGTCCCCGCCCTGGGGAATTCCGCCCGCATGCCGGAGCAGAGCCTGATCGTAAGGGGTTGCTCTGCATGCATGATCAATCGATGCGCCAGATACGGCTGTGCAGGCGGCCCACTGGCCGGGCAGAGCTGCGATGCCGTGCCCCCGGCATACATGCCATCAGACCGTTGAAGGATATATACCTTCAGCCACGGGCGGGCTCAATTAGCTTTGTCATTATTGCGTACTTTTTGGGCGGGGCCCCAGCGCGAAGCGCCCTGCCCCCCCCCTTAGGTTGCCCCTGTCCGTGGCCGGCTGGCTGGCTGGCCTGGGCTGGCTGCCTGCCTGCCTGCGTGACGACCAACCTTCTTCGCTCGATGCGATGTAATGCAAGGTTAATAGCCCTTGGTAAACTCTATTAACTCAAGAAAAACATTTGTATGTATAAGAGGCAAAAGATGTTTGACTGAGTCCATGCTGGTTGATGGTCCGAGCGAGGCCGCACTCGCTGCCGCTCCAACGCATCTAGAACTCCTATTCTGTTTCTATTTACACCGTGTTGTTCATACATAAACGTTTACATGGCAGCGTCCCTTCATTTCAACATCGATAACCAACTATGTATGCATAGGCAGGAGCATAGCGAACATACGTTGGTTACGACCGTACGTTTTCCACCATGGACGGATCCAAGTCATGGCTGTCGAGATCCGCTGTCCAGAGCTGCTGAAGAGCTGTTGCCCCCATTTGGATCTCCCGCGCAAGTAAATAGACGACAGAACCCTTAACTAAGTCTCTTCCGAATCGCACGCCTATCTATCTTCCACTCATTACTCCGTAGCCCTCAACTCAGTCTCTTCCAACTCACATGCCTGTCTTACTCTCCCAAGTCCCTAGGATGCGGGTTGGGGATATTGAGCGGACAGGAGCCAACCTGTTCAGCGGGACGCACATTCCGCGACGCCTTTCGGCTACATCTCAACGTGTCAGACGGCCACGGGGGCCACTCGCCGGGCAGGACCGAAGCCCCACCAGCTGACTCGGTTCGATTGCATCTCGAAGCTCTCGCGGTGAAACTGCCCGAAACCACGTCGTCAGCGTACACACTGAGCCCCAGAGGCGTCCTCGCTTAGGCAGCGGGCACGCTGCTGTTCGGCGCAAGTCCCTAGCCTTCAACTGCACCCGTACGAATTTAGTGGGGCCTCACCCTTCGCCGGCTTAAAGGAAGCCGACACCCCTTGTCAGGATGGGAGTGGCAAGAACGCGGTGGGGCCGTCGCCGCCGCCCTGGCACCGCACGACCGCCGGCTGGCGGCCGGTGGCCAGCGTAATGTTATCCGTCCTTCAGGTCGCAGCGTGTGAAGTCCCTGGCGGTTGTGTTGCCGCCGGCGGTCCTGTACCTGATGGCCACACCGGTGTCGCACCCAACTGTGGTGACGAGCTATGGGATGGGGCGTGGGGGTAATAAAAGATACCGCAGCGGAGACGGAGACGGCGTTAGCGAACGGACCCCGAACCCAGTAATACTTACCGAGCATACCTGTAACCTTACCGAGCTGAAAAGACGCAGCGACCGCGTCGCCGCCAGACCAACCCAGACAGACGAGTACGCGCGACAGCACAAGAACGGCACGAACGCCCGGACAAAACAACCCGACAAATTGTAGACTCACCTGCGCTCAATGGAGGAAACGAAGCGGGAAGATTCGAAGGAAAAAGGGCGGCCGGGCGTGAGTAATGGCAATGGGCCTCCGCCTCGCTTACAGGCTGATTGGGAACGGTGGCCTGAGCTCATGTGACGGGGCTCAACGGGGAGGATCATACCCTTTTACGTGCGCCTCTTGATGCAAGTCCGTTGTGCTTAACAACAAATCCCTAGCCCTAAGCATACCCGAAGGAGTCCAAGTATTCATAGGGCTGGAGGGCGGAACTCAGGTTGTCTGAGAGAATGCCAACGACAAGGGTAGGTGATGGCATACACCAGTGCGAGTCCCGAATCCTCACGCCGGGAGCAACCGAATCCTCACGCCGGGAGCAACCGAATCTGAACCGAGAGCAACCGAATCCGAATCCTCGTACCGGGAACACCCGAATCCTCACACCGGGAACACCCGAATCCTCACACCGGGGCGGCCTCCCTTCAGGAGAGGGAGTCCAGTACGGCTGTACGGCAACCGACAACCCGATTGGCCCTTAGCCGTGTGCGATTGTAGGAACATTCCGACAGCGCGCGAGTGAGTGTGGACTGGTGACAAAGTCGGGCAAATCGTGGCGTCAACCGTGTGGCACATCGCCATGTCGCCGTGCGGTTGGTGATTGGTGCGCGACGCTTTTGCTTTTTTCAGCAGCAGGCCCCAGTTTCTTTACTTCACGTCGGAACAGAACCTGTGTGTGGCCGACGGCTGCGGGAATTCGAGCTTCCTCCGGCCGCCAATCCCATAGCCCCGTTTCACCACCGGGTACCGGCTCTCATACAGCCCTAGCAGCTGCTGTTGGTTCTCTGCTGGTTCGATCTAAGAGTCAGCCCTGCAGTGCTCCACGTTCCATCGTCTTCGCCACGCGTCCCCTCAATGGCAAGGCGGTACGACACCCTTCGGGTGGCTTAGTATGGTTCACAGCTTTCTGGCCTCGCTTGAATCCGTGTCGGCCTGTCGGCGTGACACGTGTCGTCACACCGTACTAGGAGTCAACGTCCGCCAATGTCCTTGTATGAGCGCGGGCATCACCTGCTATCCGGCAGTAGGGTTTTGCCTGGTGTGCGCAATTGCCTCGAGTAGTGCGCAGGCTTTTTTGCCGCGTCCTGCGAGCCACCAACAGGAGCCCCAACAGAGCAACGGGGGATTTTTTGAAGCTTTTCAAAGCTCCTACCACAAGGCTCTTCGCCAATGCACTGGCTATGGCCAGAGCGACGTTACGAGGCATTGGGGCCCCCGGCTTTTACGGGAGCCCCTGCTCTTGCGCCAGATTTGAGGAGTAGAAAATTCCCCTCCGAGGTTGCGAAATTGTTGACAACCTACGTGCTTGGTATGCCAATGAGTACTCCGCAGGAGAACACGAGGAAGCAGTGCTCTCCCAGGAAATCGCAGGCTCAGGCAAGGGGTTCTCTGAAAATGGACGCCGACGTTGGGGCCTGATGATTCACTATAAGCTGAGGCTACCTGGAGGGAAGCAGTACGCGCGATTTTCGTTGCGGCGTCCAATATCAAATCGAGAACGGTATCGATAGCTTGCCACTAGATGTGCAATGCGCAGGGCAGGTACAATCACGCGCTTGAAACTGTATTTACTTGTGCTATTGGCTGTGGGTGGCGACCCAAATGAATGAAGCCGCCGTACGGCAGAGTTTGCCGTAGAAGTGCAAGCTCTATGGTCATGCAAGCTTTGTTCCAAGCCCAGGCGTCTCTCATTTTTAGCTCTACAGCAGTAATTGTGCTGTGGTAGTATTACGCTTAGTCAAAATGGCCTCGCTCATGCGGTCTCAGGCGCTCCTCCGCGCGTGCCCCCAGCGCTGCGCGTTCACGCCCGTGCGGCCCACCTTTGGTACGTAACTATTAGACAAACTCTCTAGTTCAGCTGGATTCCAGCCAGTCGAGCGAAACTCGGCGGAACTCTCATGTGGCTGCGCTGGTTTGCCTTTCCTCTTTGCAGCTCCGGTGAGCCGGCCAGTGGCTGAGCGTGGCGCTCTGGTTGTTATGGCGGCTGAGGGCAAGAAGGACCAGAAGAAGAAGATGCCCAGCCCGGTGAAGCGCGCTCTGTTGGCTGAGGAGCGCCGCTTGTATAACAAGGGCCGCAAGTCCGCGTGCGCCACTCGCATTAAGAAGGTACGCTTCTGATCTATACTTGTAATTCAGCATGTAGAATCGGCTATTGAGAAGCGGTTGGCAGAAGCGGTTTGGCCTTCAGCGACAAGTGTACCCAATTTGCTTCGCAGGTCATCAAGTTGGCGGAGTCGCTGATGGCGACCTCGGAGCCCAAGACGGAGGAGCAGGTTAAGGCCCTAGAGAAGCTCGTCGCTGAGGCGTACACGGAAATTGACAAGGCGGTCGTGAAGGGCATCCTCCACGAGAACACCGCCGCCCGTAAGAAGGCCCGGTGCGCTCGCTACAAGAAGGCGGTGCTTATGTTCGCCGGTCTCTATCAGCCGGCGGCGGACAACTCAGACTTCGCTCGCTTTGAGAAGCTGCAGGCGAAGGTGGCGGAGGTGCGGGCTAAGGAGGCCACGCAGAAGCCGAAGGCAGTGGCAGCGTAATCAGCCTGGCAGAGCATGGCGGGGGATCCGCTTGGGGGAAGCGGGGGCTGTAGTTGCCCAGAACGGGAGGCAACATCGGGGTGGGGGATGCTGTATGGTCTGACCCACGCCAAACAGGACCGCCGTGGTCGAGGTTTTTCCTGGCCGGCAGCAGCGGTGCCGCCCGTGCCTAAGCGACTGACGTTTTTCCCCGTCTTGTCACGTGGCTTAGGGCGATAGGTGCACGCACCAAACCCTGTCCCGGTAGGGGCATTGTGTGAGGACTGGGACGACGAGTGCCTAGCGCTTGATGCGTGCCTGCACCGCACCCTGCGAGCGTTGCGGACGCGAGGGTCAAACCATCGCGCTTTATAGGCTGCTCGCTATCGAATGGGCATAATGGAGGTCCAGGCTGTGCGCCAGGGGCACAGCGAACCGACTGGATGCTGGCGGCCCGTGGTTGGTGCGGCCATAGAACCCGGTTGTGGGTTATCCCAAGCCGGGCGCCTGGGCAGCTAGGCAGCTCTTGGCGGGTGTGCACCGGGGCTTTTTCTAGCAGTCGTCGGTTGTAGCTATGGGGAATGTTGGCACTAGGTGGTGAATGCAAAATGAGCTACGCAGTGGCATGGGAGCCTGCCGGAGGCCATGCTGTTTTGTGTGGATCGCAGATTGCCGTGTAGAGGGTGTGGCATCTGGCTCGCTTCCTCCCCGCCCCGCCCCAACCTACGGTATCACCCCGTCATCCCGTCATCGGATGAAATTCACTCGTCCTTGTTCGTTCTGAACCGAGTGCTGGGAAGTCGGATTCAGAGCGGCAAGTCAGATGCCTTGCTCCGGTTCCTATTGAGGGTCCGTGCTTAACCCGCTCAGGCGACTTCAGATCTGGACAGATTCACAAGATTACTTCCATGTTACGTAATGCACGAGGCTTTAAATCGCGTATGCTGGGAAAGGACAGGCGGTTTTAAGGACGGGACAGCTGGGCAAAAAGCAGTAATTCCGGATGCGGGGATGGCGGCATTCAGACATCGGCCTCTGCGGTACTCGTTGATAACAACACGGGCTCAGCAAGCTTTTCAACAGCCCTCGAGCCTCACAGGCAAATGGTGACGTCCGAAACACAGACACCCTCTTCTCCTCTTCACGCGCAATGGCCGGTGCACGGCCTGCTGGCTTTCACGCCGCGGAGTCCATTAGTTACACGAACATGCGTTGTACCACGGCCGGTTGGCAACAGATCACTACCGTTAGCAAGAGGATCTGGGACCAACGATCAAACATACGAGACACACAAGCCAGCCCGGCTACGTGCCTGCTGTTGCGGCGCCGCCGCTGAGGTCGCGCCTGGATGGACAGCCCTAGCCTTGCGAAACATCCAAACCCCTGCCTCCACAGGCGTCCATCGCAAGGCGCGCACATACGCAAGAACGCAACCGGACACTATCATCTGTAGCACCGCAGCCTGGACAGACTTGACCTGCAGCAACCAACCAACCACCAGCCACACTTGCTCCACACATGCGTGTGCACGGCCACCGCGACCCTCCGCGACATGCATTTCAGGTTCAAGCACTGCACTGATACAGATCTACAGAACGCTGCACCAACGACACAGTCCGCCCACGGCCACTACTCCTGCGCCGTCCTCTGCGTCTGCTCGACTTCTGCCTGAGGAAGAACCTGGCAACGCCGTTGCGGCACCGGTCAGGCCTCCGCGTCATTACTAGCCTCTGGGCCAGTACATTGCACCCCTCTGCGCGGCACTCCTGTGACACCCGCGTGGCACGCTGCAAGCCGTCTACGCAGTGCACCAGCACTCGGGGGCACACTGCCGTGCTTCGGCGCACCTGCGCTGTGCGCTCTCGTGTCCCTCATGCCCCGCCCATGCTCCCGCGTCTCCGCGCATTCACAGCACCCCAGGACACCGAAATTCTTCCATGCTTGGGACGGCAGGGGGCCGGACTCTTACCATTCTTCATTCCTCACTTTGCTCGCCATTATTGCTCCCCACTCGCACGGTGCCTAGGACGTGGCGCCGATACCGGCGGCAACCCCCCTGAGCCCATCCGAAGCGCTCCTAGCCTTTCGCCGGTTTCGACACTCCGTCGGCTCTACTCTCCCCAGGGTTTGGATTATTTAGGGTTCCGCGCTTCCAACGCTCTGCAGTACACACTTGCAACGCCGTAACACTGGAAACTGACCGTGATTAAAAGCCATATTAGCACCTAAGCAGCCGCGCTTGCGCCCAAGCTCTGTATCGCGGCGTGTTGCGAGAAGGTGCAGTCCTCCGCAGTCCCGTCCCCAATGCGCTCCCTCCTCCTCGCCGCGCCCTGATAATAAAACCTGCTGCCGTACGGGTGGCCCTCCCCTCGCATCCTGTTCCTGCTACTGCGGCGGCGGCGGCAACCGTTGCCGCTTCGCAGTTGCTGCTGCTTGCTGCCGCCGCTGCTGCGCCTCCTCGCTCTGCTGCCGCTGAGTCTGTCCCATCACTGCAAATGCTGGTGCCGACGCACTCCCCTCAAAGAGACTGCCCAAAACGCCATCACCGGCTGCCGTACAGTGTGCGCATGGATCCGCCCCTGCGGATGTCCAGGGAGGGGTGGGGGGTGGTCACCAGGTTGCGCCGGGCGGCGTGTTTGCCTGGTGGCGGGGCGGGGCCCCGAGCGGACAACGAGGCCCCGCGCCAAGCCCGGCGCTGCGGCATCCGCGGTTCGAAGCCACGCCAAGACGGGCGCTGCGGGGCATGATTCCGCCTTTGCCGCTTGCACCTCGCCGCGTCCCGATGAGACCGGGGCCCACAGCGCCAACACTTTCGTTGACCCACCCGACCCAGAGCAGCCCACCCGCCCCCGAGCAGCCAGACAGCCAAAAAAGCTTTGACAGCTATGCACGCACAAACCTCCCTGCCCATCCCCGCCTGCCCACGCCCACGCCCTGCCTCCTCAGTTCCCCAGACGCCCACACCCAGACACTCAAAACAGGAAGCTCCCACCGCCTCTGCTCCAGGTCTGGGTGCCCTTTGCAACTCTAGGCAACCCCACACACCTGCCCCAAAGCCCCGCCCCATTGCCGGGTCCGGGCCGCAAACGTCGCCTCCGTCCCCTCGTGCGCTACATTCCCTACTGCCCCCCCACACCCCAACTCAACTCACCATCTGCCCACCCACCCACGCGACTAAACAACCCCAAAAACCCCAAAAACCCAATAAACCCAACAAACCCAACAAACCCAACAAAGCGCTCACTCACCTGCGGTACACGAGCTCCAGGTCGGGTCGGTTGGCTGTGGACAGCAGCGATCTCAGCGCCGCCAGGGATATGGCGGCACAGTCCTGCAGCTCCAGGTGCGCCAGGGAGGGGCAGAAGGCCAGCAGGGCGGCCAGGGTGCGCGTGTCGATGAGGGGGCACTCCACAAAGGAGACGCGCTCCAGACGAGACAGCTCCCGGAGCGACAGGATGAAGCCAATGTCTGCAATGAAGGAAGGAGGCGGAGGCGGCGGAGGCGGCGGAGGCGGAGGCGGCGAAGGTGGTGGGAGGGCAGTGCGTCATTGGATCCGGACGCGGTGGTGCGGTGAGGTAAGAAAAACGAGGCCCGCAGCGAAGGGACGGAGACGGCGTTAAGCAAGGAGCGGACCCTGAACCTGGTGCGGTGGGATGTACGGCACGTGCGGGAGCGTGCGTTGGCTCGTGGCTGTGTGAGACACACGCCAAGACCCAGCCCCCCAAACCACCGGCCGCACACACACAGGCACATACCGGTACACGCGCACACACCCAGGCACCTGCCCCGGCGCCGGGCGCCTGGGGCTCCTGCGGCTCTCACCCGACACGTTGGGGCACTTGACCAGGTCAACGCGGGTGAGGGCCGAGTGCGCCGCCGCGAAGCGCACCCAGCCGCCGTCGGTGAGCTCGCCGCTGCCCTCCAGTCGGAACGTCTCCAGCCGCCGCAATCCGGACAGACAGCCCAGGCCGGTGTCGCTGATGGATCCGCCGGGCCGGTTCCAAAGAAACAGGTTCACGAGCCCGGTCTGGGGCGGCGGCGGGTGGGTGGGTGGACATCATCAGGCGGGGAGAAGGATCGGGGGATTGCACCACAGGACCGCAGCGGAGGGGAGGGGGTCTGAAGAGTGAATTTGCAAGAATGAAACAAGAAGCCCTGTGGACGTTGTAGTCTGAAGGTCGACTGGATCCCTGTCAAGCCTCCCGAAGGAAGAACTGCTTACGAAAGCGCGGGATCGGTCGCCAGCGGGGGGGGGGGTCGCCAGGGGGCGCGCACGCAGCGGTGCATACCCGGTCGGGCGGGAGGGCGGGCACTTGAGGCAATTAACTACGACCCCCCCTCCGTCCTTGCTTTCGGATTCGCACGCCAGCCAGCACAGCTCCTGAACCCAATACTTCTCTCCGTACCCTACCTCATCCTGCGCCATTCACTCTCTTCGTGTACTTTCCGCACCCTACCCTACCCTACCCTACCCGGTAAGGTTAACAGGTATGTTTGGTAAGTATTGCTGGGTTCTGGGTCCGTTCGCTAACGCCGTCTCCTTCTCCGCTGCGGAAGTCTCTTATACCCTACCCTGCCCTCCCTTTTCACCCCACCCCCACCCCCACCCCCACCCCCAGTCCCCCACCCCCACCCCCCTCACCAGCTCCGCGATGTCTTTGAGGCCGCTGTCCGCCGAGTCGCAGGACAGCGCCCTCAGGGAGGGGAAGGTGGTGCGCAGGTGGGACTCGTGCAGGATGTTGTGACTCACCAGCTTGGTCACTGAGGGAAGCGGACGGAGGGGGTCCTGCAGCAGGAGCCGGGGCGGGGCGGGACACGGCAACGAAGCAGCAGCAGCAGCAGCAGCGGCAGCAGCAGCAGCAGCAGCCGCCAAGGCGGAGGGTTTGAGGGGGAAGGGGGCGGCGGGCAGCGCAAGCAGAAGCGGAAGCGCAGGGGGGTGGGAAACGGTAGGCAGCGCTGGGGGATGCACGGGCAGATTAACGGTGCCGTAGCGCAGATGTCCGGACAGACACGCGTGTGGATGGCCAGGTGACGAAGAGGGGGGTTGCGCGGCGCAGCCCGCGGGGACAGAGGTACTAGTTGGAACCCCCAGGTCTCTGTCTGTCTGTGTGTCTGCATGTCTGCAAATGTACAGCGTACGGAGTGTACGTAATGACGTATGACGTACGGCGCCCTTGGGTTCCGCAGCATCCCATCAACGAGTCCATCCCTACCGGTGCACCACCCCACGCGTCTCCACACCACCCTCGACCCCGCACCACCACTGCACCTCCGCACACCTGCCCCATCTCCCCCCTCTACCCTCCTCTCCTCCTGCTCCTCACGCACAGCCCCCTCCGCCTCTGCGCCCAACCCATCACCTCGCCGCCCCCCCCCCGCCCTGCCCCCACACCGTTTCCTCCTCGCCTACAGCCCATCCGTGCGGTTTCCGCACACACACCTGTAACCCCCCTCCTTCAGCCCCCCGCCCCCCCCCCCCACACACACCCCTCGTGCTTCCTCACCAGCTCTCCCCTCCTCGCCCCTCCCTGCCCCTCCAGGTTCAGGTCCCCCACCCCCAGGTGCACCAGCCCCGGCAGTGCCGCGAAGCGCTGCAGCTCCCCCGCGTCGATGTCCACTCGCTGAATGTCCACGTGGGTCAGACCCGTCATGCAGGTCACCCAGTCTAGCAGTGCAGCCTTGCCGGCAAAGATGTTGCTCAGGACCTGATTGGGGGGGGGGCGGGGGCCGGGGGCCGGGGGAGTGGAGGGCCGGGAGGGAGGGCGGGGCAAGGAAAAACAGTCAAGGAAGAAGCCGGAGAGGAGGCAGGGGATGGGAGGGGAAGGTGCAAATTGTCGGAGGGAGAAAAGAGGAGTCGGGAGAGGAGGAGTCGAGAGAGGAGGACAGGGAAGGAGCGCTGCCCTGCCTCGAGCGGCCGGGCCGCCGAGCAATCGTCACCCTGCAAGCCAAACCGCCACGGCCACCCCCCTCTCCCTCCCCGGGCCCATCCTTGAAGTACGGCACTCCCTCACCTGCTCAGTGAGCTGCAGCTGGTGTACGAACGCCGCGTCAATGTTCTGGACTGCCGCCGCCGCCGCTGCCGCCGCCGCCGCCGCCGCCGCGGCGTCGGCGACGCCCCCGCCGCCACCGTCCGCACCCGGCCCTGGCCCCGCCTCCGCTGGCCCTCCCCCGCCGCCGCCGCCGCCGCCGCCGGCCGCTGCTGCTGCCGCCGCCGCTGCTGCTACCGCCTCTGCGTGCTGCAGCAGGTTTATGTTTGCCACTTCCGCTGCTGCTGCCGCCGCCTCCGCCGCCGCCATGATGGGATTGACACCCGCCCCCGCCGGGGGTCCCTGCAGCACCACAAGACACCGCCAGCACCGCCGACCCATGGGTCGGACCGGACAGACGGGGACCACGGAGGACGCCGGAAGGACAGAGGCCCGCGGGGGCCGACGGGGTCCGCAGGTAAGTTTTGGTGTGGCAGGTGTGGCAGTGCCCAGCTGGGAGGGGAAGAGTGAAGGAAGACCTGCCCTGTCCTGTCCTGTCCTGTCCTGCACCCTTCCCCCCAAGCGGCAGGACAGGGCAGGACAGGACAGGGCAGGTCGGTTGGCGCTTCGCGCTTCGAGAATCAAGTTCCGGGCAGGGCAGGGCGGGGCGGGTCAGTGCATGGCGGGGCAGGTTGCTCCGAGCGCCTCCTGCAAGCGCCTCCAACCCCTTTACCCGCCGGCTCAAGGGAGGCCCTCTTCCCCGGGTCTGTGTCTGTGTCTGTGTCTGGTTCTGTGTCTGTGTCTGGTTCTGGTTCTGGAGCCCACTGTCACGACCAGAACACCTCCCACACCACCACCACCACCACATCGCCAACATCCGACCGGTCGGTCAGTCGGTCGGGGCGGCGTAAACGTGCAACTGCGCGCAAACGCGCACACACGCAATAGCAAACTAAACCCACCCCACCCACCTGTCCGTGGTGCCCAGCGCCGCCAGCAGCTCCCAGCCAGCCTCCGCCTCCGCCTCCTCCCCCCAGGTGTCCGCCCCCCAGGTGAGCCACATGCATGAGCCCCAGCGCCGGACCCAGCGGGTGCCCGTGCGCCCCCAGTCCGCCGGGTCCGCCTCCGCCTGGGCCCCCTCCCCCCCCTCCCCCTCCTCCCCATGCTCCCCCTGCTGCTCCCCCTCCCCCTGCTGCTGCTGCCAAGTGGTCGTTGCCCCCCAGCACCTCCACCGTGTAATCCGACCACACCATGACACTGCGGAGGCTGGTCAGGCTGGTCAGCTGGGTCACCTGCAGGGAGTGATCCAGGGGGGGAGGGAAGGGGGGAGAATAAAGATGACAGTCGAAGTAAGGAGGCTGACAGGCGGAATGAGAAAAGCGGAGTGGAAAACGGGTGCCACCCAATGCCGGGTGGATGAGTGGAGGCTCTCGAAGCGTCGAAGCTGGTCGGGGCAGAGGGGGGAGGCCAGACATGTGTCCGGTGGAGCGTGGATTTCGAGAGCGCGCAAAAGTGGATGGAACCGATATTCGATCAGGACAGCTGGTCAGGCCGCGCAGAGGGGTTGGGCAGGTACTGAGTGCCGTACCTGTCGTAGCGCCTGTCCGTAGTCCTCCAGCTCCAGACCGGTCAGGCGCCGCAGGTCGGACAGGTAGGCGAGAGCCACCTGCACCGGGGGGGGTGGGGTGGGGTGGGGGCAGTAAGAGAAAAGGTGAAACCTGAGATGGAACTTGTCCAGCGTTGCTGCTGCTGTTGTTGATGCATGTATTGATGTCGTTCACTTGTTCTTCAGCTGCTGCTGCTGTGGGGTTGTCCAGCTGCGATCTGCGGCACTCGCTGTGCCGCGCCGCCCCCTTCCCGCACTCTCCCCTCTGCCCTCTCTCTTCCGCGCCTCCCCCTCCGCCTCCCCCTCCCCTTCCCCCCGCACCTCGTCGCAGTGTTTGCAGCACTGCACCCTCAGCTTGCTCAGTTCCGGCAGTCGGGCCAACACCAGCAGCATAGCGTCACTCATGCACAGCTGACACACCTGGGGGTGGGGTGGGGGGTGGGGGGGGTGGGGTTGGGAGGAGCCGGGGCGGAGTCGGGGGGCGGAGCCGGGGGCGGTGGAGGCTGAGGTGGGCAGACCAGAAGCGAGAGTGGAGACGCGGGGGAGGCGGGACGCCCGCGAGCAGGGACGGCGTGGGAGCCGCCATTCCGGATGATGTGGCCCCGACCTCCCGCTCTCCAGGAGTGCCGTACCGTGCCGTGCCATGCCGTGCCGTACCGTGCCGTACCTGCGGAATGACCAGCCGGGTGATTCGGGGGCACGCCAGCCCCAGTGCCGCCATCCCCGCCACCGTCAGCTGAGTGCAGTTCTCCAAATTGAGACTGGTCAGGGCGGGAAGCCGGGACAGGTCCTGCGGGGGGAGGAGGAGGGGAAGGGGGAGGGGAGGGGAGGGGAGGGAGGGCAGTCCAGGGTGGGATCTAGGAGGTGCGACCACAGCGGTGGAACGGTGACCTCCCGCCCTCCCTCCCACTCCTCTCCAGTCCTCTCCAGTCCTCTCCAGTCCTCTCCAGTCCTCTCCAGTCCTCTCCAGTCCTCCCCGGGCTCCTCCGGGCCCCCGGCCTCTGCGCCTCCCCGCGCTTCCCCGGGGAACAGCTTCCCCCGGCCGCCCACCTTTCCCCCCGCTCTCTCAGACCCCGTCTACTCCGTGGGCCTCCCCCCCGGCCTCTGCCATCCGCCCGTCCGCCCGTCCTCCCGGCCACGTTACGTGCCTTGAGCGCCAGCTGTGCGAAGGTCTGGTCGGTGAAGCAGTCCACCTCTGAGGGCTTCATCACCTCGATGTGCTGCAGGGAGGGGAAGCGGCTGTGCAGCTGCCACTGCAGCGCATCCTCGCTGTAGGTGGGGTCCAACTGGGGGGGGGATTGGGGGGGGGCCAGGCGGCGGTCAAGGCGAGGCGAGCAGGGAAGGAAGGGAGAGGGGAATGAGGGAGAAAGACGGCCAGGAGGCCCCCAGGCACGGAGCAGGTGCGAGTTGAGAGGGACGGTGGAAATGTTTGGCGGGTGAGTACGTGAAAAGGTATTTGGGTTACCCCGGTTCGAAAGGCGCGGTGCTCAGACGGTGCAATGCACAAGAGCCACTCCAATGGGCCCAGGGGTCAGTCCGGCCAAGTCGGAGCCCCAACATCCGGACAAGGCATTAAAGCGAGCTGGCAGAGGAGAAATGCTCCAGCTGCTAAATTGTCAAGGGAGCGGCCATGGTGCGCGCTGGTGTTTTGGTATGGCCGAAACCGAGTCGGGATAGAGCGGCCCTGTTGCATCCTTTGCGGCCTTCGCAGCCTATGCTAGGGCCAGGCTCGAGGTCTTGAGCAAGGGCAGGCGCCCTGGGGGTTCCAAGCTGACCTCGGTTCCGCAATCTTTTGCTGTCCATGAGCTTTACACCCAAAAAGTCTTCCCCATTCCCCAACATGCAGTAAAAAGGGCTTGCATTATCACCCCTCAAGGCAACAACCACATGGACGGAAATCCCTCGGGTAAAAATTGCCAAAGGTGGCAACCGTAACACCCTCTGTCGAACAACCAGAGTTGTCAAAGTCACAAGGCGCCCCGCCGCACCTTGATCTTCTTCACGGTGTTGTTGACAAGTGTCCTAAATTTTCGGTTGGCGCAACGCAGTCTGGTCCGGTGGTGGGCCCGAAGCCTGCCAATTATGCTCTCCCATACCGAGTCCGGCAGGCGTAAGACGCTGGCTGAATCCACCTGGGAGCTTTCCGAAGAACTCATGGCTATTGGACCGCAATGAAGCAACGCCCGTGGGCAACTTTACGTTCCTGAAAAGCCGAAAGCAGGTTTCCCCATATAGCGTTCGCACAATGCCTTTGAAGAGCACAAACACGCATTAGAAGGTCGTGGTTAGGGGGAAACTGTGAATGCATCCAAAACACAGTGACGCGTCAACCGTCATGCCGAGCCGTGCGCAAAAGTCCCTAGCTTAAAGTTATGTCGCATTTGCTTAGGGCGATACGTGGCAAACTATCGCTGTGAAAATACATCGCAACCACAGCCGGTCTGTCATACATTTGGTTTCACGACAGCCGGCATGCATGACTACTCCATTGCGCGCCCTGCAAGCGCGCTGTAAGCCGGAATCTCTACATTTCCTCGCGACGAATGCAGCGATGCTGTTGGGATGCCCTCTTCGTACGCATTGGTGCGGCCGGGCTCTGACCGGGCTCAACGCCACTGGCGGTGCGGCGCGCCTTTCCTACAGCCCAACTGCTGATGCGACGCAATGGAATGAGAGCAGACACCCAGAAAGCAACGACCTCCTGACCTCGTACCAACGGTAGGGGTGGGTTCGGAGCTCCCGTCCCAATAGCGGCTTTGACGCCCGCCCCCCTTGGGCATGGAAGGCGCGGCCCCGGCCCCGCAAACAAAAACTTCAATGCAGCCACTAATGGCATGGCTGCCACACAAACAGTGCACATGAAATGCGCCAGGGCACCAAACCAACTGGCTGGCGAACATCCCACGGTCTCTCCCCACGACGCCGCAAGCCCTGAATCCCCCTCCACAAACCCCGGTGGCTTCCACCTCCGCCGCCTCCCATTCAGGCTGTTGCAGCGCGGCGCGCTGCTGCCAGACGCCACACAAGCCGCAGCTGTACGGGCGCTACAGCTCCTGCAGGATGCCGTACTACAGCGGGAGGCGGCGCGCCGCGCCGCGACGGAGCAGCCAGGCGACAGCGGCAGCGCCACCTCCCCCGCCTCCCCCGCCTCGCAGCCCTCCCACACCCCCGCAATGGCCGTCCGCGGTGCCTACCTGTGGGGCTCCGTGGGCTCTGGAAAAACCGCCCTGATGGACCTATTCGCGGAGACCACCCGCCAACGACTGATGGCGGAAGGGCCGCCAGGCGCCTGGCCGGCGGCGCCAGCGGCGCCGCAGGCGCCTGCGGCTGTGGTCCGGTTGTCCTCCCGGCAGCACTTCCACGAGTTCATGCAGGAGGTCCACGGGCGACTGCACGGGCTCCAGGAGGCGCTGCCGCGAGTGGTGGCGAGGAGCCGGCAGGGGATGCTGGTGTACAGGTGAGGGGCGGGAGGGAGGGCGGGAGGGCGGGAGGGGTAGGGAAGTGAGGGGTGCCAGAGACGAGGCCGCAGCGAAGGAATGTGGGTTGACGTTGCGTGCGGGTGAGGAGGGGCACTGGCTAGTGGAAAATGGGGGGCGCGAGGGAGGGAAGGGGGGAGGGCGGAGTGTGTGCGACCCGTGGGTCGGGTGGAGGGATGAGCGGGTCACGTGATGGAGGGAGTGTGATGGGGGGGGTGTGATGGGGGGGCATGCGGACATACCGGCAGAGCGCATGGGGGCTGCGGGCGCAGGGGAGCTATCGGTGACTTGGGGGCCAACGGGAAGGAGAGCGGAAGTGGCTGGGAGGCGTGTGATGTGGGCTGGACGGCTCGCGTCACGTACCGCGTCGTATTGCCGTACATTGCCAGAGCACTCCTCGCCCCCGCTCAGGTACGCCGAGCCGGAGGAGGACCCGCTCGTGACGGTGGCCCGCGAGTGGGGCAGCCGTACTGCCGTACTGTGCCTGGACGAGCTTCACGTGACCGACGTCGCCGACGCCATGATCCTGTCCAGGTGGGCAGCCCCGGTTGGGTGAAAGCTCCCGCGAGGGCCAACGGCCACCGGCTTTGGCTTTGTGGCTCCGCTCTGCCCTCCCTCGCCTTCATCACCGTCATGGGACTCTGCTTGCGACAGCGTGTATCTCTCAAACGAGGGCCGCACCGCCGCACCGGTTTCTGGGTTGGGGTCCAGCCCTGGAGTGATGAATTGGTACTCCGTACCTTAAGCCCTTGCTGCCACCGCCGTAGCGTCCTTGCCATGCACTTTGGGGCGTCGTCGTCGTACTTGCCGTATGTCGTACACGGCCTCCTTGAGAAACCTGCTCAGAGCGTAGGGCGCAGACCTAAGACGTAGGGCGCAGGCCTTCCCGTTCCACGAAGTCAACAAGTGTGTAAACCTGCTGCAATCCACCCAACCCAACCCGGTCACCCGATCAAATCCCGGTGCAGGCTGTTTGGCAGTCTGATGGTGGGTTTCGACACGGCGGTGCTCTTCACATCCAATCGGCCGCCAAGGGATCTGTACAAGGGCGGACTCAGCCGAAAGTACTTCGAGCCGTTCGTACGGCTGGTGGACGAGCAGATGGTCGTACTGCGGGTGGCGGCGGACATGGACTACCGTCGTCGAGCCGGCGGCAAGGCGGTGGCGGAAGCGCAGGCGGCGACGACGGCGACGGCAACGGCGGCGGCGCCGGTGGCAGAGGAGGAGGCGGCGGCGGAGGAGGAGGTGGGGGTTTCGGAGGTCTGAGCTCCGGAGACTGTACGATCAATGAGAGCCGATGAACGCCGACGGCGGCAATGCACCGTCGAGGGTCACACAAGACGAATAGACGATACACAGCGGGATGCTGCTGATCCGAGCTCAGGTGGCCACCGCTGGACACCACCGCGCAACCCACCCCACCCCCGGGGGCGGGGGTATCCACGTATAGGCCCGATCCCGTACCGTGAACGGTAATGTAGCAGAAAGAAATCCTTCCCGCCTGCAAAACAGAGTAGCAAGGTAAACTGCGAGCAAGGGGGGCCAGCGGCGCCCCGCGGTCTTAAAGCCGTTACCTTCACGTTATCGAGAGGCCATGACGGGGCCGGGAAAGGCCGTGGGTGGGTGGATGTATGGGCGATTGTTGCCGAAACGAAGAAATGAACGAACGGTGTCCGTGTATCTTCCGCCGTTATGCGGTGCGCCAGAGTAGAGATCAGTGGTCCATGTCACTCTTTGGATGAAAAGTGTGACCGACGGAACCCGCACGTGTGTGTGTGCGTGTGCGTGCGTGTGTGTGTATGTGTGTTTCGGTTCGTAGGGTGCCTCCCCGGCCTCCTCAGCTTCGCCCAGCTCCTCTGACTCGGGCTCCGGCAGCTGGTTTGTGGGCCCGGGCGCGGAGGAGCAGCTCCGAGCCCTCTGGCAACAGCGGGTGGCGGCGGAGGCGGAGGCGGTGGCTTCAGCCGCAAATAACCGCGACGGCGGCGGTGCCACCGGCGGCGGCGGCGGCGGCGGAGCCGTCGCCGCCGCCGCCGCCGCTGGTCCCGTGGAGGTGCGTCTGGCGTACGGCAGGACGCTCAAGGTGCCGTGCGCCGCTGGGGACGCGGGTACGTGGGTCGGGACCCGGGTTTGCCGTATACGACAAACACGGCATGTACGGAGTCGGAACGCGGTGGAGTGCTACACCGGTGATTCCGGGCCTCTGCGGTGGGGACAGCGCGGGAATACGGGACATGGATCTGCGCGAAGGCTGCTGCTGCTGTTGCTGATGCTGATTCTGGGTGGGTGGGTGGGTGGGTGGGTGGGTGGGTGAGCCATCCAGCATGGACTGTAGTTGTCCCTCGTCCTCCTCCCCCTTAGCTCCGGGGTTGGACTGCTTTCCTGCCCCCCCATCTCTCCCCACGGCCGCCACCGCCACCGCCGTGCCGCCCCTCTTCTCCCTCCGCCCTCGCGCAGCCTGGTTCACGTTCTCGCAGCTGTGCGGGGCGAAGGGTCTGCGGGCCGCGATCGATGACGGCGGCGCGCTGGCGGCACCCGATTTCCTGGCCCTGAGCCGCCGCTTCAGGTGGGACGTGCCGTACAGTTTTTTCCTTGCAGTATACCGTCGTAGAAGCGGGAGCCCCCCGGGCTAGAATCCTAGAAATTGCGCAAACGTGACGGGGAGAGGCGCGGGTCAGCTGCCTGGCCTGCAGCAACTATAAGAACTCACAAAACCTTTCAGAAGCTGTTCGCTTGCCATCTGGCTCGCCGGGGGGACCTGACTGCCGTACTGCCGTACCGTGTGACAGGGAATTTTACATCACCCAGGTACCGCAGCTGGGCCCCGCGCAGCGTGACGAGGCGCGGCGGCTGGTGACGCTGCTGGACGTGGCGTACGACAACAGGTACGGCACTGTACGGCAACGGTGCTCGCTGTCCTGGATCCTGGAACTGGTGTGGGCGGCGCGCGCCATGGCGAGGTGGCGCACCACTTTCGGGGATGTGTGTTAATTGTTACGAGTATTCAACCTTTCCATGTCGACGACACACGACAGAGGATTTTGGGCAGCACGGCGGGACTCGGCAGCGGAAAGAAAACAAACGGTTCGGACAGGGTGGGCGCTGGGCGGATAAGGGGCTGCTGGTGGCCAAGATAGGAAAAACGATGATGCCGGTGATGCGGGTGATGGTGATTTGGAGCAGGCAGCGATTTGGAACAAGCTGCGGGGCCTTAGCAGGGGGCAGACCGGAACAGAGGCGGTGTTGTTGGGCACACTGCGTTGCGACCAGCCTGCCGTGCGGACATTGGGGGAGTCACCATCGAAGGGGATGCCTGGTACGGGGTACGACCTCATCCCCACGCGCCTCTGCCTCTGCCTACGCCTACACCTACTTCGACACCTACGCATACGCCTACTCGAACACGGCCCCCGGCTCCCGGATCACCCGCTCATACTTGCTACAACCTCTCGGTTTGTATATAATGCCCCCTGCTGCTTGCAAGCTTACCTCGCTGTTCTTTTGCAGACAGGACGGCCTTCTTCTGTCTCTTGACCGTTAACGGGCTCCGGCCTGCACGTGGGACACCCCCTCAACCTCATACGGGTGCAGGTGCCGCCTAGCAGTCGCGGCGGAGGTTGCCCCGGACGTCCTCTTCACGCCCCTGCTTGCGGAGGCGCGCCGACAGGTGCCGTACCTTGCGCTGCCGTACATCGTCTTTGACTGTCACCGGCTGACTAGCCCGCCGTCGCACACGTGCGCGTGCGCGCTTCCAAGCTACGACTCTGTCCAGCGGTGAAGAAGACCCCTTTCCGGTATCATTGCGTGCCCACACATGTGAGCATAAGTCTACCCCCTCCTTTTGCCACTGCGTACCCGCAAGTATGAGTATGTGTCTTTGCGTCCCTTCGACACCGTTTCTGCAGGGCGTCAATCCGCGCCTGGGCCTGCCCAAGTCCAGCCAGGTCGTACTGACGTACGCCGCCGCCGCCGCCGGAGGCAGCGGCGACGGCTCCGCCGCCGCCGCCGCCGCCACCGCCGCACCGCACACGTCCGCCTCCGAGGGCACCTCATCGGCGTTCGTGCCCGCCGCCAGCGTCACGGCGGCGCTGCACACGCGGCTGGGGCCCTCCATGACCCACGGGTCGGCGCTCACCAACACCGTCCACCCCAGCGAGTTCACCGGCTCCGCCGCCGCGGCCTTCCCGGCGAGTTTCGCGGTGCCACTGCCCCCGTTGGAGGCCCCACCCCCAGACGGAAACAAGCCCATGCACGCGGCTTCCGCAGACCCGCGACTGGAACCTCCGGCCGCGCGTGTTGACTGGCATGAGCCGCAGGGCCTTAAGGCCTCGTCCCCGCAGCAGCAACAGCAACAGCAGCAACAGCAAAAGCAGGGTGATCTGTCGGTGCCGGCGGCGGTGTTGGCGGAGGAGGTTCTCATGTACCACCGGGCGGCTTCGAGGTTGGCGGAAATGTGTCGAGTGGTGCGAGTGGTGGCGGGGGTGGAGGATGGAGGCGGTGCGGGGGGTGGCGGCGGCGGGGCAGCAGCCGCGGGCAGCAGTGGAGGTGGGGGTTAGGTGTGAGCGGTTGAGATTGCGGTTGCGTGTGGTTGAGATTGCGGTTGCAGCGGTTGCGGTTGAGGCGGCAGCGGGAGTGTGGAGACAAGGGGTCGACGGCTGCGAGAGGTGCATAAGCTGCATTAATAGTTGGTGAGGTTTGCCGTACTGTGTCGTGCGTAGGAAGATCCTGTTGGGTGCTCGGGTCCACTGTAATAACTGTAATAACGATCCCTTAAGAATGCGACCTGCAAGAGAACTGGACGTCTGTGTGCAAGCGCAAGTGGCGAGAAGCTGTTGAGGCATGAGGCCTCAAGCATTTAATGGTGGGCCTGCCCTGGCCTGCCCTTCAACGAATCTGAACGCTTTTTGCGCACAGCTCGAGTGCAGCTCGGGTGCCTCGCTCTGTCTGCAAGCAGGTTACCGCAGGCCAGCCAACCCGACAATCGCCTGCGGTGGGGGGGGGGGGGCGGCAGCGTCAGTCGTCGGCGCTTTTCCCACACATTGGGCACCGTCTGGGATATGATCCTCACATGTTTACAAATCCTCACCTGAGCTTCGCCGCACGCAGACATACATGGCACGTTGCAATCACTGCACGGTGCACGCACAGCACAACGGCACGCGTGGCCCTGTACAACGTACATGCCTGACATTCAGGTCCGTGTCGTACAAAATCGGTGCGAGCAAAGCAGCAAACCGCACGCCTAGGGACTCACTGAAGTAATCCTTGCAAATCAGACCCGGACAGAACGTACGACGCTAACGAAACCGCATCGTGTAGCATTCAGCTACAACTGGGTTTGACACTCGTCACCGACGACGGTAAACAAGCGTCTCGTAATGTACGTATGTACCGTGCCCCTTCGATGGAGAGTGCGGGGTATTGTTGCCCGACCTGCAACTATGACCGATTGACCGTGTCAGCACAGACATTCATTGGGGTACACGACGCTGGCAGCGCTGCCTGCGACGGCGGTGCTGGTGGCGGCGCAGCAGCGGCGGCGGACGACCCAGGTGGCGGCGGTGTTGCATCGGATGACGCTTCCGGAAGCGCAAATGGCGCCGCCGCCGCCTCTGCCACGGAACGTCTCTTGGGGGGGATCATCGACAGGGGCGCCGGTGGCAGCACCGCCGGCTCTACCTCCCGAGTCGGCGCCGGTGGCAGCGGCCTCCGCGGCTGCGTTCAATCAAGCCGGGGGCGGCGCCGGCGCCTCCCCCGGTCCCCACAGATCGCCGGCGGGGCCAGTGACGGCGCCAAACCCCCCGCCGCTGGAGACAGCGGCGGTGCCGGCGCCGTCGGCAGTTGCGACAACTGGTGGTGGTGTCAATACCGGCGCTGGTTTCGGCGCTGGGTTGCTGGCTCCCTTCCTGGCGATGCCTGACACTGCGGATGAACGCACACTGCAGCTGTTGGACTAGGAGGATGAGGACGGGGAAGGGGAGGGGGAGGGGGAGGCAAAAGTACGAAACCGCAGCGAAGGAACTGAGGCGACGTTTGGAGAAGGGAATTTACGAAGGGAGGGACCTCAGAGGCGGAGGGGGAGGAGCGCTGGCAGATGGATGGAGGAAGAGGAGGAGTTGAAGGCTTGTGGGGGTGGTGAGGTTAGTAAGCCGCAGCAAGCGATTGGCAAACTAGACTCGGCAGTGGCGCCGGCGATTTTGGGACACCGGCGGGATTCCCAAGCATGGGCATTGCGGGTGCCATGGCGCTGACCGTTTAGAGGTTCGTGCGTGTGTGTGTGTGTGTGTGTGGGGGGGGTGTATTGGGGTTTGGGGGGTTGGGGGGTGTATCATGCGTGGGGGGGTGGGGTTACTGGGGTTAGTTGTTACAGTGGGCTCCAGACTGAAGAAGCGTAGAGCCAACGGGCCAGCTGGCCGTGCACTGCACCGGAGGCGACCAGGGCAGCCGAGGCGCCCATCCAGACCAGACAGCACAAGTTACCCAGACAGGGACGAGCAAGCCCGCGGGGGAAAGGCTCAGCCCAATACCGCAACCACGGGGGAATTCGCCACGAGCCTCTCCGGTGGGTGGCGGGCCCCGGGCCCGCACAGAAAGGCCCACGAACAGACGTAAAGAGGGTGGATTGGGTTGGCTTGGGGTTGGACGGCGCACGTGGAGCAAGGTGGTCAACCTTGCGGCTGTGGCAGCGACAGTCCGCAACTCTTAAAGCGGCAGCCGGGTTCCCCTGCGAGTGCTGATTCGGTCCCTGGACAGCGCCTGGACCGGCTGATAACCTATCTAGGTCCACACCGCAGCCGTCGACGGAAGCCCGTGAGGAGTCTCGGAGCGTGGGCAGGGTATCCAGGCGTGTGGCTTTCATGCCCAGGGAAGCGGGAAGGGAAGAGGTGGTATTCCACGCAACGGCCGCCGTACGGAATCCGGGTCTGAGGATCAACATTGCCACGGAGCAAGCTTAGGCAAACAACGCTTTTTCCATCGTTGACAAGCTTACCTCTTTGGAGAAGTTCTTGGGCCTTCTGCTCACGCCAAGACTTGCGGAAGGCCGCCTGCATTTTACAAGTTCGGCATTATGCTATCGCATACAGGCGCGGGAATCCTTGAGCGCACGTGTGAATGGTATAGGGGTAAAAAAATGTCTCAGTCGGTCACTCAACTTACACCAGACGGCTCGAGCATTTGGCTGCCGGGCATCGTGGCGTGCATTGCGCACCATCTGCCAGCTAACGAAGTGGCAAGCACATTACGACTGATAGACAATACGACATCGCAGCAGTTCGCACACCACAAGACCTTGCGGCTCTCGCTTCCGTCACCCATCCACGTGTTCCGGGAGCGCTGGGGCCGCCAGGGCGCTTTTCGCGCGTTGTCTCGCAAGCAGCGGCTGCAGCTGCTGCGCCTGACGGCGGCAAGCGGCAGTGTCACCAACCTGGAGGTTGCCCTGGACAATGCGGGTCTTGATCTTCCGCGGGAGCTGCTCGGGGCCGCCGCAGCCGCGGGCCAGCTCGACATGTGCAAGGTGCTGCGTGCGCGCGGCTGCCCCTGGGGCTATTCTCTGTCAGCCGCGGCGGCGGCCGGCCACCGCCACGTGTGCGAGTGGATGTTGGCCAGCGGCTGCCTTCTCCACTGGGACGTCGTTCGCGCAGCTGCCTCGGGCGGGCGGGAGGACCTTATGCAGTGGCTGCTGACGGAATTACAGGGCCGTCCCAACGACGGTGCGCATGGTATCTGCTGGTTATTGTTGGAGGCCGCGACGAAGTACTTGAGCCTGGCGGCGCTGCAGCGGCTGTGGCAGCAGCTCGTGGCAGGGCGCCACGGCAGCAACCCGCAGCAGCACCTAGAGCAACTCGATGAGGAGATTTGGGGTGCCCTCCTGGCGGCCGCGGCCGGCAGCACCATGCCCGATTGGCAGGCCAAAGTGGAGTGGCTGGAGGGGCTGGGCTGCCCCCGCATGGCCAGTGCATGCAAGTACGCTGTGCGGGCTGGTGACGGCGATGCAGCGGTGGCGCGTCTGCAGTGGCTGCGCGGCCGGGGCTACCCCTTGGAGGCGGAGGTGGCGGACGCTGCGGTCTATTTCGGCAATCTTGCCGCCCTGCGCTTCCTGGTGGAGCAAGCGGGGGTGCGGCCCACCGACGATGAGTTCATCTTTCCGGACGCAGCCCACCAGGGCCACCTGGCCGTACTGCAGTACCTGCACGCCAGCGGCTTGCCCGTAAACGCCCGTTTTGTTGCGGAAGAGGCGGCCAGGGCGGGTCAGCTGCCGATCGTGTCCTGGGCGGTGGAGGACCTGGGCGTCGCACCCGCTGAAGGCGCAGACAGCTTGCTCGACTGCGCGGCGGCGAGCGGCAACCTTGAGCTGATGACATGGCTTCACGGCCGCGGCTGGGCCTTGGGCCCAGAGGCCTTCCCCAACGGCGCCGGGAGCGGCTGCGAAGAGGCGCTGGAGTGGCTGGTGGAGCGGGACTGCCCCTTGCCGGTGGGTGTCGCCGTCCTCGTTTGTCACCACCACATGTACGATGCGCTCCGTGTGGCCCACCAGTTGTGGCCCACCGGTGGTTCATTTTGCATGCGCTGTGCCCAGCCAGGTCACTCGGCTGGTCCATTAGACGCGTGTCCGGGCCACCGTGTGTCGTACGTTCGTCGAGCTGCTGGAGACGTTAGTCATGGCGTCGATGTCGTGTTCAGATTGGGCATGTGCGCCTTCCGGGACAGAGTCACTGTCTGCCAAGCTGCCGAAGTGCGGCGCCGGGATACTCCGCTGCCGGGGATCTACCGGTAGGCTGTGAGGCCGCATCGACTTGCACCGCCCTTGAGTGCCCAACCGCCCGTCCCTGCATTGATGTGCGTATGTACGGCGATCATGTATGTTCCTTGGCGGCCTCAGCTCGATGGCGACGCCTACCTCGGAGCCGCCCGCAACGGCGATCTGGCGATGCTCCGCTGCCTGCACCGGCTGGGCTGCCCCTGGGGGCCGCCGGGGGAGCTGCTGGCCAAGTGCATCCGCAGCACCTCGGTCTCGATCGCCGTGCTGCAGTGCCTGCTGGACTTGGGGCGCCTCGAAATGGACTTGGATGCTGCGGTCAAGTTGGCGGAGGACTGGGGGGCGCAAATGGCGTCCTGGGAGCCCCGGGAGCGCCACGCAGCGCTGCTGGCATGGCTGGGCGAGCAGCGGCGAAAGTGGCGGTCGCCTGGGGCCCTAGGGGCCTAGCTCGCGGCAGCAACGAACAGCGGCGGGGCGGGGGCAGATGTTGAGCCGTGTAGCGGCGGGGCGTATGTGGGTTGGGTACGGCTTACCGTGTTGTCCGGTGCCGTGGGTCGGTAGGGCTGCCACACAGCCACCCTGCCAAGATGACTGGAGTGCATTGGGGGAGGGTGGAGGGTGTGTGTTTGGGGTTCCGGAGCGAGAGCCGTCCGTAGTCTGATGGCGGGGGGGGGCAGATGTTGGGTGCCGCCGGGGGGCGACTCATCACATATGGGTACGACATGTTCGACCGGGGGCAGGCATGGGCATGGGGTTGTGCATGCCGGCGATGCACGTGCATGGACGTGGATCACACTGCGCTTGGCAGTTCCGATGATGCCTTCGCTCCGGTTATGCCTTCGCTGTACTGCGTTAGAGACAGCATTGCAGGGCCCTCGTCTACCGAGTGTTGCAAGGCATGGCAACTGCAGTCGGTGGGGCTGCAATACCGCATTACGTCGCACCCCGCCACGTTGCTGGTACTTAACACCGCGCCACGGTTCGCCACGTCCGGCCATGTCGCGGCACACCGGTCATCTTGGCGACGTACGGTGCTGGGCCCATGGGGGATTGCATTGCGCATGTAGTGTACGTTTGCTGGGTGCGGGGATGCTGTGGGCAGGGCGCATTGTGGGGCAACTGCGGGGCGGCTATCCAGTGCACAGATGGCGGAGACTGCGAAGGAAGGGCGCGTGCACCGCTGCCGGTCTCTCCCCCCGCCGCCATAAATGGAACCAACATGCCAAAGGCCAAACGCTGAACGAAACCCGCGAAGATGGGCCTCGAGGATGGATGGATGGATGGATGGTACAAATTAATGAAGTGGGTGGGCGGGTGGGCGGATGGGCGGACGGCTGCATCATTACATGCGCAATCAGAAGCATGCGTACGGCGCCATGTGTACGGCACGCACAACATCACGGGATTTATTGGCCGAGTTCAGACGCCGCCTTTTGTTGGATTGGAGCTCGGGTAGCCTCGATAGGGACCCGCGGGGTTTCCCGGAGCATGAGGAAGGGGGTGTGGGACGTGGGAGCACCCGGGGTTACCGCGTGTCGGTACCTGAAATGGATGGGTGTGGCGTATACCAAAGCACCACGCGGCCCTGATGCGCTTTCGGCTGGGTCGTTGGGAGTTGGATGTGTCGCGGCTCACACGGGGACCGAGTTGAAAGCCACGCGCGGAAAGGACATGCCGGGTGCGTCGCGGAGGGGCGGTAAAAGATGAGCTGCACGTTTTGATGGAATGTCCGGAGTATGCACCATCAAGAGAGGCAATATGGGCGGCAGTATGCTGGATGTGATGAGGTCCTTTGACTCGGCGAACTCTTGTTCCAAATTCATAAAGCGCGTACCGAGCTGCTTGGCAGCTAGACATCGGGCTGACGGTTTTTCAATGTGCAACCCTTGACGGATAACCGTTGTGTTGTTACCAGCCATTTTTGGCTCGCACACATGTAATGCCTCATTCCAACATCGAGGGCGGGCCCCGTGATATCGATGAATGGATGCGCGAGCCTAGCCCGGCCAACCCCGGCTGGGTGCGTGAGAGAACCCCGGCTGACCGCCCGGGCGTCCCCCGCAGTTCCGGGGCATGCTGTCGGTTTACCGCGGCCGCACGACAGCTGCATTTGTGCGGCTGGTTCCGGCAGCGCGGCTCCCACGGGCGCTTCGTGCTCGCTGATCATGTCTGCGACCCCGAGGGTGGTGGGCTGGTGGCATCGTGAATCAGATGTGGGCCGCCGGCTGCTGGCCTGCTGGTTGATGCCACCGCCGCGGGCCACAGGGGGCTGCAGGTGCACCGCCGCCGTCCGCGGCGAGAACGAGCTGATTAATAAACCGTTTCAACCTTTCGGGAACCTGTTGGCGAACCGTGGGACCCTGGGCCCTCGGCTCGTATGGGTAGTCGTATGGGTCTTGGGTCAAGCACCCCCCAATTACCGTATGCAACATTCACACGCAGAATGGACCCGAAAGGAACACCGGGGCAAAATGCTGAGACCGTCGTTGGGCTCTGCGGTCCGCGGTCCGAGGCCCGCAGGCACGGCAGTTGGCGTGATTAGAACTGAATACGTATTGGCGATTACGAGTGCCGTACAGGCAGTCCGATCGTTCGGCCTGGTTCGGCTGCTCAGCAGCATAGATGTGGGAATGAGGCCTCAGGCATTTTATGGAGGGCCTGCCAACTGTTCTGGACGTTTTTTGCGCACAGCTCGAGTACAAGAGGGTGGACCCCGTTCTGCAGAGCCCCCTCCTTGATTCTCGCCTAATTAACTTACACCCGCAGCTAGCGTATGTATCACCAACGCTTGCGGGCACGAGACTTCCTCCCGCCCTCCCTCTCGGTGCACCACACGCCGGCCTGATTTCTTTTTCACGCATTCGGCAGATCGGCACGGTCTTGCGCAGCAACCACATCCAGCTGGCGGCGGCGGCGAGCCTTGAACCTGCAGCACAGCTATCAGGGGCCGATCTATACCGGTAGATCGCCTGTCTGACACACACAAACTGAGGATCTCCTCAGCTGCGTTTTCCTCTATTTGCTTTGTCGCTGGCAAAGCCGTTTAATGGATTAAAAACGGTGCTGTACGGCTGTGCGGATCGAGTTGTGTCGCTGCAGTGGCAACTGAATACTCGTGGCAACAGCGCCAGTGGGCTTCAGACCCCGCCAAGGGTTACATGACTCTTGAGGACGGTATACAGTCCATCAGGTGTCGGCTAGCCGTGGAGGTGAATTGGGGAGAACTCGTGTTGTTGTTGTGGCGGTTACAGTGGCCTACAGACCCTGGGACGGAAGGGCAATAAGAGCCGGTGGACGTATTTCACCATTTGCGGCGGCGACATGGCGGACAGATACTCGGCCCGGCCATCGCAGCATTGCAGCAACCCATTACAGCAACCCGTTGTAAAATAGCATTACGGTGCCTGTAGCAAGCTGCACAAAGCCTTCGACAGATCAACTGCCACTTCGACAGGCAATGCCGCGGCCCGTGGGGCCACACACAATTGAGCCGGCCTCATCTTGGCCCCGAAACGCAGCGGCGTCAAGTGTTTGGTTCACAGCATAAGGCCCGGCGCGCGGCAAGAACAACCCCAATACAGGCGTGAGGCAGCGAGCAACGGGCTTAAAAGTACGACAAGACGTAATACTCATCACAGGAAGACACGATCGGATACCGTACGCAGCCTGCACACTTGCGGTGCCGTACACGGCCGGAGTACGTCCCCGCCGCGTCAAGCCCACGCAATAAGCCTTTTGTTGGGGAAATGCACTGTCTCGACAAGACGCACGAAAGTTCCGCACGGACTCCTGCTTAACATCTCCTTCTCCGCCCGCTTAATACCTCCTTCGCACGCTACTTAGTTCCGCACGGAGGCCCGCTTAATATCTCCTTCTCGGCCCCGGACCCGCGAGACACAGTTTCGTATTCAATGTCCTACCAGGCCAAACAATCGTGATTCGGTTGCGTGACGACGACAGCACCTACACACCTGTACGAATGTACGGCTATACGGTTTAAGGCTTCACTTCGGACCATCCTGCCCCTTCACGCCAAGACGCTGCATAGCACAGCACAGCACAGCGCAGCACGGCACAGCACAGCACGGCCTAAGAAGACGCCATCGGCGCTACCCGTACTTTCTGACGTGCGGGTTGGGTGCGTCTGCCCCGGTGGGTGGCGTCGAGCGGCGTCGAACCGCAGGAGCTCGGATTCCGCTGCTCTCAGGCGCACGCACCGGCGGCCCGGGCACACGCACACGCACATTCAGCGGTTCACCGGGAGGCCATCGCGTAGCACCGAATGTGGCCGTCTGGTGTCCACCCTCAGCAGCGAATGGTCGGCCGCGGATGCCGCAGCGGCCCCGGCTGACGCCGTCACCGGTCCGTGGGCTCCCTAGGGGCCGGTGTTCAGCGGAGTCGCGGAGTACAGCGGGCAGCAGTCCTTGCTGACATCGAACAAGTTCAACCTGCGGTTCGGTGGAACACGAGGGCGGTGTGGGGTAGGTGCAGGGCAGGGAGCGGCACTTTGGGGAAGACATCAGAACCCTTAAAGTCTGAAACCCTAAAGCCGCGCACCGCAGGAAGCGTGTGCCCGTAATGACGCCAGGGTGTGGGATGTGGCCGGCCGGTGCGCTTTCCTTCGCCCTGGTCGCATCCGCTGCAGAGCAAGATCAGCGCTGGCCCGCCGCCTTAACTTCCCTAACGGCCCTTCGCAGGGAGCCGTCGCCCACTGCAACCTGCACCACATGATTGACCTACTACCGGTACTGCATCTGCATATGTCGTTTTGGGGTGCGCCTTCCTTTTTGGGCGGGGCCCCAGCGCGAAGCGCCCGGGGGGGCCCCGCCCTGTAGGATTGCCCATGTCCGTGTGGCCTGTGAACTGTGGACTGTGGACTGTGAACTGTGGTGTCCTAACAAAAGTGCAGAATCTCGGCCAACGAAAATACTGCATAAGTAAAAGATTACATTCTTTATTGCACGGTAAATTTATTATTGGAACCCAACATCGCACGAGTAAAAACCAGTTCGGCAGTCTCCATGGACCGAGGCCGAGGTCAAACCAACGCCTCTCGGCCTATAATTATTTCCAGAAGATTCATCGTTCCTCAAAGTGGATTTCTGACATGACGGCGTGAAATGAATCTTCGTTTCGGCAACCAACTATGTTTGCATTGCGAACATTCTTCCCGCGACCACACCACAGCTCTGCTACCCGGTCCGACCGACTTGACGCAAATTTCGATTACAAAGGTTGCAAGGAGCAAACCATGAGGGGCAAACTGCTGGTTGTTGGACGCCAAGCCGCAAATGCACGCATGATGCAGCGGTCTTCAGCGGGCCGCCCAACAAGTCCAGTCGGCAACCTAGGGGATGGACTTCTACATTCCCTGTCCTAATGTTAAAGCAGTCAAGCCTCCTCTACGGCGAATACCTCAGTAGCGAAGCCTGTGCACTCTCGTCGGCAACTGCACGTCGTCGCAACCCTCGCAAACAGTTCCGCTGTCCTTCTATTGGCAAGTCAGCCTGCGTGATGTGTAAATGATACACTCCATGTCTACTGTCAAGTAACTTCAGCCAATGCGCTGGCCGGAAGAGTTGCACAGTGCCGAGACGGCGCGCGATGCTAAACATGGGTCGGATTGCTGAAGCCGCAGGCATTTCAGATATAAAGCTCTGGCTGCCTATCAGAAGGAATGTCGACACTCTCACAGTTGACGCCCTCGCCGCTCGCTTTGGAAATGCCGTATTTCGGTCGATGCGCACATGCGCTCATGCACCCGACGGGATGACGCGCTTCGCGCGGCGCCGGCAGGCCTTGCTAACGACTCGGCTAGCAGGCATTTCGGGAAAAAGCTTTGGCTGTCTATCAGCAGGAATGTCGACACTCTCACACTACTTCACGCCCTCGCCACCCTAGCACTCAACTTAACCCGTACGGATTTAGTGGGGCCCCGCCCTTTTTCCGGCTTCAAGGAAGCCGACACCAACCCCTTGTTCCCCGGTAAGTTGCACGAAGGGCCAGCAGCCGGCCCGTTAGCTCTACTCTTCCCGAGTCTGGGCCCACGCCCTGTAACATACCGATACCGTAACCACACACAAGAGAAAGTACGATGCCCCCGCGCGCCTTCCCCATTAGCATGGCCGCACTCACCAGCAAGACTTGTCCCCATTGCTGAAGCAGAAGTTGTTCAGCGGTGTCCTCGCCTCCAGCTCCAGGCAGATCTTGCCGCCATCCGCCTGCTCCTTGCTCCATCGCAGCGGAGTCACCTTGAGAGTCTGGTCCCCCACTGCCCCCCAGCTGGGGGAGATGAAGCTCAGGGAGGCCGCGTCCGAGGGCTGGAGGCCGATGCCCCTGATGGCGCGGCGCTGGTTGTCGTCGGCCCAGAACTCGGCCTTGAGGAGCACATCAGAGCGGCCGCATCGGGACTGCGGACCAAGGGTGGGGTGTGGGGCGGAAACGAGGGCGGGGTGGTGTCGCCACGGCGTGTCGCCACCGCAGGCGGTGCGAGGAGGAGGTGTGGATTCAACAGATGGTGTGGGGAGGAGGCTTCCAGAGGTCGCAACTTGTGGCCTTGCCCTCGGGCGCCCCGGCCCAAAGCAATTACCCGCTCACCCACCCGCCCATTTGCCTCCCCTATACACACTCACCCACCCGCTCACATCCACACAGGCGACCCAGTAGGTGTGTCAACGAGTGGCGGGTCGTGTACTGTATGTGACCCCGCAGCAATCCGTTAGGGTGTCTGCCTTCAAGTCGCACCCGCTCACAGCAGGGTCACGATCCCTGTACTGCAGCGACCCTAAAAGCCCACCCTCCACTGCTGCACAGACACCAAACCGCGGGTCCCCAATCCACCGAGAGTGTGTGGGTCTGCACAATGAGTTGTACGGCACCCACTGGGCTAACTACCCACGTTTTTATCCTCGGGCTCCACTAAGGCGATGTGGAAGCAGTAGAGCCGTGTTTTGGGGGTGCGGCCGGGGGCCTTGGAAATGATAGGCAGCGCCGCGAAGGGCGTCGCGGTGTAATTCGTGTTGCACCTGCAGCGGCAGCAGTCCCGCAGCGGGAAGGGATCAGGGACCGTGTCAGAGCTGAGTACGGCTGAGTACGACATAGCTGTCCAGGTCGCGACCCTGGCGTCACTGGGGCGAAGCCTGCATGATGTGCGGCGGCCCCGTCTTGCCAGCAGCGGCCGGTGTGGGCGTTGAGTGCACAGACTGCGGTTGGCAGGCGGTGGGTGCTCGTCGCGCGCGCACAGGGATGCAAGTACGGTAAGGCAAAACGCAGCGAAGCACTCGAGGCGACGTTGGCGCGCTGCGCGGCTGCAACGGATGCCCGGATGCTCGCGCGCAGGTGGTTTCGGTGGTTTCGGTGCCAGGTAGGAGCGGGAGTGGGGACATCCCGCGTCTGGGGCCCAGCGGCCTGCCCCTGCTCTTCGTGCGGTCACTTGCTCGGGGGCGAAGAGCTTGGCATGAAACCGACAAGAGGTGGACATTCCGACATTTCTGTGGAAGCTGTGCTGTACTTGAAGCATTTTCAGGAGAGGAGAAAGCGGAGAGAGAGAGAGAGAGAGAGCAAACACGCCTTTTTCCCTGCCCTGCCCTGCGCTCACTTGCACTTGGGGAATGGGATGGGTTCACGCTTGCACGTAGATGTGACCGAGCCACGCAGGCAGCCCGGCTCGCCGCCGTCGCCGCCCACTTCCACGGTGACGATGTAATCCTTCAGGTAGGCCGCGCATGGGTTGCCGCCCACAAACTTCTCAAGCCAAAACGCCATTACAGTCAAGATGTATGGCTGCAGCAGGGCACCGTCTGCATCCGACCGGAAGTAGCTGCACACCTTGACCAGCTGTTGTTCGCAGGTCACCTCTGGCGGGATGGCCAGCAGTACAGCTGCGCCTGTCCCTTTCGCAAGTGCAGTCATGTTGGACACAATGAGGCTGGCAAAGTCCTGACAGGTCTGGTATGGAATATTGTAAGGCAGCAAGGGGGGAAGGAATTCCGTCATCTTGATATACGTGCAGACCTTGCAGGGGGTGGGAGGGGCGGGGCTGGGAGGCGATGGGGAAGGCGGGCGGGGGGAGGGAGGCTTTGGAGAGGGTGGGGAAGGAGATGGGGGACTCGGCGAGGGCGGGGAAGGAGAGGGCGGGGAAGGAGATGGGGGACTCGGCGAGGGCGGGGAAGGAGAGGGTGGGGAAGGAGATGGGGGACTCGGCGAGGGCGGGGAAGGAGAGGGCGGGGAAGGAGATGGGGGACTCGGCGAGGGCGGGGAAGGAGAGGGGGGACTCGGCGAGGGCGGGGAAGGAGAGGGCGGGGAAGGAGATGGGGGACTCGGCGAGGGCGGGGAAGGAGAGGGCGGGGAAGGAGATGGGGGACTCGGCGAGGGCGGGGAAGGAGAGGGGGGGGAAGGAGATGGGGGACTCGGCGAGGGCGGGGAAGGAGAGGGTGGGGAAGGAGATGGGGGACTCGGCGAGGGCGGGGAAGGAGATGGGGGACTCGGCGAGGGCGGGGAAGGAGAGGGCGGGGAAGGAGATGGGGGACGCGGCGAGGGCGGCCGTGGAGAGGGCGGGGAAGGAGATGGGGGACGCGGCGAGGGCGGCAGTGGGGCGGGCGGAGACGGGGACGGCGGGTTGGGGATGTTGGACGTGGAGTTGGTGCAACACTGGATGGAGGAGTCGAACAGCGCAGCGGAGCAGGTGCCGAGGGGGGCATCGGCGGGGGGCTCGCACAGCTTAGCCAGGGTATTGCAAGCACCGCCGCTGCCGGGGTTCTTGGAGCGGAGCGTGATGCAGATCTGGGCGCCGTTGTCGCCGAGGCCCAGGCCAAGCTGAGTCAGGCGGAGGATCTGGCTGCCCGGCGGGCCCTGCTGGGGGTAGCTGAAGGCGGGGCCGACGGCGGTGGGGACGCCGTTGACAGCAGCCCGGACGACGGTTTCCCATTTGTCGCAGCTGGGGTTGACGTTGATCTGCGAGCGGTGTCAGCCGCGACAAATAGAAATTTTTATCATGTTTTGCATAAAGCATACTTTCCCATTCGCCAAGGCTGCGGCGTTCTGCCGAGCGACATACACTTTTGGTTTCAAACCTTCAAAACTTCTCGAAGAATACGAAGGGTCCATTTGTGCGTTGCCAGGTCACAAGTCACAGCGTTGCCCATCGGTCACATGACAGCGCTTTTGGAGCTACCTGGGTAGCTTACCTCAATCTTTCGAAGGTCGGCGGTTGCGCAGAAATCGGTGCTGCCCACCAGCACGTCGACATTCAGCGTGAAGCAGAACGTCCCGTTTCCAAAAGCTTTCACCACGTTACTCAAGCTGTATGGCAACAGCGGCCGTGTGCACTTGCAGAACGGAAAGTCCGGGTATTGGCCCGTTTGTTGCGCGTGAGCAGCCCTGCGCGGCGGGAGACAGCGCGACAAGACCAACGCACGCCGCATCCTCCTTACGACATGACAAGACAGGCGCTGTGAAGATCCGGCTGCTTGGGTTGGCATGCAACGTTGCGGCGGCATGGAGCTAGAGGCGAAACAAGGTGACGACATGGTTCTCGGAAGAGAGCCGCGGGCCTAGCCAGGGGCCACTCGCGGAAGCTGCAATAGTCATGCGATACATGGCTAGAATGAAGTTCTGAATCCTCGCCGGAAAGGCACGCAATTCTGTATCGCAGGTAGTGACCGGAGTTAGAACTTACGCGAAAGCGGCTGCCACCAGCAGCACCAGGTTACACAACCTCATCTTTCGAATAAAGATGACTTCCATGCGTAGTTCTCAAGATGTTATGACCACGCCGATCAGCAGTGCTCGCCGAAAGCCGTACGAAACGCCCGTTCTGAGGCGCCTACCACGCAACTACCATAGCTGTGAAATATAATATACTTACTATATTTCTAGATAAATATAAGCTTACCGATCATGGCTCCGCCGACATTGGCAAATCAACCAACTGTCAAGGCAAGCAGTTCGACGTCGTCTGACATACACACCAAAAGGAGAGTTTAATACTTCATGAATAGAGACAGAAGCATAACCTTGTCCCGGTCGAAGACGTCATTCTTTGGGCTTTTGTGTTTTGTCGTCTACCGTAGCCTCTCTAGGACCTGCATCTCGTGCACTGCACGACGGGCATGCAGTACTTCTCCGCGCCTGACTTTTCAGCTTCTGGGCCCGGATTCTCCCTGTGCTATATTCCGGTTGGTAAGATACCCCTTGAACTTTTGCGAAACTAGCGGCTGCGAAGCCCTGCCCGTTTTAGTGATGGGCGCGCTATCAGTATCTAGCCACTCGCGTTGTTAGATAGCTCGCAGTTTGTTAACAAAGCGTAGCGGAGCGCAAGAAAACTGAAGGTTTGTGATGATGATGATGATGATGATGATGTTACAAGCTTCAGCGAGCTCGTACGGTCCAGACGAACCCAGCAGAACCCAGAGGCTCAAGAACCGACTAACGTTGCCAAAGAAAAACGAATAAAATGTAAAAGTTATGGTTTTACCAAACAAAGTTCAAAGGAAACAGTATCACGCATCAAGGCCGAGCAGGTTTGTGCGAATTCGGGTTTCTGCGGCCGTACGGCGCACAGGCCAGTGTGGGTGTGTGGCCCTTATGTCGCGACAGCAACATTGCTGCTTCATTCGGGTTTACGTGCCTACGTTACATGTGATTCTGCCTATAAGCGATTGATCCGCTTCAAGCCTTTGTGGTCCGATTCGGGGCCCCGCGGGGCAGCGTGCCCTCACCCTGCCGTTGTATGAAGGCGCTTTTCCCTTGCGGATGTCAAATCTCCATTACAATTCAATTTGAATTGCAGTATATGTTGCGCATGCACCAATCTTGGTGCACATGTTCTTCCGCTACAGTACGGGAAGCTGCACGGAATGAGGAGACGTGCGATCTGGAACGATCTGGACTGCCGGTAGCGTTCCAAGACTCCTCTCTGCGATTCAAAGCAACTGAAGCAGGCACGAGCAGGCCTTGCATCGCTGCTGTAAAATTTACACGGCTGTAGGATCCCACACAAGGAAAGGCCGTATGGCAGCTACCGAAAAAGCATTGATCCGTATTCATTCCCGGGCGTACGAGCTCTCCTGCACCTCGCTGACTGCAGGGTTACTGGTGGTTTACGTGTCAGCAGCTAGCCATTGCATCACGCGCCAGTGCACCCCGGTCGTCGGGAGGAAACCCGTGTTCACCTGACTCCAAGAGCCTCGAGTTACTTTTTAGAGAATTCGAAAAGCCCGCATCGGGCCTGTATCGGGTCCAAAAACTCCTCCGGAACTCCTAGAGGACGCATAAAGCAAGCAAAGTACGCAAAACAAACACGCAAAGAAATAAATTATTTGATTTGCGACGCGGCGGCTGCACATCAAGCACGGTGAAACGATCAGGCAAAAGCGCCCGAAAGCCTCACCCTGGTGAGATCAGATATCCGCGAATGCAGCTAACTAATGCAGGGCGACTGGCCTAGTTGCTCCGCCAGGCGATGGCGCGCAACCGTCGTCATCAACCCTCTCCTTGCCCACCGAACCCCCCCCGTGTCGACAACCCAGCTTGCGAAACACGAAGGGGGATTGTTGGAAAGAGCGGGCGGCACTTCAGCCCTGCAGACAACTGCTGGAGCCCGCATGTCCACACCGCTCGAGCCCGACCGCACCTCCCCCATCAGCACCAATTGAACGCGGAACGGGTAGTTTCAACACACGATACAATGCTTACAAAAAAGACACACAACAAAAATATCGAAACCCAAAATATACCGCAGGACTACTGCGAGGCGACTTGCACGTGGCCCATCCATCCGCCGATCGCGTGACGCCGACGCCGCCGAGTTAAGCAACGAGGAGCGACCATACTGGGCGGAACATGCCAAGCCGCGCTGCTGCCGGAAACTGCCGGAAATCCCCGAGACGCACGAGCACTGCCCGCCGCCCGACAAGCAAGGGCTGTCCCGGCGCCCAGCGCAAGCACGCCCGAACCGGCGCCGTTGACCGCTGCCCTCCCCCGCTAATCCTGCGGCGGGAGCGCCCAGGAAGGAAGGGACGCAGCCCCGGGCGCTACTCCCACCGCCGACCGCGACCGCCTCATGACCGCTTTATGCACCGCACATCCAACGGCCGCACTAGCAGCAGCAGCAGCAGCAGCGGCAGCAGCACCAATGTAAGCAGCAAGGTGTGGCCGTGGGTCATGCCAAAGCGCCCGTTGGCACCCAACACCCATTCCCAGCACCAGCACAAGCGCGGAGTCTCACACGAGGCAACCAGCCTGGGTGGCAAGCAAAGCACACAACCAATGCGGGCTGGCCGGTGCCGGTGCAGCCAAATGTAACACCTTTATTTGTCGCTGCACCACTGCACACCATTTCGGGGATGTACAGAGCAGCATACCCCTTCCGACCGCAACAACAACCGACCGTAACAACAACAACCACGCCAGCGCCCGAAGCGCCAGACCTGGCGCAGCGGGCCTCAGCTGATCTGATCTAGAGCCG
Organism: Pleodorina starrii; assembly: GCA_030267565.1. Classification (NCBI taxonomy): domain Eukaryota; kingdom Viridiplantae; phylum Chlorophyta; class Chlorophyceae; order Chlamydomonadales; family Volvocaceae; genus Pleodorina; species Pleodorina starrii. Next base: position 3,833,645 of record BRXU01000003.1, read on the forward strand.
ACTGCGAGCTGCGAAGGCCAGAAAGGGGCAGGGCACACTGCCCCTGCGCCACACGGCCGCAAATCCTCCTTCCAGAGTCTTGGCCATTACGGCAAATCGACCCGGCAGAGGCAACGTAGACAGGGCTGTTTTACGCTTCCAGCGCCTTTATCTCGCCCACCTCCACCACCTTCCCACCCGGCTTCACCACCATCTCCTCCTCCTCCGACCCAGACTCAGACTCCGAGCCGCTGCTCTCCTCCCCATCAGATTCAGAATCCGACTCCGAGCCGCTCTCTCCATCCATGCGCACCGCCGCCTGCGGCTCCGCCGCCGCCGCCACCGGCGCGCCCGGCGCCATGGCGGCCTGTGGCCCCTTCATCGCCTCTTCCTCCTCCTCATCTTCCGACGAGTCGCTGCCGCTCTCCTGCTGCTGCTCCTCCTCCTCGCTGTCGCTCCCGGACTCCTCCTTGCCCATCATCTTGGCGCCCTTTACCTTCTCCTCCTTTCCCGCCTTCTCCTCGCACTTCGAGCCCACGACGCCGCCCGTCGCCCCGCCCACCTGCTCCTCCTCGCTCTCACTGCCGCTGCCGCTCTCCTCCTCATCCTCAGACTCGTCGCCTTCCATCTTCGCTACGACCGCCTTGTCCTTCTTCCTATCCTTCTTGTCCTCCTTCTCGGCCTTGCTCTCCTTGTGGTCGCCATCCTTCTCCTTCTTCCCGTCCTTCTTGTCCTTTTTCTCAGCCTTGGTCTCCTTGCGTTGCTCCTTGCCATCCTCCTCCTCCTCGTCCGACTCGTCCTCGCTGTCGTCCTTCCCCCCCGCGGACTCGGCCTGCTTGGCCTTCTTGGCCGCTTCCTTGGCCAGCGCCTTGGCCGCCTTCTCCTCCTCCTTGCGCTGCTTCTTGGCGGCCTTCTCAGCCGCCTTGTCGGTGGCGGTGGCGGTGGAAGCGACGACCTGCGACGGTAGGACCGAGGGCCGCAGGCCGCGAGGGAGGGCGCAACGCGCCACGCCCGACGCCTCTGGTCAACGGACGCGACCGGGCTTTGCGTGCTTTGCGAAGCACCACCCGCACACTGCCTGACGTGCTGCATGACGTGTTGCTTTCTCGTAGCCCTTTTTCCCGCCTCACCTTCATCGTCTCCTCCACCTCATGATCATCATCCGAATCCTCCCCGCTGCCCTCCATCGCCCTCTGTGCCACCAGTGCCGCCGCCACCTCCGCCAGCGGAACCTCCACGCTGCGACCCCCCGGAAGATCCAGAGTGAAGCTGCTGGCGTCGCTCGGCATCGCCTGAAGACCGTATTTGCGACCCAGTTTAGCGCAATCGGTCAGCAGCAGCACGTGCTCGCCGTCGGCGGCCTCCACCGTGGAGAACCATGCCGCACGCTTCGCGACTTTCTCCATCGCCTTCAAGTCGTCATGCAGCTGGTGTAGCTGCTCCTTCAGAGAGGCGCCACTGCTGCCGTCCTGGGTGCTGGTGTCGGTGCTACGCGGCAGGTGGCGGTGCAGAAGGAATAGCGCGGGCCGATGGGCGGCCGGGGCGGTTGGCGCCTCGACCGCGGCCGCGGCCGGCGCCAGCAGCGATGGGGCTGTGGTGTGCCAGGTTGCGATTTTGGTCTGTAGGGAATGCATAAATCATTCGGGCGGGGCGTGGGACATGTTAGGACGCCACGTCAGAGTGCCCGACAGCCGGCAAGAGCGGACGCGAGAAGAGAATGGAGAGTCATTGCGGCCCAATAGCTTGCTACATCAGAAATAATACTGCAAGTTAGATTATTAGCCAGTGCGAGCGCAGGGGCTTCGCGCAGCCACGACGCACCGGCGGGGCCAACTTCCGATGACGGGCAGGACCAGGGCGGTGCACTGCAAAGCGTAATTATCACAAATAATGGCAGATTCAAATGTTTTTGCATGAGTCGACAATGTCAAGGCCGCAAACACCACTGCAAGCCAAGGGCTTCTAGGACTTACGTGCACCGCTCAGCCGGCTCCGAGCTTGCAAAATGGACGCCATTATAAACTCGTGAGCCCCGGGCGTGTGTAGGATTTTTCTTAGTCCAATAGGACAAGTGAGGCAAACATTTCCACCATTTTGCCTACCATGGTACGACACCTTTCTCGAACTGCTTGCAAATCCGCAATTCTGCAACCCCATTCCTGACTTCCTATTTGTTATGATAACCTCCTGACAGTAAAGTATGCACTTAATTAGTGGCAAACAAGTGTTTCAATGCTCACGTCGTCTCCACACTAGGGGTCATCGCTTCGTCCGCGCCGTGGCCTCCGCCTCCGCCGCTGCGCAGACGCGCCCCGCGGCTCAGCCAGTCAACATGGAGCAACAGCAAGAGACCTCCCAGCTGCGCAAGCTGGAGCAGCTCAACTTTGACAACCTGACGTTGCGCGCCCTGCCGATGGACCCGGAGGAGGGCGGCCCCGTCCGGCAGGTGGAGGGCGCCTGCTTCTCCCGCGTTCAACCCACCCCCGTCTCCAAACCTCAGCTCGTCGTGGCTTCTCCGGAGGCGCTCGCGCTGCTGGACTTGGACCCGGCAGAGGTGAGGGGAGTGAGTGCCAGCCAGAGCAGCCAGCGTTTGACCTGCGGGTGCACAGGGCGCAAAGGGAGGGCGGTTGTAGGGCCAGCGGCAGCACCGCACGGGAAGGGCGGCAGCGCGGCGGCGATGGAGGCAGTGGGGCGGAGAAAGCGAAGGCGTCCACGTAATGCGAGTGGTTTCCGCGGGTGTGCCGTTGCGGCCTGCGAATTCGGCAGCCCCGCGTTCGATATTTCGAACCGCACATTGGTTGTCATTTTGAACAGCCCATAATTGAACAGACCATAAATCGGAACAATGTGAAATGGCAGCAGCTAGGCGCGGCCCGCGGATGGAAAGGCGTGACGCTCGTTCGTGCGGCCGGCGGCCGGCGAGCCGAGTCGTTGGGAGGCCCCGGTGACGAGCCGGCGCGTCCTCTTCTTGCACGTAAGCCCGGCACGGCTGTCTGACACGGCTTGTCTGACACGGCTTCCTGGATGAGACGGAATGAGTGAGACGGAATGCGAAGCTTCCGCTCTGTGTCCCGGCTCGCCCGCGGGTGCACTGGGCCGCGCGCAGCTGTCCGAAGGGTGTGGAGCGTGGGGCCTGGGCCCCCGGGACCTCCGGCAGTGAAGCACAGCTGCGACCACAGGTCCAGCTCCTCACGCGGCGGTAGCGTGTTAGGGCAGGAGGAGGAGGAATTGCACCGCCGCCGGCGCCCCGGGCGATGCGAGTCAGTGATGACCCGTGGGTCACTATAGGTCAACGACCCCTGGGTCATTGATGACCCGTTAGTCACCACCAGGGCCGAACTTCAGGATCCGTGATGACCCGTGGGTCATTACCAGAGGGCCGCAATGGAAGGAGCGCGCCGCAGCGCACCCTGCGGTCCGAACCCACCCACCAGCACAATCTCTGGGCCCTTCTGAAGGGGTACCTTCGCAATTTTCGTACGTTCCACAATTTCCATGACCTTGTCGTACAGTTTTAGGGGGCTTCTGAAGAGACGCATGTGCGATTAGCTCCAAGCTCGAGCTCGAGAACGCTGTCCTCCTGTCCCGGTCTGGTGGTGAGGTGGTGGGATGGTGGCGGCAATGCCCTTCCCCTCCCCCCCCCCGCTGGGCAGCGTCAGCGCGTCGTTGGAGCTTTGCCCGGGAGTTGGAGCAGTGCCGGGCAGTGGGGGCAGCCGCTGTCCGCTGCGCGCCGCTTCCCTGCTGCCTGCCACGTGGGCCACTCCCAGCCCGGAGCCCGGAGCGCACCCGGACCTCACCACATCCACCACACCACACTACCACCACCACACTACCACCACCACCACTTCGGGTGCCGGGTCCGCTCGCCGCCGTCGCCCCGACTCCCTCGCTGCGGGTCGGCCCTCTCATCCACTTCACCCCAATATTCCGCCCCGCTCCGCCATAGCTGCTTAAAACTCAAAAACCCTAAAACCCTGAAACCCAAATGCAGATCTCCCGCCCCGACTTTTCCGAGTACCTTTCCGGTAACAAGCTGCTGCCGGGCTCCGAAGCCGCGGCGCACTGCTACTGCGGTCACCAGTTCGGCTACTTCAGCGGGCAGCTGGGGGACGGAGCGGCCATGTACCTGGGGGAGGTGGGGGGGGACGGGGGGGCAGTGGGCCAGTGGGTGTGTCACTTAAGGTTTAGGAGGGGATAGGGGAAGGAGGAGGGCGGAGGGGAAGGGAGGGGCTGAAGAGGCAAGGGGGTCGGGTGGGGTGGGGTGGCCTGGGACTGGTGGCGAGTGTGTCGCCCTCACGCCGGTCGGTGGGTGCGGGGGTGTGAGGGCAGGGGCCGGGGGTCAGGGGCGGGGGGGGTCAGGGGCCGGGGGTCAGGGTCTGAGTGTCGTCCACCCGGGGGAGGGGAAGTTCGGGAGGAAGTTCGGGGAGTCCTGGCCCCCGAGCGGGAAGCCACAAGCGCTTTCTTATCATCGGTGGCCATGTCGCCTTCCCCTTCCCCTCCCTGGTGCGGCGACGGCGCTGCCAGCCGCTTACCGGGCACCGAAACCATGTCGCGGCCTGTCCCAACCATTGACATACCAACGGACCGACCCAACGACCAACCGACTAACCGCAGGTGGTCAACAGCCGCGGCGAGCGGTGGGAGCTTCAGTTCAAGGGCGCCGGGAAGACGCCGTACAGTCGCCAGGTGGGCCCTGCGGAAGGGGGGGGTTGGGTGCTGCTGCCGTGCCGGCGTTGCATTTAAGGGTAGGTGGTGGTGGTGGTTCACTTTGGCCTGTCAGCTGGCCTGTACGCGCTGTTTCACTCTGCCCTCTTCCTCTCCCTCCCTCCCTCTCCCCCCTCTCCCTCCCTCCCCTCCCCCCAGGCTGACGGTCGCAAGGTGCTGCGCTCCTCCCTTCGCGAGTTCCTGTGCAGCGAGGCGATGTACAACCTGGTGGGGTTAGGGGGGGGGGTGGTGAGGGGCTGGGGGGGGGGTGAGGGGGCTGGGGGGTGGTGCGTATGCGTATGCGGGTGGAGAAGACACAGTCCAAACGCGCAAGGTCCCGGGAAGTTGGGGTGCTGGGGGGGGGTCAGGTGCTGAGGGGACCGGTGCGCTGGCGCTGCGGCTGGTCCCTTGCCCTTTGCCCGCGCACCGCAGGGACTTCCCCCACCCCACCACCGCCCCACACCAACCCCACACCAACCCCCGCGTTCATCTTTCCTGTACGCCTCATTACGGCTGACTAACTACGGCTCAACTGCCTACCGGGTACCCGACCGCCGCTTCATCTTCTGCTGCTGCTGCTGCTGCTGCTGTTTTCGCTTTCCACTTCCGCTCTCTCGACCCACTTGCCGGCGAAGCGTTTCGCATATTTACCCCCCGCGCCCCCGCTTACGGCATGTACGACATGTACGGCATTTCTGCGGCGCTGCAGGGCGTGCCCACCACTCGCGCCGGCACGTGCGTCACCAGCGACACTCGGGTCGTCCGCGACATCCACTATGACGGCAATTCCATTTTGGAGAAGGCCACCGTCATCACCCGCATCGCGCCCACGTTTCTGCGCTTCGGGTCGTTCGAGATCTTCAAGCCCGTCGACTCGTTCACCGGTGGGTGGCTGGGTGGCTGGGTGAGGAGCGCACCGCCGGTGGCGACGGAGGCGCAGGCGGAGGGGGAGAGAGTGGGGTTTGAGTGGCAGGGTGGGAGGTGGGGAAGGGGAGCGTCCGCTCAGCAGCGGGTCTGTCGGGCTCAGGGTGAGATATGGTTTGTGATGAGGGTGCGGTGCGGTGCGGGAGGGCATGAACAGCCGCAGGAGACACTTGTTCGACGCTTCTTCCTCCACCTCCCTGGCAACCCCACCCCTGTTTGCTTTTTCAGGAACATTGTTTTTTGAACTAATGGAGGCTGTGTTTGATTCCCGGCAACCGCAACTGTGCATCTGATGCATGGACTCTGTGTTTCCCCTCCCCGGCAACCGCAAACTGCGCACTGCCAGCTCCTCTTCCCCAGCCCCGACCTCCCGAACGGCGCAAACCCCCCGCCCACACACACACCCCAACCCCCCGGGACTGTCATTCATCGCCTTCCCACCTCCGCGCCACTCCTACGCCTCCCACACCTCCAGGCCGCCGCGGCTCCTCCGCCGGACGCGAGGCGGCCATGCTGCCCACCCTGCTCCACCACACCATCCGCACCTACTTCCCGGATATCTGGGCGGCTCACGACGGCGACGCAATCGCGGCCGGTGTGGGGGTGGAGCCCGACGGCAGCGGCGCGCCCTGGCCCCCCGCGGGTGGTCTCGAGGTGGAAGCCAAGCTGCAGGCCATGTACCTGGAGTGGCTCACGGAGGTGGGGTGACGGTTGGGGTGGTTGGCGGTTTGTCGTACTATCGTATATTTCCACATTTCCTGGCACTTCTAGGCACTTTCTAGGCAAGACCGCTGGCAAACCTAAGCTGCAAAACTAGGCCACTCACGTTCTAAACAACCTACCGCCTTTTGCCGTACTGTGCCCTGGAAGCCTGGATCATCGTGTTGCGCATGTCGGTTGATGGTTGACGCATGTCGGTTGTCGGTTGTTTCAGGTGACCCGGCGCACCGCCTCGCTTGTGGCCGCCTGGCAGTGTGTGGGGTGGTGCCACGGAGTGCTCAATACCGACAACATGAGCGTGGTGGGAGTGACGCTGGACTACGGACCCTTCGGTGGGTGGGTGGGGCTGCGGAGGGGGTGGCGGAGTGGCTGCCTTGGTTGAGCGGTTGGGTTCTGGTAGAGTGGTTGGGTTCTGGTAAAGTGGTTGGGACGGTTGGTTGGCTAGCTGGGTTGTTGGACGGCCTAACCACGACTCTTCCCCCCTCAACGACGCGGCACGCATTGCACGCGGAAGAAAACATACCCTACTGCGCCCTCCCCCTCCCCTTCCCCCTCCCCCTCCCCTCCCCTCCCTGCAGGCTTCCTGGACCAGTACAATCCCGACCACGTATGCAACGGCTCCGATGACAGCGGCCGGTACGACTACAAGGGCCAACCGGAGATCTGCAGGTGGGGGCCGGGAGGGTGGGAGGGAAGGGGAGGGGAGGGGCGGGTAGCAAGTGAGAGCGAAGCGGATGTCTGGTGGATCTTGTTGCGGATGTATGATGTTTATGTTGATGATGATAATGATGTTTTAGTTGATGATGATGATGTTTTTGTTGTCTTTGTGATGATGATGATGGATAATGATGATGTTGATGTTGATGTTGATATCATCCATCCGCAGGTGGAACTGTGAGAAGCTGGCGGAGGCGATCCGGACGGTGCTCCCCGAGTCTCGCGGCAAGCGGGCGGTGGCGGAGACCTTCCAGTCGGTGTACCGCAGGTGGGTTGTGTACGACATCAGCAGGAGGTTGGTACGGCAGCTGGGTACGGCGGCGAGGAGGGCAGGGGATGTGTGCATGGTGTCGATGGGTGTGTGTGCGCTCGTGTCGGTCGGTCGGGCGGTCGGTGTGCACGTCGTGACCAAGGACCCGAGCCGCTGTGACCCGCTGCGCTGTGCTGTCTGAGTGAGTGGGGTGGGTCAGTGAGCGAGTGGGTGAGTGATGACACGTTTTTGTCGATTGTCCACACCGCGTGGTCGTTACGTCCATTGGAGCGCGATGGGAGAGGCAGCAGCTGTAGCCACAGCACCACAGCGCCGTGGGCCAGTGAGTGACCGGTTGAGGGTCTTCGTGAGGCACCGGCGCAACCAATGACCCACGGGTCGGTCCACTGCCACTTCCACTGCGTGTTCACGGAGGCTTCATCGGCGCTCGCTCACCGCCTTCGTTGGCTGCTTTTCGTCTCTTCGCGGTGGTGGTGAGGACTGATCTATTTCCCCCTCACCAACTTCAACCTGTCTACTTCCCCTCCCTCGCCCCTCCCCTCCCTCCCTCGCTCCTCCCCTCCATCCCGCCCTCCCTCCTTCCACAGCACCTATCTGGCCATCATGCGGCGCAAACTGGGTCTGGTGGTGACTCCAGGGGGGGCTTCGGGGGCGGATGAGGCGGCGGGATCTACTGGCATTGAGCCGCTGGACAACGGGGCGGAGACCGACGAGACGCTGGTTTCGGAGCTCTTTGCGGTGATGGAGGAAACGGGCGCGGACTTCACCAACACGTTCAGGTGGGAGCTGCGGGAAAGGGGGAAAGGTGGGAAAGAAGGGAGGGCAGGCAAGGGGCGTGGGGAGGGCGGGAAGTGAGGACAGTTTCGTGTCGATGGGAGAACGGGGCGCCGGGGTAGAGGGAGCCGGGAGCTGTATTTGGGTGCCTCGGACCTCTTTCTTGTGAGGGCGAGGGTGAGGGCGAGGGCGAGGAGATTGGAGGGAGATCTCGAAGCTCCTGCCCATTTGGGTGCATTGGGAACATCATCAACGAATGAACATTTGACCTCCCCGGTCGCCCGCACTGCCCCGGGTCGGTCGGTGTGTGGCCCCTCAGGTGCCTGAGCCGCTTCCCGGTGCCTCCCCCGGGTACGGACCCCGCCTCGGCCGAGGTGGTGGAGGCGGGCGGAGTGCTGGACTACCTGCTCACACAGGTAAGGGGTCGTATTACGCTTCTCCTACGTAAGGACTACTGTCGTACACCACGCACAAGAACACGGGGGCCGATTGATTTCGTCGGGTCCCGTCGTCTGCGGGGCGCTCTGCAACACACGACGCGCTGCAGCCACCGCCACGGACCCCCCACACCCACACCCTCTCGCAGCTCCCTAGGGTGTGAAAGCCCATGTCGGAAGGAATTCCACCCCCCCCCCCCTGCTGCATGTTCACCGACATGTCGAAGGTCCCCTGATGAGGGGGGGGGTTCGTCGTCGCCGTCCAGCAGTCGCCCCGTCGCCGTCGTGTCCCTCCCCCGCCTGAGCTGATTCCGGGGAGCGCCACTGGGGAGCCCGCCAACCCCATCACCGCCACCGCCACCACTGTGTTGCCGACGCAGGTCGCCGACGTGTCTACGTTGGTTGCCGCCGCGAGTCCGCGCATCCCCGCCAACAACCTCCAGATGCTGGTCATGCTGGCGGGCAAGAACCCCGAGCTGCTGCACCAAATGGGCCTTACGCCGCAGGTCGGTGGTCTGTGGGCAGGTGCTGGCTGCGGGGGGCAGGTGCAGGTGCAGGTACCGTATGTAGGGGACGTGGGCCAGTGGAGGAGGGTGAGGAATTACGATTTTAGGGTTGTTTTAGAGGTTTTAGGGGTTCGCGGGGCGTAGCTAGAGGAGCGCAACTAGTGGTTTTAAGAGCAGCGCCCGTCTCCTCTCCCTCCTGGGGGGGGGGGAACCCGCCCGCCTCTCACCACTTCCCGGCACCGCCCCGCCCGAGTGCCAGCACCGGCCGGCACTGTCAGAACCGCTGTCGTACTGTCGTATTCGGATCTGACATTTGTCGTACTGTCGTACTGCCGTGCAGATGTTGAACTCGGAGCTCGCCCGCCTCAAACGTTCCGAGCAGCTGTCAAAACTGTCTGACGCGGACAAGCGGGCGCGGGACCGGGAGCGGTGGGCGGCATGGCTCGCGTCGTACGGCGCCCGCCTGCAGAGCCTCGCCGCCGACGCGGAGGCGGCGGGCGGCGGCGGCTTCGACTCGGCGGCGCGGGTGGCGGTGATGAACGGCACCAACCCGCGTTTCATTTTGCGCAATTGGATTGCGCAACAGGCGATCGAGAGGGCGGAGAAGGGCGACTTTTCCGAAGTGGCCAGGTGGGTGGGTGGGTGGGTGGGTGGGCGGCTGGCTGGCTGGGTGGGTGGGTGGATGGGCTCTTTGACTGGACGTGCGGCGGCTGAGTTGAAAGTTTTGGTCGCTAATGGCCGGAGGGATGGGCCCCCGTTGTGGCTTGTTGGGCTGTGGCAATGGTTGTGGGATGTCTCCGCGCTCAACAGGAAGCCTCAGGTGCCCTCAGGATCGGTGATCGGTACAGCTTACCAGGGAAGGCAAGGGAAGGCAAGGGAAGGCAAGGGAAGGCAAGGGAAGGCAAGGGAAGGCAAGGGAAGGCAAGGGAAGGCAAGGGAAGGCAAGGGAAGGCAAGGGAAGGCAAGGGAAGGCAAGAGAAGGCAAGGGAAGGGAAAGGGAAGGGAAAGGAAGGGAATTCCTGACTCCGTTGCATGCTGTCGCCGCCACCGCTGCCACCGCCCGTTGTTTCCCCTCGCGCCGCAGGGTGTACGCTCTGCTCCGAAACCCCTTCAGCGAAGCAGACGTCGCGGAACTGCTGGTCAAGGCCGACAGCAGCACGGCGGCGGCGGCGGCGGCGGTGGAGCCGCCGGCGGGGCCCGGCGAATCCGACGGCGGAGCCGCCGCGGGCACTGGCGTGTCGTGCAGCCTGCCGGTGTACGACGGGCGCCCGCCGGGGTGGGCGTCGAAGCTGTGCGTGACGTGCTCGTCCTAAGCGACGTCCCCCCTTTTCCCCCCTGGAGAGCGGCTGACCGCTGCGAGCGGTGGTTTGACGCTTTGACCAGACCATGCGAGGGGCACACCAGAACACGGCGGACATCATTTGATGGGACGATACATGATGCCCGCGAAGGGCATGTGGTGGCGTCTTCGTGTGCCTTACCGACCGCGTCGCGTCGCGCTGCCGCGACAGAAGAATGAAGAAACCCGAGTGCGCTGACAGTCCGGTCCGCAGGCGTGTGTGTGCGACGCGGCAGCGGCCTTGGATTTTACGTCGCTGTGGCGGTGCAGAGTACGACACGGCGGTATACGGCCCAACGCAAAAGATACCGGACTGATGGGTTCATCTTTGAGCGTATGGGGTGCGAAACGAATGAGCGCGCTGTGGGTGGGGTAAGGGACCGAGAGGAAGGAAGAATTGCCGCGAGGGCAGCGAGGGCGCAGGAGGGGGCGGTTTAGATGGAGGGCTGAGGGCTGAGGGCGCTGGAGTGTTGACAGCCGGTCGCGGTTGAGTGCGCTGCTGAAGGGGGCGGGGCGGTAGGAGCTGCTGCAGCCCACCGGGCAGCCAACTCCAAGTCGGGGTCGGTGTGGAGTAATTGCAGCGATGCTGGGTTAAATGGTGCTGCTGCTACGACAGCCTTGAGAGGAGGCGGGTGGGCATGTGCGGGTAACGTATGTGCGAGTGGGGGAGCGAAGGACGAGCATGTGCGCGCGAGTGTGTGCGGTTGGGGTACCTGCCGTTGACTGGGCTGATGACCGGGTGTGGATCCGGTGGCGTTACGGGAGGTTGGTTTGGCGGATTGGTGTGGCACGATATATGAGAGGGTTTGGCCCGCGCCCCCCATTGGGGAATCCCAGGGCTGGATTGGGGTGCCGTCGGGGAAGGGGGTTAAAGGCAGGATTAGACCGACGCGATTTTGGGCTGGCTCAGGGCAGCCGTGGCCCTGGTTGAGAGGGCGCAGAGGAAGGAGTGGGCTGCCGGGGGCGCGTAAGGCTGGTGGAGAACCGTGCTGTACGGTGCTGTACGACCCAACCAATGCCCTGGAAGGAGTTGTGTTAACGAAACAAGGCCAAGCTTGTGGCCCTCGTGTCCGATCATTTACGTCTCGGGCCGCGCAGCGCACTTCAAAACATGGGGCAGCATCGGGCAGCCACGGCTGCATCGCGTCGCCCGGCAAGGTAGGGCCGTGCCCTGCGCCTCCGTGCCACCAGGCGTCACCGGGCTGAATCTTGGACGATACTCGGCGCATTACCGGAATTGGGCAGCCGGGCCGCTTTCGGCTACGGAATAGGTCCGAAGTCTGTGTCGATGTGGCAGTATGCACCTAAAGATTAGGGTTCGGACCGAGCAGAACTCGTGGGCGACACCGGGGAAATGCATCGTAAAATTCGTAATCAACGTCCTAACCAACAACGGCAATGCTTGCGCGCCTCGTTCAGGAAATGGGCTCGCATTTGATTTCGTGACGGACTCGGCTTGTTTTCCTTCTTCCAGCCAGCCAGGCCATGCCAGCTCGAAAGCGACCGGCATTTGAGTACCGGGACTAAGGGCCAGTTCGGCCGCGTCATTACCGGAACCGGAATGGACTGGAGTAATCCTGGTGAGACGAGCGTACTTGACAACCCAGCATTGCATCTGTGAAATTAGGGTTACGGGTCTCGGCATGCTAACATGTCTGCCTCGGCTCTGCTCTGTCACGCGCCAAGGTTCAAGCGATTTCCATATCTACAAGGATGGCTTCCATGATCGGCTTTCACGGTGGGTCATTGTCGTGGGATGCACGCCGGGCTGTCGAAATGTCTGTCCTGGCAGACTTGCTCACTGACCTGCAGCGAGGGCGCCTTGCACTGCTCTGCAATCTGACGTCGTCGTGATCATGCCCATCGCGCTCCAAATCAGATATCCCATCTCCCGCACGTGCACAACCCTTGAAATGGGCTCTCTCTCCGTCACAATCGCAGCAACGAATCCGATACAACAAAACACGCAACCCACCCCCGCGCTGACCCATGTATCGAAATCCCTCTCCCCTCAGATACTGGCCCGAGCCGCGCGAGCAGCTGCATTCGGGCGGCTGGGCCAAAACGCGCGAGATGGTGGCCGACATTAAGCGCCTGATGGCCGGGGGCAAGCCGGGGGGGATAACGCGCGTGCTGGTAGGTAAGAGCCAGAAGTACGGAGGTACGGAGGTACGGGGCCACAGCTAAGAGGTGTTATATCGGTACTAGGGAGGGCTCAGCCAATGCCCCGGAGTGAAGAAGCGTCGAAGTGCGGAGTGCGATTGCACCTCCGTGTATGTGTGTGTATGTATGTATGTGCGCCCCATTCGTCTGGAAATTCTCAGCCTGGCCGTGCCACGTCCTCTTAAATTCCCTCTCCCCTTTCAATCAGCGGGTATCCGTATGGTACGTGCGGTATTCTGATGCTCGCCCCGCCCCCCCCCCCCGTCTGCTTCACACCTCTGTGAGTGCCACTTGCGTTTCCTGCCCGCGGTTATCCCCGCCCACCCCTCGTACACTTGCAGGATGTCCTTGCCCTCCTTTTTTCTTTTTTGTTTTTATTCCTTTTATTTATTTCACTTTTGCAGCCTTCCCGTCTCCCCAGCTCACCAGCCCCAGCCGCAGCTCCAGCCGCACTCGCATGGGGTCTCGCCGGTAACGCTTGCCCCGCTGTTCTTGCCGTTGCTTCACGTACCCTTTGCTTGCTCTGTGCCCTCTTTTCCTGCCGTAGGTGAGTTGGGTTCCCGCGGGCTTCGGGGGCTGGGGCGTTCCTTGCATCCCAGCCGCACTTTCTCGGACCGCTTCACAGCACGTCGCTCAGCCACTTCAGCGACTTTCCTTCACTTCTCTACCAGCCTCAGCTCGTCGTCATCGCGCCTGGACACCGCGGCGGCTCCGCTCGTACTTGCTACACCCTCTCGGTTTGTATATAACGTCCCCTGCTGTTTTGCCAGCTTACCTCGCTGTTCTTTTGCAGATGCGACAGAATTCTTCTGTTACGTTACGTTACCGTTCACGGGCTCCGGCCTATACGTGGATATCCCCCGTTCACGGGCTCCGGCCTATACGTGGATAACCCCCCCTCCGCTTACGGGCTCTTGCCTATATGTGGTTTATTCTCCCCCCTGCCTGTGTCGTTCGAAGGACCTGTGTTGCGGCGAGGGCGCCACCGCGTCCTTCCTGGCGGCCAGGGAGGGCTGGGAGGTGACGGGAGTGGAGCTTGTGGAGTCGGCAGTGCTGGTGGGTGCTGGTTCTGATGGGTGGGAGGTGAAGGAAGGCGATTAACGCAAAGCGGGAGCAGCTGCTGAATCTGGATCCGGATTCGGTTTGGAGGGGATGGAGTGACTTTGACTTGGTGGGGATGGGTGCGTGATCTGCACCGCATTGGGTACGGAGTGGGTTTGGTTCCGGGAGTCGCAGAAGCGCAGATCGCAGGATGACGGGACGGGACAGGGCCCCCGGGGTAGCAGAAACCAGCCAAGATGGTGCAGCTGCCGCGGTGCGGAAGAGGTTCGTGTATCCAAGCGCGCTTCCGTGTAGTGTATCGTTCTGTACTGCTGTTGTCCGTACGGTACTGCAACGTGGTTCATCTGCGAAAGGTGTTTAATGTCTTCCGCCGACTGTGCGCGCGCCAAAGAGGGCCGCCTCCCTACTGACTGTGTCTCTGTTGATGCATCGGGTGCGCATTCGTACGCGCAGGTCGCTCGTTCACGGGCCGAGCGGTACGGCACATTCGTACGAGTTCAGTTGGACACGTCAGCCGAGCCGCAGGTCGCCACCGCTTCGCTCACGGCGGTGCAGGTCGCCGCCGATGTGGTGTCTGCGGTACGTGTACGGCTGTCGTACCACCCTGTGGCGGACCTTGTGCGCATCGCGCACGCGTCCATCCACTACATGCCGCTGCCGTCCAATTCGTACGACGTTGTGTACGGCCAAGATCCGGACGGTTTGGCCAACGAGAACCGCCTCTTCGCCTTCAGGTGGGCTGTTGCGATGGGTTGGGGCCTGGCCCGGTGTGTCGACGGCCCGAGGCCCGGACGCTTGAAGGGATTGGTATGCGGTGGGCGATGGTTCCGTCGAAAGAATCCTGAAGAACCAAAAGATGTCAAAACACGACATTTTGCATCATTGCTGCATCACTGCAGTTGGTGCTTGGCTGCAGGTTTCACCGCTTCTTCCCGACCGCTGCAACTATACGACTTCCGTCCGGTCCCTTGAGCCGCCAGCGAAGGCCGCAGCCGTCCTCTTGAGCCTCCGCTGCCCCTCCCGGTTCCGGGACGAAGGAACACCCACACTTGGGCCGCCGCCTCCCCCCGCCCGGCTAGCTTTCACGGACTGCTGTCGTAGCAACGCATCGTCGTAGCATGTAACTTTGAACTAACCAGTTTTACAGTCCGTTTGCTGCGTCGGGTTCACTTTCTGGTATCCCGCCCTGCCGCCTACCCTTCCTCTCCTCACCCAGTTCCCTGGCCCCCCCCCGCCCCGTCCCCCGCCACTCCAGGGAGGTTTTCCGCGTGCTGCGCCCCGGCGGCCTGTTTTACTTTTGGCACCACTGGATCCCCGGGCCCCGCTGGCCCAGCGCACTGCTGCACGAGTACTGGGCGGACCCCATCACCGGCTCGCCCCGGCTGAGCCACGAGTGCTACCTGGAAGATCTGAGGGTGGGTGGCTGGGAGGGTGGGTGGGCGGGCCGTTGAGAGTTGCGGGAAAGGGGGAGGTACCGTAGGTGGGGGGTTTATGCGGGTGTGTACATGGAGGGTTGGGCCATCGACCCCTCCCCCTTCCCCTTCCCCCGGCCCTTCCACAATCCAAAACCCACACCCCCCGCCTGCAGGCCTCCGGTCTGCAGCTGGTGTGTGCCACCGACACCACGGCGCTTGCCGCCTCCCACATGGGCGCCATGGCGGAGCGCATGCGGAGGGAGGCCCCCGCGCCGGACGGCTCCCTGCCCGACCAGTGGCTGGAGAGGGCGCTGCAGTTCGCTGCCCGAGGAGGCACCATGGGCATACAGGTGGTGGCGTTCAAGCCGCCCGCGCCGTCAGAATCCTAGGCGGCGGTGGCGACGCGCGGTGGCCTTGTTGGTCGTTGTTCCTGGCGCCGTGCGGAATCATAGGCGGCGGTGGTCTTTTTCTCCCCCGGAGTGGTGGTGGTGGTGGTGTACGGTGTTGCACAGCAGCACGTGCAGTGCAGACGGTGTCGAGCGGGCGGTGTGCGCCATGCAGCGGGTGAGGCCGTTGACACCGCCCCCGCTTGGCTACATCGTTGGAGCCCGCGGTGGCGGGGATGGAGCAGCCTGACGTCCTCCGCATATCAGGAGTTGGATGCGCAGGGGGGAGGGGCGCACCCGTGCGGTGGCGCTGAACGGCGGTGACTGTCGCCTTGCCTTGTCCGCACCCGTCGCGAGTGCGGTGCTCGGCCAGGGCACTGCCCCCTGCCCCCATGTGCCGTATGTGCGCACCGGAGTCGGTCATGTCCCGGTGCGCAAAAGATGCGAAACGGCCTCTGACACGCGGATGGACGACGGACGGACACAGACGCACAGCCCCGCACTCCAAGGGGCTGATTGCAGCGGCGGAGATACGGTAGCGGATGCGAATGCACACACGGTCCTACTACCGGTAAGTCAGCAGCGGGGTTTACGGTAGGTTAAACCCTTAAAGGTCACCCCCAAGTCACATCAGTCCTAACGCACAATCGTCATCTGCGGGGAGCCGTCGCGTCCGGTTGGTGTTGGTGTTGGTGGGCATTGAGCCGGTCGTTCTGCTGTGGGCCCGTCATCCCCTTCACTCCGCCGTCCGTCCGTCTGATTCAACCCTTGGTGACTGACAGCAGCTTGTACGAGCGGGTGCTGGCTCCGAAACCCATCGTGTGGCCCAGCTGCAGCTGCCGCGGCGCGTTGGGCTTTATCCAGGTGTCCCCCACCTTGGTGCCGTGGCCTGAGGAGTACCGGACCAACGGAATACGGTGCAGCAGACGAAGGAGAAGCAGCAGCAGCAGCAGGAGCAGCCGGGCAGGGAAAGTGGTTCCAGCAGCATTTCAAGTCGCAACAGCAGCAGCTGTAGAACAGCAGTGGGCAGGCGGCTTTTGAGTAGGGTTCGAGGGCATCCAAGCCCGTGTGAAACAATCGTTGTGTGCCACACGTGTGCCCCGCTCCGGACGGACACCCAACCCCCCCAACTGCAGCTCCTCCCGGCCCTACCTACCTGCTTGCGGCCCGCCCCCACCAGCCCCCGCGCTGTCATCCCGGGCATCCCACAATCCGCCGTTCCGCAAAGCCCCCCCCCTTCCTCTGTACTCCGTCCCTCAACCCGCGCCCCAACCCGCCCGCACTAAACCCACCGCATCCCACTCCACCCGCCCCTCCCGGCCACCCCATCCGCTGCGAGATCCGTACTCGTTACCCCGCCCTTTCCGCCCCCGCGCACCCGACTGCAGGTCCGTGACGAACACCGCCCCCCCTCGGTCCACCGTGACGGCCGCGTGTTGCCGACTGATGGAGGCGTGCTCCAGAACCACGTCGCAGTCGGGCGAGCGGCCCAACACCAGCCGCTGGCTGAACCGCATGGGCCCCACCTCCAGCCGCCCCACCAGACCCTCGGGCTTGCGGACCTCGAACGACAGCAGGAAGCCGCCGCCGGAGCTGACGGCGCCTGGAACGAGGGTACCGGGTACCGGGGCGCGGCGGACGCCGCGAGGGTGGCGGCGGTGGGGCGACAGACACAGGGGGGGGACACGTGCAGAGCAGCACGTGGCGTCGCGTTTCGTGAGGAGGGCATCGTGCAACCTATCCTACATCCCAATCGTATCTCATGCCGTCATGCGGTGTCGCATTGAGCGTCCATTTCAAGATGAGCCATCCGCAGTGTTGGGGGGGAGGGTGTCACCGTTCTGCAGCGGAGGCCCATGAGCCCATGAGCCCCCATGCAGCGTATCTGAAAAATGGGTTACCGCTCACTGCGGTGGTACTCTCACCCGTCTCGGCCTCTCCGCCGAGCCGGCTCCGCTTGCCGCCGCCGCCGCCGTCCTCGCCGTCCCGCTGCCGCTTCGCGCCCGCTGCCGCCTCCGCTGCCTCCCGCGCCTCCTGCGGCCCCAGCGCCCGCACCGGCACCTTGCCGCCCGCCGCGTCCTTGCTGATCTGCACCCGCAGCTGCTGCGGCTCGGGAGCGTCGGCGCCGCGGAAGCCGGTGGTGGCGTTGGGGTCGCTCCTGCGGGGGTGGGGAGGTACCGGTGGCAGGGTGGAAAGGGTGGGTGGTGCGCCGAAGGGGGCAGGGGGCCGGAGGTGGAAGAAGAGTCCACAAGCGGACCCGGGTGGGAAACCAGGCAGGGGCCCAGAGGGGTTCTGTCCCGCCTCTTCCGGTCCAAGTCCGTCCGCTCTCCGGAAGACAGCGGACTCTCGAAAACCTCCACAGTGGCCCCACTGCCGGCATGCAAAGCAGAACACCGGCCGGGGCGGGGGGGGGGGTGCTGGCCCCACCTCGGCCCCATCTCAGGTTTGTACGACACATGTCAGGTGTGTTTGGTAAGTACTGCCATGCACAGGTACGGCCGGGGCCCGCTCGCCAGGGCCACGACGCTTACTTTGCAGCGTTGGTCTACCCACCCTAACCCCAACCCGGGGGCCCGTTCCTGCGGCCCCCAGGCCTCCCCCGGCCCGCCCAGCCCTCCCCCTTCCGTGTCTCCTCTCTCTGCCTTATCTCGTTGCCCTCCCTCTGCCCTCACCTCTCCCCGATGCCCAGTGACGGCTCCAGTGCGCACAACGTCACCCAGAAGCCGTCGTTGAGAGCCACTGCGCTGCGTCGCTCCGTCACGTAGTCCCTCGCCCGCTGGGCCGACCAGGCGTTGCGGCGCATGAGGTACATGAGCACCAGGGTGGCGCTGCGGCTGACACCCGCGCCGCAGTGGACCAACACGGCTGAGGGGAGGGAGGGAGGGGGGGAGGGAGGCGGGTTTCCGCGGACAGGCCGCAGCCCGTGAAAGGTGACTCCAGTGCGTAGCTGGGTGAAGGCAGGGGAGGGGGACGCGCAGTGGCGCAGCGCCTGGTGCACAACGCGTGTGAGGCATGGGCGTCTGTGCGTGTGCCTGTCTGTCTGTGTGTCTGTGTCTGTGTGTATGTGCCTGCCTGTGTGTCTGTGTTTGTGTGTGCGCGCGAGAGAGAGAGGTGTAGAGAACCGGTGGCACCGGAGGCGTGATGCTGGTGCTGGTAGTGGTGGTGGTGATGGCGGGACAACAAGAGGGGTAATGTGCCGCACCCCCCCCACACACATACACCCACCCACCGCCCCCGCTGGCCCTCTCACCCTGCCCCCGCTCCCGGCCCTCGTCAATGAACTCGTATGCCGGCGCGAACAGCTCCGATATGTTGGCCTCCTCCACATCCGGCAGCTGCTGCCTCAGGTGGCGGATGTGGAGGGGTGGCCGCAGGTTCTCGGGGTGGTTGTGGATGGTCAGGATGCTGAACCCACCCCGTGTGCAGTGTACGTGTCGGTCGACAGGGGCAGGGGCAGGGGCCGGGGAACGTCGTCAGAGAAGCAGGGGCAGGGGCAGGGGAATGGCAACGGGGGAGTGGCGGCGGAGCGGCGTGGGAAGGGGCGCGTAGCGGAGCAGAGCTCATGGCGGGGGATAGGGTAGGGAATAAGGAAACAGAACCCATTGCGGAAACTAACCGACCCTGGCAACCCTGGCAAACGGGGACCAGGGCGGGTGAGGGATGCAGCGGTGCAGTTTGGGTTGCGCACCAAGTCGTTCGCAATGGGGGCGTGGGGCCACCAAGTGCATGTGCATGTGCACGGTGGCGACGCAGCAGGCTGTGCCGTACTGTACTGTACTGTCCGGCTCGGTAGTGTACGGCACATTGACTCACCGGCGGATCTTGAGTTCGTCCAAGCGGTCCAGGTCGGTTGCGTTGTCCCAATCGCCCAGGTACAGCAGGCCCGGAATAATCTGCGAGGGGTACCTGCAGCACGCCACACGCCACAACGCAACGCCACAGTTGCCACACAGCCGCAGCCACACCCCACGTCAAAAAGACGCGTTGCGTTGGCAGCAGACCGTGGCCCACCCCCATCCTCATCATCAACAGCAGCAGCAGGCAGTGCTGACAGCTGACGTGCCATCAATCGGGTACCGTATTGCCTGTCAGTTGAGGCGGGTTTGGCCACCCCGGCCCGGCGCCACATACCGCCATACGGTGGCATAGTACCGAGTGTGAGGCGAGGCCATCCACCAACCGCCGCCCTAACCACCGCAAAACAGCCCCTAACTGCCGCAGATCGCACGCAGAACGCGACAGCGGTAGGGTGTCCCCAGCCGTCGCGCTACGCAAGCAGCCAACCAACCAACCCATGCGGCAAGCACGGCAAGAGCTGCTCCCGGGAGATTCGTTTGCTCACTTTTTTATGCTGGCAGACTTGACGGATGTGGTGCAGAGGAAGGGGTACCGACGCTCAAAGGCGCCGTACCTGCGCAAACACGGCCGCGAGGGTTTCGGAGCGAGCAGCAGGGTGGGGCAGACGGCGCGGAGGGGTATGGGAGTGGTGTGTGGATGGACGGATGGCTGGGGAAGGGACTGCTCCGAATGAACATGGCTCTTCTCCGGATCCGCGAATCCCGGATGTGACACGGAGGAGCAGCAAGCCACGGGTGGGTCCGCCTGCCGCCCTTCGGCCCCACAGACAGCACTTGCGGCTGACAGCCCGGCACTGGTGTTGGTGCTGCGCGCGAAAAGAGCCGTGCACGCGTGGCAGCACCTTACGGCGCTAGTGCACGCAGCACGACTTCATGGCACAGCATCCGGAGTCTGCGTCGAGCTGCTATCCTGGGAGTGGTGTGGTGCGGATTACTGGTATGGGAGTCAAACGAGCCGTCTTTATCGCTTCTGATGCCCCCTTTTACCGAACCCCTTTGCCGGAAGATTACGCTGACAGGTTACTGCGTGAAAAAAGAAGGGCATCCGGCGGAATGAAACTTCGCCACTAGGATAGGAGCGGATGCCCGTTCCGACACAGGCATGTATCCCCCTCCCCCACCGCTGCACACCCACCCAGGTGCCCACGACACCCGTGACCCCCATGCACAGCCACACCTCAACAGCGCGTGCGCTACCCACCCGTCCTTGAAGTAGAGCAGCGCGCGGCATTTGCCCTGCGACGCCAGGAAGCGTACGACAGGGTGGTCCTTTTTGAGGCCATCATCGCCGTACACGAGCACGTTGCGCCCCCACCTGCACGGGTGGGGAGTACAACACATGGAGTGGGAAAGGCGGGAGTGGGGCACCGCGGGTGGATGGGGAAGCGGGGCTGTGCTCGTGCGACACCCAGGGCACCCCATGGGCGCATGGGAGGGCGACTGCGCTGTATGGGTGCCTGCCGCCCCCTCGCCCAGGCAAACGTTCCCGAACGAAGGCTGCCAGTCGACCACGTACCAGCAGTCCTGTGACCATTTGATGTTGTATGACGATGCGCTGTAGTCCTGCGTGTCGCAGGTGGGTCAACCGGTTGGCCCTGAGGTTAATCAAGCCGAGAGTAATACCACTGTGAACTTGATTCGCATAACTGATCTATGTATAAGCCTTGGCCGAGCCAGTAACGTACCGCTAGGACTTGACCGTTGGAGCTGAGACGAACGCAGAACGAGCCAGCGATATGGTTGTGTTTGAAATCCTTATGTGGTCGCACGTCAATTAAAATGGTCGGAATGTCGTGCTGGCAGGCCGTGAATATGCGGAAAATAAAGTCCGCGTCAACAGATTTTGCCTCCATCACAAAGAGTGTGGCGGCGTACACGGAGCACCAGGAATGATCGTTACGCGATAATGTTTGGAAACTGTAGCCTCGCAGTGGATGTCAAAATTGGTGTTGAGTTGGTTGGGTGGTTTCGGAGGATCGCCGCCCCGCACTTTCCCGCGGTGCCCCGCAGCCCCTCTTGTGCCCCGCTCTTCTCGCGCCTTCTTAGCGTATCAAAGCGACGTTTCGGTGACCTGATTTTGACGTTTTGAACACTCAAGCGTCTCACGGCGCTTTGTACGCGAAACAGCTTACGCACTGGCTAGGACTGGCTTGCCGCTGGCCATGCCTGCCAGGCTGCAAAGGGCTACACGTCAATGAAGCAGCTGTCGCCGCCGCCACGGCTCCCATCATCGATGCATGAACTTACGCCTTCACGTAGTTCACGCCGTAATCTGACCTCCCCTGTCCGCTTGGCCGACATTGAGCTGTGCAACCTGCGGTGCCCTAGGACTTGCAAGGCCAGGTACGGCAGCCCGCCGGCTCATCTACCCTCCAAATAACCCTTTGGCACGTTGCAGAAAGCGATCCAACATCCAAGCAGTCTGGAATCCACCATAACCACCACCATGGTACCGTTCGAGGTCCAGGTCATCATGAAAAGTCGTCTCCTTTTGGGCTTGCCTGCCCTGCCACGGCTATTTACAGCGGAGCGCATCCTTCCCTTTCCCGTGGGGTGGGTTGCGGAACGTGCAACCTGGAATGGAACCCGGTTTGAACCGCACTGCCGTACCATCCCCGAAGCCATACACGAAATCCCGCAACGAAAACACACACACACATACCGTACGTACCCAACCTCCCCAGTCACTCCGGTGTGCGGCAAATCACCGCCCCAGCATCAAGTCCCTGCGTGCGAGCCCGAGTCAAGCACATCGCACTACGAAGTGCAAACAGCGCAACACCGCCAACCCTAACCCTTGCTTCCGTGCCCACTTCCCCAAAGCTCCTGGCCAAGAAGAAGCATCCCTGCACCCATTCACTCCCCCGGCCCCCGCCCCCCCTCCCCCCCGGGCAATATCCCCAGCTTGTCGGGCCTTACACCGCCAGTCTCCCCGCCCGCCCCCCTGCCCCCGCCTGCCAGCCGTAACACTGCGATCAGGTTTCATTGCCGCTCCCTGCCGCCCGCCATCTCCAGACTGTACGTCACACACAGCTGTACGACGATCTCACACTGACGCCGCCCCAATCTCTTTTTAGTGATGTCACTGCCACTGCCCGGGATAAACCCCATACGGCCAGTCTCCAGTCCCGTACTGCAGGGCGGTCGGTGCGCCCACATCGCTTCCGTTCCACCGCTGCGCTTCGTGTTTCCGTATTTTGCATTTCCCCCCTCACACAGACAAATACACACACACCCCAGCACCCCTCAGCCGCATCTCCACCGCCCCCCGCAGCCCACATCGCACCGCCGAAACGCTCGCCGGGCTCAGGTTCGCCAGCCGACATGCCTTCTCGGTTGCGCCTTCCCTTCCCTTCGCTTCCCTTCCCTTCCCTGGCTCTCCGGGCATCTCCGCTTCAGTGCACGACCCGCTGTCCTCCCGGGCTCCATCCTTCCTTCCGAGCCCACTGGGGCAACCCACTGTAACGAGCCGCCACAACAACCACCACCACAACAACAATAAGCCGCGCCGGCCCAAGCCACATAACGTCATAACCCCTTCCTCCGTCACGCTCCTCCCCCGTCCCGCCCTTCGTTTCCGCCCAACGAAACAGGTAGAGGCACACCCATCGCAACGGCTGTCAAACACCGGCACCCTGCATGCACGCATGGACCGAGGCTGCGGCCCAGTCCGGTAGGGACATGCTTTCCCGCGTGACCACCAACCCAACATACCGGTACTGCACGACCCCCTCCCCAAACAGCTGCCACATTCACACGACTGACCCCACTGCATGCGCCCGGCTCACCCACCACCAGCACGCAGTCCCTTACGACATACAGCACCTACCTCTTGCTACGAAACGGAACACTGCAAAACACCTCCCACGCAAACTCCCACGCAAACAAACTCCCACCACCACCACCACCACCACCAGCAGCAACATGTGTCGAGACTCGAGAGACGTCCGGACCGAGTCGTCACCCCCAGGCGGTCGTACGATTCGTCAGTGCTGCGTTACTTGCCCACCTGCCCACCTGCACTGCCCTCCTCCACACCCGCAGTTCAGTGTTTCACGTTTCCATTTCGCTAAAGTGTTTGTTTGTCCGTTTCAATATTTGCGCCGCTGCGGACGGACGAACACCTGCAGGGCTTCTTCGAGTCGGTCGAGCCACACACACACACACACACACACACACGGGTCACGCTCACACACACCAGGCAAGCCCCCGTACCCCGGGCAACGCCCTGACAGACCAGCTACCGGCACGCAACACACCGCCCTGGATCCTCCCACTCCCCTCTTCCCCCCCGCCCACCGCCCCAGAGCGCCAGCCGGCGTTGTGAGCCTGGTGCACAGTCACCGGGCCACGGCGGCGGCTGCGTCGGGCGCAGCCGCTGGCACAACACCGGTTGAGGCCACACGCTGTATGCGCTGCGGCACAACCAACAACCTACCGACCCAACAACCCACTCAGTACTCTTCAACAGCGACGCCAAGCATGGAACAGTCACGCAACAGATACGACACGACACGTTAACCCTTCAATGCGAATGCGCCGCCTCCAGTGAGCCAGCGTCTGCGCTAGCCACCGCGCCGGCGCTGACCTCGGTTCGTTCGGCCCTGGGCGGCCGTAACAGCAATTCTTTTCAAGTGTACCGCATTTGCGGCCAGGCGCGTGTCTCAGCCGTCCATGTCCGTCTCTGCGTCCCAAATAACATTCGCTTCCCTCCCAAGCCACTCTCATAAACCAACCAACCAAGCAACCAACCGACTAACCAACCACAAGAAGCCACCAAACAAGCAAACAGACGAAAAGGAACCCAAACCACAATACACTCGCTCTTGCCAACTGCCAGTGGCACACTGCGCCCTTCCTGCCCACCATCCTGCAACACCCAGGCTTTGCATGCGGCAACAAAAATGGCCCCGCTGTTGCATGAAGCAGCAAAGCAAGGCAAAACTGAAACCGGCAGGAACGCCAAAACGTGATCCCCACACGCCACCAGTCAGTCATACCATACAGGGCAATCGACGCAGAGCGGTCCGCGCGCGGCCTCACGCAATGCGCGCGCGGCCAGATGTCGCTTGCTCCTACAGCCACGGACAAGGCAGGCCCCGCCTTCGCCCGCCGCGGCTCGCGTCCCGCCGATCGCGGCAGAAGGCAAGAGACGCGTCGGACGGGTCACGTGGTCAGCGCCGTTGCGCGAGATGCAGCCCAGTCCAACCAAACCAAACCCCCAACCACCCTGCCACAACCGCCAACCGACTCCAAGAAACATCAGCGAGACCGCCACCACCTCGCCGCCCAAGGCACGCCCCCTCCCCTGCCGCGCCCAGCACTCAGGAGCTCTCGAAAGAGCGGCCCCTGCACTGCACGGTCCATTGACTCGTGAGTCGAAACTCCTAAACCCTGTGAGGGACCCCTGGGGATCCTGGCGCGGACCCATGGACCCATGGGTCGGTCGAGGCTCGGGCGGGCCCCAACCGCAAGCGGCACGCCGGCATCGATATCCCTCCCCACCGCCCCACCGCTCTACCGCCACCGCAAGATGCGAAGAAAGTGCAGTTCGAAGGGAGGATCGACGGAGCACGCGCGAGTACACGCACGGTACATTCGTTTCTTTTGAGAGGGTGGCTGATACGTATGACTCGACTCCAACGAACCGCGAGCGGAACAGGCGGCGCGTCTGCGGGTACACCGACAGCGACGGCGGCGGCGCGTGCGCGTGCGTGGCCAGGCCGACCGCGTCCAGTGCCCTCGCGCCGCCCGCCCGGGCGGCGGCGGCGGCGGCCGAAACACGACACTCGGCCCCCCCCGTTTATCCGTCCGTCCGTCCGTCCATCAGTCCGTCCGTCTGCCCAACAGTCAGGCACTGCGTCGGCCAGTCAGCGAACCCCCGGTATCAGTCCTTCCTTTTCAGCATTCATTTCATGTAATCGCCTGATGCGCGATTACCGTACCTTCAGGTTCCTGGGCGTTGACCCGGCCTATTATTGCCACCCCGACCCGGCCTATTATTGCCGACCGCGGCAGTGCAGATGCGGCTTGCGCAGTACAGCTACAGCTACAGCTACAGCATGGCAGTACGCAGTACATTGGCAAGCAAGCGCGCGCATAAGGGCCCTTCGCAAGATATAAGCGAGAGCCAAGCCAGCGGCCCCAGCCCCGACCCCAGGCAACTGTAAGTCCAGCGCACGGATGCGCAGGGACGGCGGAGGTCCCGGCTTCCGGGGCGGGGCGGGGCGGGGAGGAGGGGCCGGGGCGCCGCAGTAGCACACGGATGTGCCCAGGCCCGCTGCTGCTGCCGCCGCTCACGCGGCGAAGGGATCCTGGGCCGGTGCGTCCGGGTCGCCCTCGAACCGTGTCTCCGAAATTGGCTCCAACTGCGAACGGGCCGCAGAAAGAGGGACGTGGGGACGGAGGAGCAGGACAAAGGCGGACAGAGGCCACATGTGAGCAGCCTCGCACGCGCAGGGGCAAACGCCCCGGATCCGTACCGCGCCCTTCGACCGAGCGGTCCGGTTCGGTCGAGCCACGGAGCGAAAGGGCAGCCCACTGGTGCAGTACACACAGTAGGCAGTTGTGGAGGCAGCGGAGAGGGCGGACGGACGGTCCTTCCGGTGCCATTACGGCACCTACCGGTAGTCGACATACCCCAACTTAGTATACGGCATTTTTAGCCGACATCACGGCGTCGGCACAGGCACCCGTATTCACAGCTGGTCCCGCAATCATAACCGTAGCGGTGGAACGGAGGCTAAGTTGGCGAATGGACCCCCCAGGACCAGCCGCGGACGCATGTGACCCACGACCACGAGCTCGAGCACGAGCACGAAGACGACTTGGCGACGGCACCATTTCACTACAGCCCCACCCAACGACGACGAGTGACCCCAATGACGACGGACAAGCCCGGTCGGAGCCCGACCCCACGGACCGACCCACGGGTCAGAACCCACCACGACGGACTTGGAGGTGATGGCGTTCGATAGCGACACGTTGCGACCGCCCACCATGATGATCTGGAGGGAGGGGGCGGAGGAGGAGGAGGGGGGGCGAGATGGCAGGATGGCAGGGTTGGGAAGAGCATGGCAGGATGGCAGGGTTGGAGCGAGCATGGCAGGATTGGGGAGAGGATGGCAGGGTCCGGGAGGGGGAGGGGTTGGGGCGGTGTGGCGGTGGGAGACAGCCCAGGGAGGGAGGCAGGCAGGCAGGGAAGGAGCGGGAGAGCCGCGGGCCGAGAGCAGCGGCGCCCGCAGCGGCGGCGCTTGGCAGTGAGTAATCGGCATCGGCAGCAGCTGCAGTTGCTAGCAGTTGCTGCTTCTGCTGCTGCTGCCGGCAGCAGCTGCGAAGAAGAAAGCAACAGCAGCAGCAGCAATAGCGGAGAAGGCAGCTGGCGCCGCTCGACTCGGGCGATGTTCGCCATCAGACACACCCCACCAGACACCGCACGTCGACGCATACACACACACGTACACACAGCACCGTACTCGCAGCCATGCTCGCCCGCTCTCGCTCACCGGGTCGTCCCCCTTGCTCCGCGACCTGCCACCTCGCCGGGAGCTGCCGCAGCGCGGTGAGTGCATGCTGCGAGGGTGGCAGCCGTCACCGCTGGTGGAGGGCTGCCGGTGCGGCCGAGGCGGCGGAGCCCCGCTGGCCGCCGGCGGAGCCCTGTTGGTTGGTTTTTTTGGGGGGGGGAACAGGCAGTCGCTTCGGTAACGACGTCGATGTCAAGTTGTCAATGTCGACATCGTTGTTGGAACCAATTAATTAATAAATTAATTAATAAATTAATTATTGGCGTAGTTACGATCACATGGATTGAAACACTCTTACGCACGTACACGAAAGGGAAAAGAAGCAAGCCGGAGGCCGCGGCGCGTGCAACGAATGCGCATCGTGAGCCGAGACGGAGGAGGAGGAGGGGAAAGAGGAGGAGATTTGAGCCGTAACCGCTATTGTGACGGGACACGCGGCGCACAGGGTTACCAACGGTGCACAGCGCTTACCCGGAGCTGGACACCGCTCCGGAACCCGAAACCGACCCGGCAGCGCCCGAGCCGGAGCCCTTGCGGCCGTGGTAGTGGTGGTGCAGCCGCGGCAGCGGCGCCGACGCGGATGATTGTCGCGCGCTGGCCGCCTCCTCCAGTCGCCGCCGCAGTGACGCCGCGGCGCCCTCTCGCGCCACCAGCTTGGCTGCGTTGCGCTGCTCGGGGGTCATGGCGGTGTAGGAGAGGGCGGGGGTGGGGGAGGGCTGCGCCGCCCGCAGCGCCGTCAGGGTCGACAAGATCTCCTCAAAGCCGGGCCTGCGGAGGGGGCAGAGGGGCGGGAGGGAGGGGCGGGCGGGAGGAGGGGAGAGGGGGGAGGGAGACGCGGAGGACGGGGAGGGAGTCGGGGGTTAAGAAAGACGAATGGGTGCGTAGTACCGTAACCTGACGGGCAGGGGAGGAGAGGAGAGATTGGGAGGTACAGGCAGGAGACCCGCGGCCAAGTAGCCAACCCAGGCGAGGCGAAGCGAGGCGAACTAAGGGCGAACGGACCCCAGCAGTGCGATAGGGACGGGGGGTGGTGGTGGCAGTGGCACGGAGGCGGTGCCCGGGTTACGGCAATTGACGTCAAGCGAAAGCGGTGTGCGTGTTCGCGCTCTGGCACCCCATCCCGCCCACCCACACTCTACACCCACCCACCCGCCCACCCAATCCCCCAGCCATCCAGCCAGACCCCTCACCTCTGCGCCACGTCCCTGTGCCAGCACCTCTCCGCCAGCTCTCTGAAGCCGGCGGGTGTGCCCGGGGGGAAGGTGGGCCGCTTGCCCTCCCTGGAGATGAGGTGACCCAGCAGCGCCCCCGGGACACCCTGGTACGGCAGCCCGCCGGTGAACATCTCTGCAGTGCGGTGCGGTGGGGCCGAGCGGAAGGGCGAGGGGGGGAGGGAGGGACGGGGGAGGGGTTACGAGTGCGAGGCGTCGTTGGCGCTGGTTGCAGCAGCCAGATCCCCCCCCTTGGGTGATAACCATCAAGGCCCCCCTTGGGTGATAACCAGCCCCCTCCCCCAACCCCCTTGGGTGATAACCATCAAGGCAAGGGGGTGGGCGGGGTGGAGGCGCAGGTTGGAGGGGTGGGGAGTCAGTACACGGGAGGAGCGGGGAGCAATGGGGGCGCGTGAAGTGGGCCGGGAGGCAGGATCCCTGGCGAGGCGAGGCGAGGCGAGGCGCGGTGAGGCGCAGGAATTCCTAGACGCGCACACCCACGCGCACACGCACACGCAAAGCCCACACACGCAAAGCCCATCCGTCTATCCGTCCATCCTTCCGTCCCTCCTTCCGCGCTCCCGCCCCCCGGCTCTCACCCCACAATGTGATACCGAAAGCGTACACGTCTGCCGCCTTGGACATCTGACCGTGGAGGAGCACCTCTGTGGGGGCGGTGCAGGGCAGGGCAGGGTAGGGCAGGGTAGGGCAGGGTTGGGTAGGGCAAGAGGGGCAGGAGGGAGGGAGGATGTGAATATGAAATTGATTATGAAACCCAGGGCAGCCATGGAAGGGCAGGAGGGGCCGATGCAAGGAGGGAGAGACGAGGGCGACGGGGAGGGAGGGGAGGGGCGGCCGGAGGTGCATGAGCGCGGCCGCAGGCGCCCCAACACCCACACACCCACACAAACACACACACCCACACCCACACCCACACCTCCACCTCAGAACCGCACTGTCGCATCTCGGCATCTGCTCTTGTATCGCTGGATGGCTGGGCTGGGCATCTGCCGGAGTCATGACCAAGGACGCTCCACTCTCCCAAGGAACCTCCTCCCCCCTTGCCTCTTGCTCTGTGGCCCCACGGGAATACCGTAAAACCCTAACCACACTTAGGACACCACACCAGCCACACCCACACCCTGGGGCGCCGCCCCGCCCCGCCCCGCCCCCAACACCAGGCCCCGGTCCTTCTTTACCCCCGGTGCCGGTGCCGGTGCCGGTATCGGGGTATCGGTCCGGGGTCGGCCCTGCGGCATCATTCATCTTTACTCATCTCCACCCCACCTGGTGTCATGTGGGCAAAGGCCGAACCCGAACCCGAACCCCCCCTTGGTTCACAGAGCCATGTGCCCATGTCCCACCCCGCCCCGCCCGCCCCCACCTGGCGCCATGTGTGTGAGGGTGCCCTGGAATGTGGCCGACACGTGCGTCTTCAAGTGGTCCATCTTGATGGCCAAACCAAAGTCCGCAACCTGATGGTGGGTGGGTGGGTGGGTGGGTGGGTGGGGAGGGGCAAACGTAGCACAGTCCGAATGGGCAAACGCGGGAGTGGGTGGGTGGGGGATATCCACGTATAGGGGGGGGGCCTGAAAGAGGGGATAACGCGAAAGCGGAGGGATGAGACGGGGGCGGGCTGGTGGGGGTGTGGGGTTGGGGACTTCATGTCAAACAGATCGCAACGCAGTCACCGAGTGTCATCCGCACCCGTCCCACTCGCCCACCGCACCCACCTTTGCCATGACGCCCCCGCCCTCCCTCCCACTCGATTTGAGCATCACATTATCCGCCTTCAGATCTGCACCACCACCACCACCGCCACCACCACCACCACCACCACCGGGGCAGCAGAGCGGGGCAGCAAGGGGAGGGGGACACCGAATGAGAGTGGGCGCGTGTTGTTGACTTGTTGTGGGTGAGCCGTACGGTGTCACACGGTAGCGTCAGTACGGAACAAAAGTACGGACGTGTGCAGCGGGCGGCGTATTTGAGGACAGGGTGGGCGTTGTACTTGAGCGGGTGGGTGGGGCCTGCACAGCCATGCACCGGCCGCGCCCGCGCCCGTCTTTGAAGGAAAGCCACCGTGTTCCGTGTCCCTCGCCCCCCCGCCCCCGCTACCCACCCCCATGCACCACATCGTTGAGGTGCAGGTGCAGCAGCGCCTTGGCCACATCCGCCGCCGTGTCCAGAATGGCGGAGAAGTTGAGGCCCGTCTCTGCGAGCAAGTGGGCGAGTGGGCGGAGGGGGGAGGGGGCGAGAGGGCGAGGGGGCGTGGGCAGGTCGGCGGTGCAGCGTAGACAAGAGGCAAGCGGGTGTGTGTGATGGTGCGTCTTGCAAGGAGGGGTGTGCAGTGCGGTCGTCCTCCCTCTCTGGAAGCCTCCTTCCTTCCTTCCTTACTTCCGGAGGAGGAGGAGGAGGGGGGTCATTAAGGACTTGAGGGGAGAGAGCGGCTAGGGGCGCCTAAACGCTACCGTGCAGGAGCGTCAAGGCGATGGCGTTTGGTCGGTCGGCTGTTGGCAGAGTGTGCGATCGTCTGTCTGTCGGGTGTCGGCAGAGTGGACCAACTGCCGCCACCGCGGACAGCAGAGGTGGTGGAGCGGACGGGTGGTGGCGCGGGGCCCGAAGGGAGCGCGGGGCGGCCTGCTCCGCGCCCGGAGACGCAATGGCAGCGTCCGGATTCGGAGACTGTGTTCGCGGCGGCGCTGGCACGTTCACGGTCGCAACCCAACACCCCCGGGTTCTGCGGCACCGCCACTCCACTCCACTCACACTCCACATTGTTCCCTTACAACAAACCAAACTGAACTCCCCTGTCCACTCCACTCCACTCCACTCCGCCCCGATCCGCTCTCCCCCCACTCACGTCCGAAGAATATCCCCGCGTCCAGCGCCTCCCTCAGACAGCCCTTGTCGCAGTACTCGAGCACCAGCTGCACCTGCGAGCACACACACACACAACGCAGTAGGACGCAATGACCGCGGTGTGACAACAGCCGAACAGCCGAGCAGCGGGACGCGAGGAGGTTTGGGACGGATTGGATTGAATGTGGGTTGAGTTTGGATCGGATCGGATGGTACTGCTCCGGGCCGTTACGGGTTGAGGAAGACGACATCGTAGCGAAGGAATGGAGACGGTGTTAGCGGTGCGGTGCGGTGCGGTGCAGCGAGCTTAGGTGCGACACATGCGGCGCAGACACGAGACGCGCAAAGCACACGAACACACACACACATCCCTATGCACACACGCATGATGATGATGAACGCATAGGTATGCGTGCGCACCCTTGCCGCGCACCTCGTAGCTGTGTATTCCGCCCCCTCCTGCCGCTGCCGGTCTGTGCCCCTGCGCCTCATCAATGTCCTCCTTGAAGGGCGCCAGGGGGTCATCCAGCCGCTGCTGGTAGCAAGACCCGCCGCAGTCCGTGGTGGCCATGTCGCTGAGGCGGAGGGGAGGGGGGCGGGGAGGGGGTGCAGCGGGAGGGGGAGGCGGGGGGAGAGAGGGGCGCGGCAGGGAGGGAGGGAGAGGCAGGGGCACGTGGGGTGACACGAGCGGGGCGGCGGGGCGTCGCTTGCAGTGCGTACGTCAGTGTGGTGTACATGTGCGTGTGTGTGTACGTGGGTGTGTGTTTGGTTCAGGGCGCATGCCAGCGTCTAGTCACTCCAGTTGGAAAGTGGAAACCCAAAGGTGGGGCCAGGCCAAAGGCCCAGCCGAAGACCTCTCGCGAGGCCCACCTTCCCACACCTTCCTTCGCTTGCCCTGCCCCCCTGACCTGCCCCCTCCCCCGCCCCCTCTTTCCCGGCTCGCGGCCGCCCGCCCGCCCGCCTGTCCGCCCGCCCCGCCCCGCCTACTTTCCGACGATGATGGCGGAGGCGGTGAGGTCGTCCGAGGGGCGCCCCGCAGTGTGTGGGGAGTAGGACGAGTCCTGCGGGGGCAGGGCAGGGCAGGGGGGGGGAGGGGGCTGCGGTGATGGTACTGCTCGCAACGACCAGGCACGGGTCGGGTCGGGTCACGCCGGTGTGGGGTTTGAAGTGTGAATTTGCAAAAACACAATTGGGGGTTGATGGTGGTGGGTGGTGGTGGGCTGGGATGGATGCAACAGCCGAGAGGCACATGGGGCAGGGGTGCGCCCGGGGGCGCCAAGGGGCTGAGAGGGTGTGCGCTGGAGAGGGGATGGGACAAGGCAGGGAAAGGAAGGGGCCATGTGCCCTGTGCCCTGTGCGTGCTGACAGCAGCTAACGGCAGCAGCAGGACGGCAGCTCCGCTCCTCCTTCCCTGCCTTGTACCGGGTTCTCCTCCCTCGCACCTTGAGCGGTTTTATCTGGTATGTGTATGTGGCTACCACGTTGGGGTGCGCCAGCGAGGAGCTGATGGCCGCCTCCATCACCGCCATCTTCTCGCGCTTCTCCTTGCCGCTCATGTTGGTGGGCAGGATCATGGTCTTGATGGCCACCTCGGTGCTCCGCCACAGACCTGAGCGGTGCGGGGGTAGGGGTAGGGGTACAGAGAGTGACAGTCCGAAGGAGGCGGGGAGAGCGTGTGTGTGTGTGGGGGGGGGGGGGGTATCCACGTATAGGCCGGAGCGGGGGGGGCCGGGGTCTCCACGCCGGGTACCTCTCCCTGGTCTGCCCCCACCGGCCAGGGTCGGTCGCTTAGGGTACCTTGTTGCGGTTCAGTCCGGCTCTCGGCTGTCACACGGAAAGGGGGGCCAGGTTCCGTTCCGACGTGTTGGCGGCGACGATGGCGGCGCTGCTGCTGCCACCGCCGAGCCCCGGGGCCGCTCCCCGCAGCACAGCGGCCTCTCCCTCTCTCGCCCTCTCTCCGCCTCTCCCTCTCTCCGCCTCTCCCTCCCTTGCTCTCCCTCCCTCGCCCCTCCCTCTCCCTCCCGCCCTCCCTTGCTCCCTATCGCTGCGCCTCACCGACGCCAATGACACGCGACCTGCTGCACCACCTGGCAGTGAACCGAAACCCCAACATGACATGCCATGCCATCATCTGACATGGACCCACCTCCCGCGGGGCACGCGCACGTTTCTCCCTCCCTCCGCGGGGCACGTGGGCTACCACAGCAGGGTGTCCCCCCCCCCGCAGCCCCACCAGCCACCACCCGCCCGGTGGGTGCATCATCTCTAACCCCAGCCGGTGGGCCGGTGGCCCGGTGGCCCGGTGCGCCAACCCTGAAACCGACCCATTGGCACCCCAAACCCCGCCCCCCCCCCCGGCCTCTCACCTCGATACACCTTGCCAAACGTGCCCTCCCCGATCATCTCGCCAAGTACCAGCTCCTGATCCGGAAGCCCGCCGCCACCACCACCCTCGCCGTTGGACGATTGGCGGTTGCTGCTGCCCCCGCCGCCGCCATTGGCAACCCCATCCGCGCCGCCGCCGCCGCCGCTCGGCCTTCCTCCGCCGCCGCCCTTGCCCCCCGCGCCGCCGCTCATGCGATTCCCCGTCAGCAGCTTCTTCCGCATCTCCTCGATCTTATCTGTATACGGCACGTACGGCAAGGGGGAGGATTAGGCGGGTCGTATGTGGTGGTATGGGGGGCGGAAAGGCTCCTAGAGGGTAAGTGAGCAGCTTGAGGGGCGAGAGGGGGCCTGGGCGAGGTGAGGCAGGGCGGGATGGAGTTGTAGCGGTGGTGAGGAGGGTGGTGGTGGTGGTGGTGGTGGTGGTGGTGGTGAGGGTGGTGGTGCGCGCGCCCAGGCGGCTGCACCGGACACGCCTGTTGCGAGGAGGCCTAAGCGGAAGCCGGCAAGGGGGGAGGCCGCTGGGAGGCGGGCACACCAACTGGAAAGCGAGCGGTGGCAAGAGGGCAGGAGCTGCCCTCCAGAGTCCGGTACGACCATTCAACTCCCCCTCCCCCTCCCCTCCACCCGCCTATACGGTACCCACACGTTATCTTCTGCTCACATGCACACGCGCATGCACACACACACAGCCACGTACTTGACGCATACGCACAGCCACACGAACAAAAGCACACCACCACCCCCACCGCACACGCGCACACTCGCTCGCTCGCACCTGCGGGACTGGCGTGCACCTCCGCCTGCAGCGGCCCGCTGTGCCCCACCGACGCCACGCCGCCGCCCAGCGCCCCGTTGCTCCCCCCACCATTGACACTGCCACCACCACCGCCTCCTCTCCCGCCTCCTCCTCCGCCGCCTCCGTCGGTTATGGATGCCCCCGGGTCCAGCCCCAGGCACTCGATGAGGTTGTACTGGCGCCTCAGCAGGGCCTCCATGCGCTCCTTCTCACTCAGCAGCGCCGTGGCCGCGTCCTCCAGCTGCTGGTTGGCAGACTGCGCTCCGATCAGGGGGGTTAGGGGGTCAGGAAGTGATATGCTCCGTTGTAGAACAATGCGTAGGGGGGGTTTGAAGAGTAGAGTGAGTAGGGGGGGGGCACACAAGGGGGTTGCGTGTATGCATGACAGTGTAGAGCGGCAAAGCGGCAAAGCTGACAGATGTAGAGGGAGGAGCGGTGGGGCACACGGGGGGTAATGACAAAGGAACCCACAAGGCCACAAGGGTTGTTTTTAGGGTTTCTTCGTCTCGAGTGCAATGTGCCATAGAGCACCAGTGCCCGGTTCGTGGCCAGTTCGCACCCCAGCTGGTGGCCACAAGCCAGTACCAGCCGGTGCCCATGCGGCCGGTCTCTGCCCCGCTGCTGCCCCCCCCCCGCCACCCACCAGCACCTCCTCCAGCAACATGCGCTGCTGGGCTCGCCCCACCAGAGCCAGGCCCACCAGCACCGACAGAAGAAGACTCATCACCACCACCTGAACGGAGCAAAGGAGGGAGGGAGGGTCAGCGGCGGGCAGGTGTCAGTCACAGAGAGGGGCTGTGCTGGCTGGCTGGCTGACCGGCGGTCAGGAACCTCCACTCCACCAGCCCACGCAAGCCAGCCCACGCAAGCCAGCACCAGCACCAGCCCCCACTTGGAGACAAACACACGGCATGTATAAGAAGTTATCGATCGGTAAGTCCGGTCCGGTCCCGGCTGGCCATCGTCCAGTTCCGCGAGTCACTGCCCGGCCTCCCTCCCCCCCTCCCTCCGGGTTCAAGTCGCCTCCGTCCCACCCCTCCGCTGCGTTACCGGCACCGGTACCGGCACCTCCTCCCCACCCACCCACCATCGCCACCAGCGGCCACTCCCAGTTGGGTGACCAGCCCCTCGAGTCCGCCACGGAAAGGCACCACTCGTTGTTGGGCACCTCGATGTACACCTGAACCGGGTCGCGCAGGGACTGGGGGCCGGGGGAGGGGGGGCGGAGAGGGGGGGGAGGGGCCGGGCCCCGGGAGAGAGTGTTACGGTCAAAAGCGGCATGGCTGGCGGGGAGGTAAATGTAAAAGAGCCCGAAATTCCAGGTTATGAATGGGCCAAGGGCGGAGGCACGTTGCGGGGCGGGGCGAGTTGGGGGGCTGACGTGACGGGTGGGAGGGTGGGTGCCGTATTCGGAAGGAAGGAAAGAAGTGACAGGCGTGCACCCATGTCATGTCAGGTCATGTCAGGCCAGGTGAAGTCAGGTGAGGTGCGGTGACGTCAGGTCAGGTCAGGTCAGGTCAGGCCCTCAATGGCCGCGAGCTGGCAACCTGCGCAGCTGGCAAGCCGACACACAAGCCGCTGTCCTCCTGCGTTGATCCCCTCCCCTCCCCTCCCCTCCCCTCCCCTCCCCTCCCCTCCCCTCCCCTCCCCTCCCCTCCCCTCCCCTCCCCTCCCCTCCCCTCCCCTCCCCTCCCCTCCCCTCCCCTCCGCTCCCCTCCCCTCCCCTCCCCTCCCCTCCCTCGCTCACCACACTCCTGCCCGCCATAAGTAACGTGTGGCTGCTGTTCAGGTCGTCCGGCCGCGTGAGTTGGAAATACAGGCCCTGGTGGCTCAGGTCGTCGATCCGTACGACACTGTACACGAACCTGTCCCAATGGATCAACACCGTAGCGAAACCTGACACGCGTGTGTGTATTGAAGGGGTGGGGGGTGGGGGAGAATGGCAAAATCACGACTCAAAGCTAGTGGGGATGAGGGGGGCGGGGCGACAGCCACTCGGACAGCCACCCGGACAGCCACACCCGGACAGCCACCCGGCACGGACGTGAGGCGCGTTAGTTCGTTCGGGCGTGCATTGCCGCTTTGCAGGAATCCCCACCCCCGCTGATCTTCGATTGTAAATTGCAGCAAAGGGACATCACAGAGGGCGAAAGTACAGCAGAGCCGGCTGCTGTGTGGGGGGAGCACCTGGATGAAACCCGGATGATGTCCGAATCCACGAATCCACGGAATCCCTCCCGTCTCCCTCCCACACCCACGCGCCCGCCCACTCCATACCGGGGAGTACACACCCCACCCCCAAGCCCTCCCACACGGCCCCCCCGGCCCTCCCTGGCGCACCCCAGAACTTGGTCCTCGTGGCGGGGTCGTAACAGATGGGGCAATTGGTGGCGTCCCGCCCCGTCCCGAATGTGTCGCCGGCTTCCACGTCACGAACAAAGATGGGGTAACGCGCGGGTGCGCCCATGAAGCCCTGTGCGAGCGCAGGTGCGGTAAGGGGCGGCGAGGGGGTGAGAGGGGGTGGTCAGAGGGTGTGGAAGGCAGTTGCAAGAAGGGTAAGAGCTAACTTACACACAAGCTTTACTTTAACACGGGCAAGGGGTGGTTTGGAGAAAAGCGGCTCTGGATAGGCAGGGGCAACATGAGTGGTGATAAGGGCATCCGCCGCGGAGCAACCGAGAGGGAGGGAGGGAGAGGCGACAGGACGACCCGGCTGTGAGGGGTGGGGGTGGCGGCAGTCCCCTCGGAGCCGGAACCGGGACCAGAGGCCGGCCCAGCGAGGGCAACACCGCACCGTATGCACCGGACCGTATGCAGCGGACCGTATGCACCGCCGAGAGCAATCCAGCAACGCAGTGCCCGAACCCAGGGCACGGCAGGGTGAGGGCGGCGCAGGGCAGGGCTGGGCAAGGCAGGGCAGGGCCGGCAGCAGCAGCCTGGACGCCTGGGCCCCAGGTCAGCAGTGAGTGAATCGCAAAGAAGGCAAAGGTGGCTCGGCCAAAGCTGGATGCAAGCTAGAAAGCAAGCATTGCATGCTGTACAGGGGCCGTACAGGTGCCAGCAACACGTGTTCACCCACAACGGATACCGGTATCCGCCCAGGCGGATGGAGCGCGAATGCCGAACATGCTGACGTACACTGACCTGTACGAGCATGTACGGCCCCGCCAGAGTCAGGTTGTGCGAGGCGATGGTCTTCAGCGCAAACTCCCGGTTCTTGGGGTCCGCCAGCAGGTCGTGTCCGAGAGCCGCCTCGTTGCCTGGGCGATACGTGGCCGCGTGCACAAACAGGTTGCCGTTTGGTGAGTTGGCCGCGGCGCGCATCGGCGGGCCGCCGTTACCTTTCCCTTTCCCTTCCCCTGGCCCCGACCCAACCCGACCCGCCATTCGTCGGTCTCTCCAGTTGCTCCAGTTGCAGCTCCCCAGTTCAGATCTCCACGACCCGAAGCCCGCCCACGGACCCTGTGTGGCTGTGTCTGCGATGAAACGAGGGGGGCGAGACCCCCGGCCACAGCCCAGGCGCCGACCCCGCCCCTCGTCCCCTTCCCCGTCTCCCTGCCCCGCCACCCTCGCCGCTTTCGCTGCAGTTTCGTCTCTGCTGCCTCCGATCCATCACCCATCCCACTCTGCCCAGTGCCATCCTCGTCCCGGCCCCCGCCCCTGTCCCTTCGTCCCCCCCTCCCCAACGAGCCTCAATAGCCCGTTCCATTCCGTTCCATCGCCCCCCCTGCCTGCCTCCATTGCTTTCCCGGCTTTCCTTTCAGATCCCGCCCACACATCAGGCCCAGGCCCTAGTCCTTCAACCCAAACCCAGCCAGGTCCAACCCTAGCTAGCCCAGTCAGGTCCGACAGACCTCCCCGATTGGCCATCCGCCCTCCCCTACGCATGGACAGCCCCGCCCAGAGACCGCACGACAGGCGCCCTGCTGCGCCTGCGCCCCCGACTCGCCCCCGACTCCCCCTAAGCCCCGACGGTCTGCCGCACGGTACTGGTGCATAGCTGACCGGCGATGCCGTGCTCCATCCGCCCTGCAGCCGCTGCACGGCAGCTGTGCACCTGCAGCCCCCCACCTCCAGCCCCAGCCAAGGGGCCCCGCGCCGTGACCACATAACCGACCAAACCAACGGCAACCCAACTCATATCGTCATATGGCAGTTGCCCGGCAGCACGGCCCGCGACCCCCCATGCTGAGCTGCATGCCCGCACTGGTTCTTTAAGACAGGCTCCAGCCCCAGTCCCAGTCCCAGTACCGGTCCCACCGACCTAGCCACCCACCTAACCCCAGCTCCGACCCAGCCACCCATCTTACCACCCAACCCCGATCCCGACCCCGAGCCACCCATCCCGCCCAAGCCCTTGACCCAGCCACCGACCCACCCACTCATCCGCAGCCCTGACCCAACCCCGGACCCCAGCCAGCCAGCCAGCCAGCCACCCACCCAGCCCAAGCACCAGTCCCAGCCACAGCCCTAACCCACCGGCCCTTCCACCCGCCCAGCCCCAACCCAGCCACCCACCCTTGAGCGGCTCAATGGCCCTCAGCACGCCCAGCGGCGCCAGCTGCATGTTGGCAATGGAGCCAGCCGCCGTGAGGGACAGCAGCTCATCGGCCAGGGAGGGGAAGGTGGCGTTGAGGGTGGGGAAGTCCGGGTAGCGGGTCACGAAGGACTGCATCACCTGCACGCACGCACGCACGCACGCACGCAGGTGGGTGGCTGGGTAGGCGTTGGCATGTGCTGCTGTGTGTGGGGACGTGTTGGTAGCTAGGTAGGTGCTGGTGGGGAGATAGGTAGGGATGGCATCGCGGCATGTCGCGGCATTTCGGCGCGGCGCATCGAGGCATCGGTCAGGCGGCGGTGAGCGGCGGAGGGCCGCGTGACCCGTGGGTCGGTGCCGAGGAGCGAGTGAGCATCACGACAGCGCAAAGCAAGCGGCCCAATAGGCCAGCGTGCGTCATGGAAGCGGGCGCTCCTCCGAATGCGTGGGGACAAGAGCAACAGCCGGCCATGGGCCGGGCGGAGTGAGAGCAGGGGTCGCATCGGGGGAGCCGTCTCCTCTCCTGCCCCGGGTGAGGGTGGGAGTGAGGGTGGGAGGGGTGAAGGCGGCCGATGATGCGGCCGCGACAGACCGCCGTGCGGAAACCGGGCAACACCATGGCTGGAGGGCATCGGCCAGACACGGTGGCGGTATCTGCCTCGATGCTCTCCGGCTGGCGGGGTGTTTGTGGCCCGGACGTGGTTTGTGGCCCGGACGTGGGGGTGATGACCATGAGCGCAGCGGTGGAACGGAAATCTGGGGCCCTGGTGCTGCTGGCTGACGGCGTCGCGGGCAGCAGCCGCCGCACACGTGCCGCCCCTCAGGCCCCGCTGGCCGCAGAAGCACCGCGAGAGATCCCCACTGACCAACGCTTGATCGCCACTGCCCAAAGCCACGGCGGCCGCTGCAGCAGCGGTCCGGGGCCGCAGCGGCGGCGGCCGGAAGCTTCTGCCATGCGCGTTTTCTCCACGGCGGCGGCGCTTCCCTAACTGCACAGGGCCCCCCTCACCCGCCGGTCATCGGAGCTCGTGCACGACCCCACCGCCGGGCCAATGCGAACGCTGTCCCAAGCTGCCAACCCGACCGGGCCCGACCGGAAAACCACGCCACGTAGCAGTGGGCCAAGGTGCTTTCGTTGGCACTTCAAGGGTGTACGGCACGACAGGCGTAGCGGTTGGTTCAGGCAGTTGTACTCCCCCTTGCTCAACGGCGGGTTGGCGGGTTGGGTATGAATCCTACGCGCCGGGGTATGCTGTGGGCGCCGTCGAGCCTTTGGAATTTGGCACCGGCAGCGGCGGAACAAGCGCGCGCGCCTTCAAGCCCCGTACAAGGCCCACGCTTCTCCTCGCGCAATCGGTTACGCACGCGGCACATGAGGCAGACGGACCTTGACGGGGAGATAGCACGCCCGCAGCTCCGATGCGATGCTTTGCGCCTTATCTGCCGCGCGGTTCTGCGCATTTGTCAACCGCTGGCGCCGCTCCTGCGCTGACGCCGCGAAGACGCCCCAGAGGCCCAAGCCCATGCAAAGGAAGAGCAGCAGTACCGGCACGACCACCACCTTTTTGTCCTTCCGGACCGCGAGCAGCAGCGCCTGCGAGATTGGAATGCCAAGGAATGTCATGGGACGACAGGTTACGCAACGCGGAGCACGGCAAATGCAGCAAGCGCACAGAACTGAGCCATGCTGAGGTGCGCTGACCTTCTTCTTCACGTTGCCGCGCTTGTCCGTCGTATCCGGAGCATGGCCCACCCTGGCACCGCCCGGGGCTTTGCCGAACCGTAAGCGCCGCGTGATGTGTGCGAAAGGGTGGAGTACATCCTGATACGCCGCTATGCTGTTTTTCTCCACCACGCTCCTGAGCTTCTCGGCGTCCAGCGCCTCGGTAGTCCCTCGGCGTTCGGGAGGAGCGTTCGCAGCGGTTGTGCATGCTGCTCCTCCAGAGCATCTTAAATCTTCTTCGTCACGAGATATCAGGAACAAGGGCGCCGACTTGTTTGTCACCACCCCGTTGACGTTCCCGGAGGCCTGCGCCCCATATGCCAAGTTGATGGCTAGGTGACCGTTTGAGCCCCCAGTGGCTTCAGCCATTGTAACACCGTAACTGCCTTCACGTTGCAAGCATTCCCCTGGTGTCCAACATATCCGTCAATGCAGCACTTCAATGATGTATAGACTGTATATATGTGAATTGTGATAACGTTGAATGCAGGGAACTAAAAAACCGGACTCCGAAGAGAGATAATCTTCGGGGACATTAACGCAACCGTAAACGGCCGGACGGCCCTGATCACTGGGAGGCTGGACCGTCGCAATTACTTCACAGCAGCAAAAATTGCGATAAATGTATTATCTCCTATACTGGTTAACCCTTCCAAAAGTGAGGAGCTCGGCCCGACGCAAGGACCTAGACAATATCGATCAAGGTGTGCGGAATGAGCACGCGGACGTTACAAGTATAAATGCGAGCTGTCAAGCAGTATCTATAGGGGTATCTTGTCTTCCCGACATCACTTTTTCCGGCCCTTCCGTTGGTAGGACGCATCAATGCAAGCGACGGCAGCATGTCGCGGCAGCGGTCGATAGCACGATAGGCCAAAGGCAATCGGTCACAGGCTGCTTGCAACACGCCGCCCGATTTGTTTCGTACGGTCATGGAGCCTACCTGCCTTGGAGTCGGGAGAGGGTGCGCTTGGGAGCAACGCCGGCCCTGGCGCCACGCTTGGCAGAACGGCTTGCCATCAGACGCTGCCAGGCTGGACCATCCATGCAAACCCTGCCGTGGGACACCGCGATCCGGAACCATAACCGTTGCAACGGCAATCAGCTCCCGTGATCCGCGCCGTATACAACTGCCAACATGGACATCTCCAGAGCTGCCAAAACGCGGATGGCTCAACGCAGCGGGGCATGTCGGGCTCAATACGATTGTCCCAGCGCTCCCCGACGGTAGCCGTCTCCCGCCCTCGCGGGACCCCGGGAGCGTCCCACACGACAGCGCTGTTCCATATGGTTTCGGAGGCGCTGCGAACGCACATACGGGCAAGGAACTTGCGCTGTCGTCCCTGTTACCCAGCGGCTCCGACGCTGCGTTCCGGGGTCTCCTGGCCGGCCGTCGGACGGCCATTCTGTGGGTAAGGTCTTGCTGCTGCTGGTTGTGCTGTTGATGTGTGTATTGCTGGTTGGGGTGTGTGTAATGCTCCTGCTGGCGCCGCTGCTTGTCGTGCCGTGCTGCTGCCGCTGCCATGATTGTGTATTCTGCGAGCTTGGACGGGAGAGCGCGTTGCCGCGCGGGACGTCCATGCTCGTCGGTCGCACTGGGCTTGCGCGTGTTTAGGATTGCGCTATGGTTGTGTTGCAGGGTACTGTGATATGCCGTGCTATGTTACGCTTTGCCGTGCTGTGACGTGCTGCGCTGTGCTGTGCTTGTGCTTGTGCTTGTGCTTGTGCCGTGCTGTGCTGTGCTGCGGAGGGATTCACCGAAACAGCCGCAACAAGCGGAGGCCGGGCCATCCCCAGCCTACCGCACCCGCGTCCCATCCTTGCACCGCCCATTCGCGCCTCATCCCTGCATCGTCCCACCCCCGCCCCCCCCCAGGATCTGGACAATGTGGACTTCTTCGCGCCGGCCTGCTCCGCACCCCTGCAAGTGCGCCGGCTGCGGGTGAGGCAATGCTGCATCCGTCGCCCAGCTGGGGATCCGCCAAACGAGCTGAAACGAAACTGACCGCGGAAGCAAAGAGCGGACGGGGAGGACACGTGGGAGATGCTCGCAAGGGGAAGACCTTGCGGGCTCGCCGAAAGTACCCTAAGAGTACGGCAGACCGGACCGATGAATCGGTGATCCCCGTGTGACTGCCCGATGTCCCGCCGCCCGGCCCCTTTCCCTGCCTGGTCGCCCCCCCGAAAAAGGCGCTGGTGACCGCAGCGGGAGGGCGGCTCGTCCTGTGCCGTGCGTACGGCAATACGGACACCGTACGGCGTCTGGCAGGTGGGTTGTGGGGCTGCTTGCCTGGATGTACGAACAGAATGGGCACCGGCTGGACCGAGTGATCCAGCGGCGGCGTCCGCAAGGCAGTTCCAAGCGTTGCCAACCGCCCACCAGCTTCGCTCCTGGAGTACGGAGTACCGTTAACCGCCCACCAGCAAGGTCGTGGAGGCGATCGTGATGAGGCGACTGTGTGATCCTTCCCAGCGCCTACATTCTCTACTCCCGAATTCGCCTCCCGACGCGGCCGCCCAGGAATCCTGCCGCTGCTTGAGGGCTGCGGGCTGCTGGGG
Organism: Pleodorina starrii; assembly: GCA_030267565.1. Lineage (NCBI taxonomy): Eukaryota > Viridiplantae > Chlorophyta > Chlorophyceae > Chlamydomonadales > Volvocaceae > Pleodorina > Pleodorina starrii. The sequence goes on from BRXU01000003.1 coordinate 3,876,495, forward strand.
GTGGAGCCGGTGGCGGTGCGGCGCGACGCGGCGGACCTGCGGCTTGTGGAAGATGCCATGGAGTTCGCGGAGGCGGAGGCGGCGGAGGCGGCGGAGGCGGTGACCCATGGGTCGGTGGACGGCCCGGCGCTGCTGTGCGTCTCCCAGGATACCGGTAGGGAAGGGAGGCGGCGGACCCGTGGACCCTGGCGGGAACCGGCGTGTTTTTTCGGTGCGCGGTCTGCTGCCCTAGGGGGCCGACTGTGCTCCGTCCCTCAGGGATGCCTTCCCTCTTGTGCCCTGCTTCACATCTCTACGGTGTTTTGGTTGCTGTTGATGAGGTGCGCGCTGCCGCCTGCCTACCTGCCTGCCTGCCTGCCTACCTGCCTGCCTACCTGTTTGCCGCAGACTTCGCGGCGCCGCTGCGGTACCTTTCGGAGCGCGGCGTGCGGACGGTGGCGGTGAGCCCCCACGACCCCCGCCGGCGGGTACGTGTCGCTGGCACCAGGCGGCCGGAACCGGAACAGACGATCGCCGGGCGGCCGGGACTGCATTTGGCGGGCTGTTAGGCGGGGGAACGGCAGCCGACACGCAGACCGGCTGCAACCGTTGGTCGAACAGACTGAGTCTGCGCTTACGTCTGAGGTTGCCTTGCCTCGCACGGGGAAGCTGTTGTGTCTTGTGGATGCTTGTCTGCTGGGCTGGAGTGCGCGCATGCCGCCCCAAACGCACCTTCCCATCGCCCAACGCCCCATCCCGACTCACGTCGCCCCCTGCCCTTGGATGGCTAGCTGGCTGGCTGAACCGGCGGCCGCTTGCCCTGCCCCCTCGCTGCCTTTGCGTCCCCCCCTGCCCTTGCATCGCTTCCCTTTTCCCGACCGGGTTAGACGCACGCTGCCATGGAGCCAGCCACGTACTTCAGAAGGTACGGCAGAGCAGTTATGTAGTCGTACCATTCCACACGGTTGCGGCCAGGGTGCCGTGCCTGGTTGCCACACTGATTCGACATTACGAAGCAGGCAGGAGAAGGCAGGCAGGGGATGGCAGGCGAATGTGAGGGATGGCCGGGGGAAGGCAACGCATGCTGGTGCGGCTCCTCTGCTTTGTAGAGCCTCGCTTCTATCCCCGAATGGCACAACGCTACCGGGATCGACGCCGGCCATTCGGTTTCATTGCAGCGCGGATCGAGACCCCATAGGGCGCCGCAAATGACCCCCTCTTTGTCTCCCAAACGGCGCACCCTCCTGCGCCGACGCGCCCTGTTTGCCAGCCTTCCCCGCCCGCTCCTGCGCCGTCCTCGCCGCCGCCGCCAACGTCGTTTTGATCACTCCGCTGCGGTACTTCCCTTTCCCCTCCTCCTCCTCTGCCGACACCGCCACCGCTGCCAGGCTGCCGTTACCCACTTCTTGCTGGGCGGCACTCAAGTGGGAGCCGCTGGCCACCCCAGTAACCGCCACCGAAGCGGACTGGCTGCAAATGTTACTGGCGTCGGTGCAGGAGCCCGATGCCAGCCCCGGTTGCCGCAGCGGCACTGGCGACGTCGCCTCTGCCTTGACTGGTGACATGGAGTGGTTGAGTGACGGTGGCAAGGCAGTGCAGGAGGGCCGGGGGCTGGTTTCGGAGGCTGCTGTGACGGCCGTGGATGGCGTGGCAAAAGGCGCGGCAGCGGGGCTGGCGGCAGGGTCGTCAGCGGCAGCGGCGGTGGAGGCGGCATCAGCGGCCACAACCTCGGGTGGTGGCGGAGGCGGCAGAAGGCTCCGAGGGACAGCCGTGGTTGGGGAGGTGGGAGCTGCCGGCGGACGGGGCGGCGGCGGCGGCAGCCACGCCGCCGCTGCTGCTCCAGGCGCCACCCAGTTCCCCGGTCTCAGCTCCTTCATGCGCGAGGGGGCCCTCTGCCCGGGAGCGGCGACGCGGCTGTGGTTGAATTCGCACTTCCCCCGGTCCTGACGCACCCGTCCGAGTGGACGTGCCCACGCCCAAGGGCGGCGTTGTGCTTCCAGCACCTGCGCGGCTGGCAGGGACACCATCCGCCAATCTACCGGTAGGTGCGCGCGCGTCGAGTTGGAATAGGCGTCCTAACAGCTGGCGAAAGGGAGGTACCGTACCCGGAAGTGCAAGGCCAAAGTTGGATCTGCGTCGTGGCAGACGTGGTATCTCCTTTTGAAAGGGCGCACGGTGCCTGTTGTCGTTGTTGTCGTTGTTGTCGTTGTTGTCGTTGGCAGCGGCACGCCGTGGGCCGCTGCGGTGGCTGGAAGGAACCAAGGGACGGACGAACGAATGGACGAGGTAAGGAAACGAAGGGACGAGGGGACCGCTCCTCCCGCGGCCGCGCGCGGGCGTTACGTGTACGTGCGTAAGTACAGCACGTGGCATTTGTCCCTGCTGGGCGGCTGGGCGCCGTGCGTCATGATTACGGCTGTCGACCCGTTCTCAGTCGACCAGTCGGGGCATGTTTCCGCGGGCGCTTCGACGGCGTGACGGGACGCGCCTCCAAGCCGCATTTTGTTGCGGTGGTGGTAATGGTGTGATTGTGGCGAGCTCCGGTACCCATAAGCCATGTTTCCGGCGGTTCTCCTTTCATAACCCCCAAAAGCTTCAGTCAGTTTGCCTCTTTGGGATCTCGAAAGTCGTAAATCCCCCAGTGCTGCCTGCCTGGGCGCTCGTGCTGTTGCTGTGCTGTCGCGCGTACTTGTCCGTTTGGGTCGCTCCCAATGGCGGCGACGCGGTCGCAGCCCTTCCAGTATCTGTAAGGCAACAGGTATGCCTGTAGGTAAATATTGCTGGGACCTCGGTCGCCTACGTCCCTCCGTTGCGGTATCGCTTCTTGTAACCCCCCCCCCCCCCCCCCGGGCAGCATCCGGAGGAAGGGAGGGACGAGGGAGCCGCGTGTGGGAGTGCGGGAGTGCGGCGGGGTCCATGGGCCCATGGGAGGCTCTTGTGGCTGCCGATGTTGCGGTGTGTGAAGTGTTTGGACCCAGTGAGGTAGGTTCTGGTTGTGCTGCACTGGATTGTTCGGATTGCGTAGGAACGGCGCTGCACTGCAGCAGCTGTGAAGTATGGCGGGCGGAGGCGAGGAGGGCGCGTGGCGGCTTGGGGTCGCAGTCTCGCAGACACCGGGTCCGGCCCGGCCCCACGGTGAATGAATGAGCTGGAAGGTGAAGGGACGAGGCGCATCATGACTGGGTCGATGCGCCGCGGCGAGTGCTTGAAAGTGCGGCGCCTCGCGAGCCATCCAGGGCTCCAGGCAAGGCCATCAGCCCATTTCGCGGCACCTCCGACCACGTGGGGTTTTGAGTTCAGGGTACGGCAGCTGGCTTGCCCGCGGGTAGGCTCCTGACGTGACATGGGTTCGTTGGGTACCGTAGTGGTGGTTTTTGGGCACTGTGGGCTGAGAGACCAGAATGGCGGAGCTAGCTGGCACGATTGTCCGGGAGCTGAGATGTGGGACAAATCGGCAAGCAGATCAGAAGTTCAGGACCAGATGCAACAAATTATGATCCGGTAGGGGCACCGTATACTTGGTGTTTCCTCCCTGCCGAGTCGAAGCGCCGCTGCCGCTGCCGCTGCTACCGGTGCTTGGCAACTGGCCTGCTGCCAGGGAGCAGCTCCGTCCTCGCCGCCTTTTCCTCCGCCACGCGAGGCTGTTGCAACAAGTGCCCAATTTGGCTCGCGTAACAGACCCGGGTGCAGCTTGGGGGGGACAGAGCGATATAGAGAGATGCTGCCACAGGCGTTGGACGCCGCCGCACCCGCTCGCGCCTGGGTGCGGCACAGTTGCATCCCGTGATTTCGAGCGGCGGCGCGAGAGACGCCGGGCGGATTGGGAAACTGCATGCGCCACGAAACCTGTTGAGTGCGTCCTTCACCCATGTGGCCACATTGCTTTCTGAACGAATCGGCTTACAGGGAATCCAGAGGGTATTGCTACTGTTGCCAAATTGGGGGGTGGGCAATCAATTAGCTTGGACTGGGCTGGAAAGTAGGGCACCGCTCTGCTGACGACACAGCTTCGTTAAAAAGCTGCCACTGCTGTGATGTTGATTTTGTTGTTGCTGCCTCGACGTCTTCACGCTTATGGTGGACAATATTATAATACTCGAGACCTCTGGCGCGCGCGACGCTGCAAGTTTACGATCCGCACAATCCTCGTACAGCGTATTACCAGACTTCCAAGCCGATCGCAAAACGTTTACTAAAGGCGCGACTCCGCCGTGCCGTACGTTCAAGATTGTTGCTACTGCATCTGCATGCGAGTGACTCCGCGGGTTGACGCGGGTACCCTTGGTCGCTGTTGACAGCGCCGTCTTGGGAGTCTGTCAGCCGTTGTGGTTAGTGCTTAGTGTAATTGTATGGCCGAGCCAAGAAGCTGATGTTTAAGCCGCCCTTAGTGGACGTGAAAACCGAGTCTGACGTCATATTTAGCTCAATTAGCCCCGAAGCTGCCAAAGCCGCGGCCCAGGCTTTTAGAGCCTCTAAATAGAGGGTACAGCGAACAGTACAAGAACCACGACAACGGCATATAGCCAAGTCTTGTTCTCGTTCTGGCTATATGCCGTTGGCATGAGGCATTACATGTGTACGAGCCAAAATGGCTGGTAACATGCGTCCCCCCACAACGGTTATCCGTCAAGGGGCGCACTTTAAGACAACATAAGCCGTATGGTTAGCTACCAAGCAGCTCGGTACGCGCTTTCTGAATCTGGGATAAGAGACTGCCCAGTTTCGCCGGGTCAAAGGTCCCCATCACATCCACCATGCTGCTACCCATAGGGAAGCCTATTGCCTCTCGTAATGGCGTATAGCCCGGACATTCCATCAGTACGTGCAACTCGTCTTCTACCGACCCGCCGTGGCACACCCGACATATCCTCTCCGCGCGCGGTTTCCGACCCGGTCCCCGTGCAAACCTTGACACATCCAAGTCCCAACGTCCCAGCCGAAAACGCATCAGGGCCGTGTGGTGCTTTCTCGGCATACACACCCTCAAGTGATCCAATGTTCGTTTGTGGTCCGTTGTCGTGGTTCTTGTACTGTTCGCTGTACCCTCTATTTAGAGGCTCTAAAAGCCTGGGCCGCGGCTTTGGCAGCTTCGGAGCTAATTGAGCTAAATATGACGTCAGACTCGGTTTTCACGTCCACTAAGGGCGGCTTAACAAGACTTGGCCGGCCAGGGCCAACGACAGGACCGCCAAGTTTTTTGGCGTCCGCAGGCGTGCATCTGCTGCCCGCAATGCATATGCGACACTGCCCCATGGGTATGACACTCGTCAATTGGACCGAATGTTAAAGGCAGCACCGGTGCCAAGGGCAGGTAGCGAAGGGTCACTGCTGGCGTTTGAGGACAGCAGGGCTCCCAAACTTCTCGGTACGGTCGTCCACATATTTTCACCCGCCGACCATTTGCACACAAAACCAGGCGTATTGCGCTTAGTATGCGCCGAATATCACCTGCCGCTGCGGCACAGTTGCGCTCATAATGCCGTCATCGACGAACACCCTCCTAATGCCGCTCTCTCTAAGGCCGCCGCGGATGCCGGCCCCTCTGATACGACTGCGCAGCTAAAGCGCGCGCCCACTGTCAACCAAGAAGGAAAGCTGGCGTACGCCGTTTGGCTTGATGGAGGGCCGCACTATTTTTCAGAAGCTCATTGTTGCGCAAATGAACCGCGCGTTTGCGCAGTGGCCGTGACCGGTCTTGCAGGGTCTTAATCGTAATGTAACCTGTCCTGGTGGGGTCCTAATCCTAATGTTGACGGCTACACGGCTCCTAATTCTAATCCTCGCCGGTCAAGGGCAAGCCTTCGGCTAATGGCTCGACTTCGGCCTAATCCTTTCACATGGAATAATGTAAATGTATCCAGTCAAACTAAATATCTAAAGCTCTAGGTGCGCGGCTTGGTCCGGGGTCGTCGGTCGGGGGTTCTAATCCTAACTTCTGCCTGACCGGTACCCGACCATAATTCTTAATCTTTGCAACCCTCCTTTCCAACATATACCTCAGTTTTCTTACTAAGCTTACCATGCTCCAGCCACATTCCACATCTTCTTTTACAGCTTCAAACCCATTCTCAGTAAATAATGATATAATTCTGCAACGATTTTTATGTTCCAAATTACTTTCAAATCGATTATTTTACATGTCTTTGTATCTGACAGTCGTTTCTGTCGTTTCGGACAGAGCACATAGCCTTCGGTTCATGGCGGTCAATTGGTTCGGTGGCCTGACCATCGCGAACGGTACAGACCTAGAACATTTCCGGTTGCTTGACCAGACACTGATGGCTCTGTCACACCACATTACCGTACACGCTGTGTTTCACACACTCTGTATACCACCAGTACAACAACTTCGTAGCGCAAACACACTACTTCGTAGCTGGAATTCCGGTGAACTCTGGTGGCGGCTCACCTTTGGTTCTGGCTGGGGTCTGCAACCTTACGAACTGCAAAAGCAACCCCATGATATGTTTCATGGAAATCATGGAAGGTAAATACGATGGCACCACTATAATTTATTGTGTGTGCAAGAAACAGGCCAAACTTTGGGCCGACGCTAGGGACGCGATTCCTGTACAGTTTCGAAAATATGTAGACTCCCAGGATCTTCGATGAAGTTGCGACCTGCCTATACCAATCAAACCCGTGAGATCTAGGAAATTCTATACAATTTGGGGGTTGACTCTCAGCTTAAATATCAAGAGGAAAGAACGGAGGAGCTGTACTCAGGATGTCGGAGGATGTCAGGAATCGGCGGCAGAAACCTGAAGAGACATTTGCGGACAGAAATGTCAAATGTGTCCTTCGGGGGGCGTCGCGGAGCGCCCATTGCGGCCATTTGTTTGGGTTGGTGTTTCAGGTATTTCTTAGGTATCGACAGTAGCAACGCGATGGGCTCTGCTCTTCACGGCAAAAGCATCCATTTCAGGCTGGCATGAGCTGGCTACTGCTGCAATCAGGCTTGTTAGCGGCCGAGGCTAAAGGCCAGGATGTGGCACACATCTTGGATGCCTAATAGGTTCAGCTCACGAACGCGTACGAACGCAGCGCAACAGGTGGGTTGTCCAATTGCAAAAATCGTCGCATGGCCGGTGTGCAAACGAAACATTGCAGACTGACCTTGCATCAATCACGGCGACCTTTGCGATTGCTGGAAAAGCAGTCGGCAGGCAAGAGAGTCATGGCCGTACCAAAACTTACCGTATCCCTTCGTCCTCAGCGACACTGAAGGCAGCAGCAACACGGATACTTTTTGCTGGACGCTGAGCTGCGCTGTGGGATTGTGGGAGTCACAAGCGCGTGAGGAAAGGCGCAATCGGCGGCACACAGGCGGCACAGCAGCTGCTAGCCGCCGCCAGATAATACAGGTGGACGTAACGCGGCCATCATCAGCAATCCAAGGCCCAAAGGCCGCTTAAAGCGCGATATTACACGCATTGATGTCTTAACAATATGGGGCGCCAGGGATGCGCCATTGTGCGACAACGCAAAGCTGAAGGTAGAGGGGGGCTGCAGACGCGAAACCTTTCAAACGTACTAACGAACCGCAACGGAAATCCCCAAGAGACTCTGTGACTGTAATATGTGAGCCTGGCATGTAAACCGCAACAGGCCTGGTCTGACTGGCAACTGAAATGCCGCAACATTCAGCAACATTTTGCGTGCGGCTTAAAGCGTGGGAGTCACGACGTCATCGCTGGGCTCACACGTCACACCGTTGCCCTGAACAATACCTGTCTCAGATGGCAACTATGGTTCCAAAACTCCCTCTTCTGACTTTACTGGCGACTGGTGCTCGTATTTATTGCTACAACGGCCTCGATCGCAACGGCGCTGCAAACGGAGTCCGCCAACCGCCGACACCTGCGACTGTCGATGTCATTAAAATGATGTTTACCTGTATATTGTAACTACAGAATATCATATAGAATCAAAACCTTATTTTAATTACCCTTTTTTGCACTAAAATTCAAAGTAGGTTAGTAAAAATGCCGTTTTGCCGTCCAAAAACTATTTGGCGAAAAGATATGATATAATGCGTACAACGATAACAGTTCGTGAACTGCCCGAGCGATTTTGGTGGCGGGCTCTCGGACGGCGGGCTTTCCGAACCAGCGCTACGGGCGGCTGCCTGGCTGCTGCCCAGATGCCCGCGACCCCTTTCTTACCGTACTACCGGACAAAGGATCATTACCTTCGCCATCCAGGCATGGCAAGCTAACCGAGGGGACGGCGATCGCCAGTACTGTGTCTGTCTCACCTTTCTTATTCGTTATATTAGCGAATCAGGCCATTGCCTTCGATCATTAAAAAATAGAATCCTAGTATTTTTCAGCACCGGTAGTTGTTTCATTCACTATACAAGTGCACAGTAACGAAACACTCTTGTAGCTCTAGGTGGTGTGCGGCTGACATGAGGGCCACGCTCTACCTAGCCGCGCTACTAGCTTTAGGCGTCGCTTGCTTAGTGGAAGCACAGACGGAATTTCTACCCCTGAGGAGTGCACGCGTACCGTTGAGGTAAGGACCTCACCGGCGTTGTTCATCGCAACCATCAAAGGGACGGGGTCATTCGATAAGCGCAACATTAGGAACGTCTGGTGATTCTGAAATGTTATTACGCTACCTACTGAAAGCGCTTCGCAGCAAGGCCGCACAGACTGTAGACCTACCGCTTGCAAACCGCTTGCTATTGCTTAGCCGTAGCAATTTGCTCTACTGTAATCTTAGCGTACATTATATTCAAAATGTAAGCATGCATAGAAGAGCCCTGGCTCCGAATAAACCTGACAAACGCGTCGATATCGTCGAAGCTTTGCCTGAGCAGCTCAGACCTTCCCGGCGCCGAGCATGTCACGCCTCATGCTATAAGCGTGAAGCTTGTTGCGTCTGTCAAACGAACCGGAATGCCGGGGCAGTCGCACGACCGACGGTCAGCTTCGCCACCATGCCTGGAACCTCGGGAGTTCCCTCCCTGGGGAGCCTGAGGCCGCCGAAAGCACACGACGGCATCCTCCTCACGCCAAATCAGCGCCACACTGCCTGTCCTATGCAAGCCTTTCGGCAAACCCTCCACCGCCTCCACCGGGGCGGACTGTGGACGGCGGGCGGTTGGAGCGGCTTGTCGGCATCTGACAGAGGCTTCTGCCTGACTGCTGTCCTTCTCGGAGCTACTCTTTGGAGCCCCCCCTCGCTGGGGCTCGCGTCGCGCTGCGGGCGTCTGGTCGGAAGAGGGAGTGGGGCCCACCATGTCACCCACCTAGCCCGCAGCCTGTGGAGTGCGGGGCTGACTCAGCTTGGCCCGTTCAGCTCCCTCCCTACAGTGCGGAGCTGGGAGCCTGGGACTTGGGTAGTGGGCACGTGTGCGGATCCGATCACCTCCGCTCAAACCCCAGGATCTAACCAGCTGTTCGGCCCGGCCCTGCTCAGCCCAGCCCAGCCCCGTTCAACGGCAAACGGCACACACACCCAGCCCCCTTCAAATCCGCCAGCAAATGTCTCACCCTGCCCCACCCCGCCCCGCGCCGCCCTGCCCCGCCCCACGGTACCGCCCTCACCGCCTACGCCTGTAACCGCCACTGCTGCTCCCAAACACGCCCAACACACCCAACACGCCCTACACACCCCCGCACTGCAGGACGCCCGCCAACCTCTTAGAACAGGCCAGCCTGTCCCCTAACCCCGACGGCAGCACCACGTACCTTCCGTACGATCAGGCCACCGCGGTCGCACAGTCCACCCCGGGGGGCTCCGACCCCAGCGGGCGGCGCCTGCTGGTGGTGAGCTTCGATGCAGGTGCGACCCTGCCCGAGCGTGTGTGTGCGCTTGCGCTTGCACTTGCGCTTGCACTTGCACTTGCCCATGCGTGCGTGAGCCTCTGCGTGCGGTATCGTAACGCCGCCTAGCTGGCCCGATGGCGAGAGGGGTGGGGCCACCGGGGGGGGGGGGAAATGGGGCGGTGCGAAGGCCGAGGGCGCCACCCTGATGGGTGATAGTGTGCGTGAGCAGGTGGTGGAAGGGGGAATGGGAGGAGCACAGCAGGCCCCGCTTTCTCGACAGCCTGCCGCCCCGTGCATGGGGCCGACATTGTGTCGGGAAATGTACTTTGTTGCGCACGCCGCGCGCATGGCGCAAAAGGCAAGAGAAGGACCACATGTGCCTGATGTGCCTGATGTGCCTGATGTCTGATGTGTCGTGCCTGCGCTGGCCGGCCGCCAGGCGCTCTCCCAGAGACCGTCTGGTCGCTCCGAGACTCGCTGGTGGAGATGGGAGCGCAGGTGCTGGAGGTGCTCAGCGACACCTCGCTGCTCGTCTTCGGAAAGCCAGCGGACGTGTTCACTGCGGCGAGCACGTACGGCGCGCTCCTCGTAAGTCTGTGGGAGGATCTGGTCGTTGGGTTCGTTGGGTTGTCGGTTGGTTGTGCTCTGTCGGTTGCAGCAGGCGCGAAGGCCCCGGTCATTCAAACCTGCGGGGGGGGGCGCCCCAGGTGCTGGGATTCGGGACGGAGTTCACGCCACGTGGGGGCGGCGCCGTGCGTCACAAGGCGGCGCGTTGCAAGCCCTGAGAAGATCCCAGTAAACTAAAACGCACTTTTGGACAGCTCGTGTGTTTGTGCATCGTCTGTCCTAGGACTCGTGATCGTGTGCTGTCAGTCTGAGGGCACGAGTTCATGTCCCGGTTCGGTCTGTCTTGCAGGCCTCTTTCCAGCCGGAATACAAGGTCACTCCGGAGACGGAGACGTTGGTTCAGGAGAGCGAGGACATGATGCTGCGCCGCAGCCAGCGGCGGTCGCTGCTCGCGGGGGAGGAGTCCCTGGAGCCGCTGGAGGCGTTCGATGACGCCTTCCACACAGTCCAAACCTGGAAGTTGTACACAGCCGATAAGCCAGAGCCCTCTTCCGGGTCGCGGGGTGGCGCCGACGCGCGCGCATCGCGGCGGCGAAGCGCCCAGGAGAGCATCCCCGGCCGAGGCGCCGGCGCCGGGCTTCGTCCGGACCAGTACGGCATCTCGGCGAGGCTGGTGCTTGGTCTCCAGCCGGGCGTGCTGCAGACGATTGCCAGTCAGTGGCCCAAGTCGTTGGGGTTCGTGCTGGGGTATGATTCGGAGGCGGAGGTGCCGGATCCCTGCTGGCCGCAAGTCGCAGACGACGCGCTGTACAGCTCCACCGCTCCGGAGCTGCACTTGTACATTTGCAAACAGGTGGGCTGTGGTTGTTTTGTTTGCTGTGCAGGAGGATCGGGGTGCGCTGTCCGCCCTGTTGCCTACACGGGGGGGGGGGTTCAGCGGCCGGCTTATACCGGCGGGGATGTAGGCTGGGAGATCACGGGAGGAGTTATGTCTCAGAGGCGCGCGCCCGAATGAGAGCGGCGAGGGGGAGGGCAAGCGACGCGCGTCCACAAAACAAGGGTGGGGACTGGGGAGGGAGCCACGGGGCTGTACTGCCGTCGTACTGCTCCGCTGGAGCGGACGGAAAAGCTGAAGAGGGAAAAGGCCCCAGCAGCAGCGGACTGTACAGCACGTGTTGAAGTGTACAGTCCGCCACACGCATGAAGCCAAAGTCAGACTCTCTCTGAGAGGACGGGGGGCTCGTTGTTTGTACTGCAGGACTACCCGACTGCCGTACAATGGCTGTCGAGCATGCACATGACGACGCTGCTGGAGCCGATCGTGGCGGCGGAGCCGTACAACGCCATCGAGGGTTTGGTCGTACAGACGGGCAACCTGACGGCCACCCAGTTCGCCAACCCCACCGCCGCCCTGCGGCCGTACTGGGCCGCTAACCTGTGGGGCCAGGGCATCGTGGTGGGCATCACGGACCAGGGCCTGGACATGTCCCAGTGCTACTTTTTGGACAGCCAGTACCGCCCGGGCAGCCTGCGCTCGATGTTTGTGGGCAACCCGCCCCGCCTGTACCTGCCCAACCACCGCAAGGTCATCCAGTACGTCACCCCGGAGGCCACCGGTACGTGCCGTACTTCATGTACGACAGTACGGCATCACCGCACCGCACCACACGGTACCAGACTGCACACTGCAGTCCACATGGACGCCGCGGACCACAGCCCACTGCCACCGCAGTGGGCGAGCGCCTGACGCAGCACCTGGCGTATCTCATCACGGCGGCAGGGGAGGGGCGCCAGCGGCGTGGCCCACCTTTCTCACCTGTCGCAATTCCATTATCGTGACGTTTGCTGCTGGTGCTGCTGGTGCTGCTGCTGTAGGCGTGCGCTGGTTTGGTGGCGAGGACCAGAGCCACGGTACCCACGTGGCGGGCACCATCGCCGGCGCCATCCTGAACGCCACCGGCGGCTTGCGGATCGACGAAGGCACGGGCGCGGCGCCGCTGGCGCGCATCAGCTTCTTCGGCACCTCGCCGCCGCAGGAGAACAAGTTCAAGGTGCCGCCGCCGCTCGATGACAAAGTCCTGTCGTACCACTACGCCGTGGGTGCCCGCATCAGTTCGGAGAGCTGGGGCCGCTCCAGCGCCCTGGGTGTAGCCTACCTCAGTACGTCGCGCCAGTTCGATGCCTTCGCCTGGCGCAACCCCGACTTCGTGTCCGTCATCGCAGCCGGCAACTTCGGTGCGGCGGGGAACAGGGAGATATGGAGCAGGGAGGGGGGGGGCGGCGCGGGAGGGGCGAAGCGGGAGCGAGACATCGGGGCGAGGAAATGGTTTTAATGTCTGTTGCGGTGTTGCGGTGTTGGTACCGTGCAGCGCGGTGGACCAGGAACCAGGAACCAGGAGCCGGGAGCCGGGAGCCGGGAGCCGGGAGCCGGGAGCCGGGAGCCCCGCGCAGACCGTCCGCTACGCCCACAGCAAGACGGTTACGCTCTCCCGCAGTCGGTCGCACCCGGTCAGAGCCATCCTTGAACTGGTCCTCCTCTGTGCGCCCTGCAGGTCGCAACGGTATGACGTCCGTCACGGCGCCCGCCACGTCCAAGGTACGGCGTGCGCCAGGCGACGCTTGCTGCCGTACATGCTTGCTTGCCGCTAGATGCCCGCTAACCCTGTGCACTACCGCAAGAAAGCCAGAAAACAGGAGATCCCAGGCCTGATAACAAGCCTCTCCTGGTCGCGACTTATCCTTTCGCTCTTCGGTTGTTTTGGCTGTGCAGAACGGTATCGCGGTTGGAGCAACGGTCAACTACCCAACGAATACGGCCACCGGCGGCCTCAACAACATGTTCTTCCTGCGCTTCCGCGACGCCGCCGGGACGCGCCAGGATGCGGCGGTGAGTCGCCGACGAGTCCGCCAAGTCGCCTTCTGCGCTACTCCGCACACTTTGCGACCCACTTGGCGCTCGGGGCTTCCGGTCCCGCCCGCCCGCCGAACACGCGCGCGTCTGCGCACACACGCTACTACACACGCCCCTCCCCTCCCCTCCTCCCCCCAATAACAGTTCCGGAGGTTCAGCGGCGGTAGCAGCATGATCAACAACGTCCGCAGTGACTCATTTTTTTATAAAGGAGCTTATCACTCCCTGACTCGCCACCCTGACCATTTCAGGCAATTTCACTTTACCCCTAGCCTGCCCCTTTGGACTGCCGTACTCTGGGCCCGTAAACCCCCAATCCCAATCCCTCTACCAACGTTTAAACAATCCTCCACTGCGGCTCCTCGTTCTGATCCCTGCTGTCCCCCCCGCCGCCCGCCCTTATGCTCCCGCTGTGCAGCTGTGGCCCCGCATGGGGTCCTCCGTAGATACCTGGAGGACCCTGCTGCTCAACCGGGAGCTCCCCGTGAGGCTGCCCTCGCCCGAGAGCGGCTGCTCCGCCCAGCCGGCCGGGACCTACGCCGGCTCCATCGTCATAGTGGACCTGAAGCAGCCCTGCGCCAACGCCACAGTCACCGCCAACATCGCCAACGCCGGCGCCGCCGCGGTGCTGTTCGTGGTGGCGGATGACGGCTTCATCGAGGGCCGCAAGCAGTGGAACCCCACCACCGCCATCACCTTCTCGCTGCTGTCACGGGTGAGTGTCTAGCTACGACATGTGTACGACGGTACGGCACGGCAGCTCGCGGATCTTCGTTTGTGCCTGGCCAGCAGCGCCTTTCGCTCCGTAGTGCCGTCTTCCGTGCTCTCTTTTGCCTGCCTGCCTGTTTGTCTGTCTGTCTGTTCGGAGCTCTGCTGTCGGGGGTGCTGTCGGGGGTACGAAACCTCCGCAGCCAGCTGAGAGGCTAGCTTGCGCTTGAGATCGTTGTCTCCTTAGCGTCTGGAGGATAAAATGCTCACACGTTCTCCCAACGGCTCCCTGACTGGACGCATCTTCAGGTCCAAGGCCTGCGTTACATCGCCGCCCTCAAGAACGCATCAAACAGCAACTTCGTGGCCACATACCTCGAATTCGTGAGTGTTGGCCGGGACGTGGAGGGGGGGGGTTGGGAGGGCGGTGCAGGCGTTGGCATGCGTGTAGGGCCCAATACCTATCAATGGGGCCGTGCACTGACCGCCATGTCACCGCTACCCCGGATGCCTAGCGCAAATCGTGCCCGGACGTACATATGCGGACCGCTCGTAAGGCCCGCTCGTAAGGCCGCTCTTGAGCGAGCTCCCCCAGATGTGTCGTACGGCTTCGAGGGGTCTCGAGTACTCGAGAGCACCTATCGTGTACGGAACCCCCTCCCCCCGCCGTTAGTTACCTCATCGTCACTGTTTGCCGCCCCCTCCCCTTCCGCCCGTCTCCTCTGCCCTGATCTGATCTGCTCTGATTTGTGTTCCGCAGCCGAATGTCAATCTGGGCATTGACAGCGTCGCGCCGTTCTCGGGCACGGGCCCGCTGTACGACGGCCGCATCAAGCCCGACATCGTCGCCCCGGGCACCAGTGTCACCTCTGCCAGCGGCTCCCTCATGAACAATGACGCAACCGGTGGGTGTCGCGCTCTAATATCTCTCTCTCTCTCTCTCTCTCTCTCTCTCTCTCTCTCTTTCTCTGTGGTTTTATGTCTCACACTGTATCTGTGAAGCATCGTGAGTGCTGAAGGCCCCCTGATTTGCTTAGCCTGCACGCTCATGCCCCCCAACTGCCCCCAACTGCCCTTCCCTCCCTCAACACACGCAGCCGACAGCTGCTTCAGCGACACGGTTCAAATGTCGGTAAGCGTTGTTCGGCTTCTTGGGGGGGGGGGCTTCCTTTTAGACTCCTCACAACAAAGGCCGCGCAAATGCTCCCGAATGGAAAGCCTGGTTGCGGCTCGGACCTCGGCGTTCTCTCACCGATGGCTTGGGGCTTGCCGTACCTACTTGTATCGATATCGTACAAGCACGCGGTACAACAATTTCGGCGCTCAACCCCCTCAAAATCCGTGTGTTGGCCCCCACCCACACCCCGCAGGGCACCTCCATGGCGACTCCGCTCGTGTCGGGCCACCTGGCCATCGTACGGCAGTACTTTCGCGACGGCTTCTACCCCGTCGGCGCCAACAGCGACCCGGCATCCACGCCGTTCGAGCCGTCCGGAATGCTGCTCAAGGTGATGAGGTGCACCCGACGAGACGCGTGATGCAGTATGCAGCGCGACGCGACGCGACGCGATGCGTGTCGTGTCATGAAGACGGGCGCGAGAATCAACGGAGGCAGGACGCGGCAGGCAGGCAGGCAGGCAGGAAGGCAGGCGGAAGCTTATGTTCCATCATGCCTCCGCGTTTCATCCGTTCCGCCGGCACCCTCTGGTTTCGCGACCGACATGAAAACCCGGCCTGATGAGCTCCCTCCCTGCCTCCCTCTCCCACCTCCCACACAAATGTGTTCCACTCGCAGGCTGCTGCCATCACCAGTGCAAGGTCCCTTGCGGTGAGTACCCTAAGGCCCCTGGCGGCAGCGCCTGGTGGAGTGGCGGTGCTCCCTCCTGGCAGCGGCTAGCGGACGGCGGGCAGTGGGATGATAGGAAAGCGCCTGGGCGGTACCGGCGGAAGCCCGTACCTCCGCGCCGAGGCCCGAGCCAGAGGCCCCACCGGTGCCTACCGCATCCCGTACCAGCCGTATCTCTGCCTGGATGTACGTGATGTAGTACACACACACGCGCACGGCGGCTGACACGGCTGGAATATATGTTTGTGTATGCATGTGTCGATATATGTGTACACAGGGCGGGCTGGCGACCAACGTGGGGCGCGTCATGGGCGCGGCGCCCGACGGCTTCCAGGGCTGGGGTCGTCTTGACCTCAGCGGCGCGCTGCCGCTGCCGGGCCTGACCGACCCCAACTTCCGCATTGCGGTCGCGGACTTCGGCACCATCACCGACGGCGAGTTCGTGTTCCTGCGCGGCATCCGCGCCACCGGCACTGGGTGAGTGTTGAGGAAAGCAACCCGACCGAGAGGGAAATGAGCGGCCGGACGACAAAAACAAATGCCCAGTAGTGCGACGACAGGCGTTGCAACGGCCCGGATCATGCAGCACCCTCGAGGTGTCTGCAAACTTGTTGGACCCCCACCCCACCCCAACCTCCTCCGTGCTCCCACCCGCTGCCTCCCGCTCCGGCCTCGCAGGCCCATCGTCGCCACGCTCGTGTGGCACGACTTCCCGGGCAGTGGCATGACCACTCGCGACCTGATCAACGACCTGGACTTCGGCTGCCAGATCAACCCCAGGAACCTCTCCTCCACCGCCTTTGACCAGACCCGGCCGGGTGAGGCCAGCTGCCGCCTTTGAGCGGTTGGATGTGGGGACCTGCGTGTCCGTAGCGATGTCTTACACCTTTACCAAGGGGAGAGTGGAGTCGCCAAGGCCCTGTCGTTAGCCTGCGTGTGTGTGTTTCATGTATAGCTGAAGGGTCAAAACTTCGAATGCAAAACGCGAAACGCTAACACCCTTAAACCACCCTAAAACCCTAAAACCCAATATACGGTATACACATGTGCAGACAGCAGTAACAACGTGGAGCGCATCGAGTTGCCGCGGCTGGCAGCTCGCGACAACGTGACGTTTGTGGTGTACGGCAAGGCCATCCGCCACTCGCTGCTCACCTCACCCGACGCGGCGCTGCCGCAGCGCTGGTCGGTCATCGTGGCGGGGCACTTCACGGGCACCCTCAAGACGCTGTTCAACCCCGCGGTCGCGCGCCCTACCCGGCTGCAGGTGGGTTGCGTGCCGGCGTTGCACGCTACGACGGTCGTTGCGGCCGCTGGCTGTTGGTGCCCTCACCCGCGAGCCGCCCCATGCGTCCGGAGTCACCTACCGGTCTGCTGTCCGATTTCCTCACCACCCATCATGCGTCACTGCCCAGATGCAGCGGCACCACAAAACCAAACCAAACCGGCAAGCACCCTACAGAACTCGACCTTTGCTGGACACAGGACTACCACACATTGGGACTCAAAATTTCCAATCCTCACGGGATTCGAAGCCCCCTGGGCTGTCCCTCAAAGTGTGTGACCATTTCTCAACAACCACATCTGCACCACAGGACCGGCTGACTATCCAGCTGACCAACAACACCTGTGTCACGGTCTCCGGTGCGAATGTGATCATCAACGGTACGGCATCCGCCTGCAATACCAGCTCCGCCATCTTTAACTTCTTGGAGGAGCCGGCGGACGCCGCCGCACCGGGCGGCGGCTACCTGTACCGCATTCGCGAGATCGTGGGCGGCAGGTGCCTGTCGATTGCCAACAACGCCACCGGCGTGCGGCCCCTCCTCGTGACCTGCAACGCCACATCGGCCAGCCAGAAGTTTGCGGTGTACACCAACCCCTTCCTGGACGGCATCGGGTGAGGTCGTGCTCAGGGATGTGCCCTTCATCCGCCTGTATATGAAGTTCCCGGGCTATGTTAACACGGTAATTGAGGTCCACACTGTTGACATCAATTGACCGCAAGTGCCGCAGCACAGGTGTCACCGTCACCGTCGCCGCACCCACCCCCCAGACACACCCGCCCGCACACACCCACACCCGCGCACCCGCACACCCGCACCCACACACCCACCCACACACACACACACGCGCGCGCTGACACTGCACCAATTACAACCATCACCACCACAACAACAACAACGACAACCACCACCACAACAACGATACGAGCTACAACGCACTGCCTCGCAGGTCCGTCTTCCAGATCGTGCCGGCGACCATGACGGGTCCGCGCATTGACGACCGGCGCTGCCTGCGCGCCGTGGCGGGCACTTTGCAGCTGCAGGCCAACTGCAGCGATGACGACCTGCTCATGGCCTTCCGGCTCGTGCGCCCAGCCTCGGTGCCGCCCTCGCCGCCGCCGCCGGCGCCGGCGCCGCCGGTGCCCGTCCCGCAACCGCCGGTCGCGCAGCAGTGGTACCCCTTCCCCCTCACCTTCCGAGTCGACTTCTTCCCTATCGGCGGTAAGCACAGCAGCACAACGCAAACCTAAAACCTTCAGATGCGTCCGATCCCATGACCCGCTTCCTAGTTTGCCGTCCCTCCCTGCTGCTTGCTGCCGGCATGCTCCGATGATGCCCCTCGACTAAATTCCCCTCCCCGGCGGCCTTTCGTTCGCCACCCCTTGCCTGCCAACCGAGCAGTGCCCGCCAACCCCTACGACTACGACTACGCCGATGCCAACAACCTCGCCGCCGTCACCTCCTACTCCAACCTCGACTTGAGCGTGTCCTGGACCTGGTCCAACGCCACCTTCCTTGTCGGTATCGACAACTACCTGGGAATCGATGGCAGGGCCTCCGCCGCCGGCGCCGCGCACGGCGGCGACAACCTTTATTACGGCACCAACTTCGAGGAGGTGCACTGGCAGATGGGCTTCGTGCCACCACCCACCAGCTATAACGTCTGCGTCTCCTGGAGGACTGAACAGACGCAGACGAAGAACATCCTGGTCAGGTTGACGGTGTTCAAGGGCGACGCCGTGGCGTCGATTGCCAAGACGATCGATTCGAGTTTCACGGTGATGCCTGACGGCACCTGTACGGCAGCCTCCACGGGCTTCATCGGCAGCTACGACTGGAACCAGCCGCCGGCGCCGGCGCCGCCGCCGCCGCCGCCGCCGCCGGTGCAGAACACCTACCCGCTGATGTTCCGAGCTGACTGGATGGCGGTTTCCGGCGTGACAGGTCCGTCCGTCCGTCCGTCTGTCTGTCCGTCTACCGGTATCTGTGTGTGTGATGTTTGTATATGTCAGCGACACGGTACGCCCCAGCCCCATTACCACAGCGCCAGAGCGCCAGAACGCGTGACACGTATGGACAGGGAAGCATCCGTATGTGCGGTGAAGTGCATGGTAGCCTATTCCCCATACGGGGTGCTCGCTGACATCTTGTCCCTCTTGATTCCTGCTGCTGAGGCTTCCCCGTTTGCCCGCCTGCTTTTCGCGGCCGCCTCGGTGCCGTCCACAACGCCCTCCTCCCCAACCCCTCAGGTCGCTCCAACGTCATCGTGGACCTAGATCTGGTGGTGGCTTGGAGGTCCGGGGGCAGCGGCTTCGAGCTTGGGTACGACGCCCCTGAGAACGGCGGCGGCCTGTACGGCGGCAACAACATCCCGGAGCTCACCAACTACGAGACGTCGTACTGGCCGATGGGTGCCATGCCGCCCCAGGCGACGTACGACTTGTGCGTCCGTTGGTTCGACGACAAGCTGCCGCTGATGCAGATCACTGCGGCCGTGTTCCGCGGCAGCAGGCAGGTGGCCACATTCACTCGGATGTGGGACACGACCTTCCCGCGGGCCGAGGTCTGCAACGCCAATGCCTTGGGCTACATGGGCAGCTACACGCTGGGACAGGAGCTGCTGCCGTCACCGTCACCGCCCGTACGGAGCCCGCCGCCGCCTTCGCCCCCACCGCCGCTTTCGCCCCCACCGCCGCCGCCGCCGCCGCCGCCCTCGCCGCCGCCGCCGCCGCCCTCGCCGCCGCCGCCGTCGCCCTCGTCGCCGCCGCCGCCGCCCTCGCCGCCGCCGCCGCCGCCCTCGCCGCCGCCGCCGCCGCCCTCGCCGCCGCCGCCGCCGCCCTCGCCGCCGCCGTCGCCGCCCTCGCCGCCGCCGCCGCCGCCCTCGCCGCCGCCGCCATTGCTCCGGCCGCCTCCTCCGCCGCAGCCCCCATCACCGCGGCCACCGCCCCCGCCGCCCCCGCCGTCGCCTCCGCCGCCGCCCCCGCCTTCGCCTCCGCCGCCGCCCCCGCCGTCGCCTCCGCCGCCGCCCCCGCCGTCGCCGCCGCCGCCGCCCCCGCCGTCGCCTCCGCCGCCGCCCCCGCCGTCGCCTCCGCCGCCGCCCCCGCCTTCGCCTCCGCCGCCGCCCCCGCCTTCGCCTCCGCCGCCGCCCCCGCCTTCGCCTCCGCCGCCGCCCCCGCCTTCGCCGCCGCCCCCGCCCCCGCCTTCCGACCCCTCCTCCCGCTGCTCGGACACCAACAACCTACCCACTCCGTCCACCCTGTTCAGCCTCTACTTCCGCACCATGTGGTCTGACAGTCAAGGTACGACCTTCGGGCAGCCGTACATACATTTGGATAGCCGTACATACACACACGGCCACGCACTGTCTGCCCCCATGATGATGATAACGTCCCAAACCTCCACACACACACACACACACCAAATCTGTGCGCCCTGCAAGTGATTGGATGGCTGTATTTGATCACCATGCTGGCTGGTTGGCGGCGTGGCGCGTTTATGAATCATGCTTGTCTTGGGCGCCCAACTGTGGACCGTTCTCTGCCTACCTGGCCCTTTTCGTCCATGTGACCCGCACCCTTTGCGTTTGACATCTCCGACACAATCAGCAAGCGCGGCCTATTCTTCACTTATGTACGGCGGCATGTGTTTGCCGCACCCGCCCTTGCAAACAAAGGTGCCGCCGGGAGCGCCTCGTACGACTGGGACATGGCCGTGTCCTGGACCGTCGGGCAGCAGACCTACGAAATCAACACCTTCGATCGCAATGTGGGCGGCGGCGCGCACGGCGGCGACAACGTCGTCCTCGCCAACAAGCCCAACGGAGAGGTGGGTCCATCCATGACGCCTCAACACCAGCAGCATCAACACCAGCAGCAGCAGCAGCAGCAGCAGCAACATCCTTCTTCCTTCTCCCACATCGTGTCACCTTTTATTCAGGGCTGAAGGGATAAAGCCTGACCTCCAAGATGATGCCCTTGATCGCATCATATCTGTCAGCTAAAAAAATAAAAAAAGTTCACAAAAACCAAACTTCCGGCAGACAATATAACATCATCTAAACCGTGCGCTTTGCACGCAGCTTGGCAACCTTGGAATGCCATGACCTCGCCGCCCTCGCCTCAGCGTTCCTCTTTGACCATCTATTCCTTTCCGCGCGCGGCCGCAGGTGGTGTTCTGGCCCACCGGCCTGACCGGCGTACTGCCCCAGCCAGCCGAGTACCATGCGTGCGTCCGCTGGTACCAGCCCGGCGCGCTCAACATCACGCTGACCGTCTCGCTGGGCCCCAACCTGGTCAAGACCGTCTCCTCCTTCTGGAACACCAACAACAACGTCTTCAGCAAGCGCTGCCAACCCGGCGCCGTGGGCTACGTTGGCAGCTACACCTACACGGGCAACGGCACCAGCGGCGCCGCCGGCTCGTACATCGTCGCCGCCGAGCCTGAGATCGAGCACCTTGGCGAGATCCGCGCGGCCGTCGAGCGGATCGATCCCGCGACCTTGCCGATTTTCGACGGCGTCGAGGGCTCCTTCGCCGATCCCCACGCGACTGGCGCCTCGGCCTCACGGACATCGGCATCATCGGCATCAGCTTGGCCATCTGCTGCCGACAGCGGTGTTTCCTCTTCAGAAGCTGCGTCCAGCGGCGCCACCGCCGCGCGCCAGGGCAGCAGCGGCTCCCCGAGCCGAGGCTTCGCCATTGCAGGGGCGGCGTTTTTGGTCGCTGGGTGCGCCATTGGGGCGGCCATGACAGTCTTGGCACTCCGATGGCGCCAAGCGCAACAACGTCGGGGATACGTGCTGTCGACTTGATGTGCGCGCACGCACGTCCCGCCTGCTGCTGCTGCTGCTGCTGCTGGCTGCCCGTGCCCCCGCCAAACCCTACGTAACGTCCTTACGTGATGTGCTGTGACGAGCAGTGGCAGCACGTGGGAGCGCGCGGGCGCAACGGTGCGGGTGCCTGGAGGCTGGATGCATGGGTGCAGTGGGTGCATTGGAGGGTGCTTGGGAGCTGGCTGGAGTACAAGCGAGGTTCATTCGGCAACTCCGGGCCGTTTGATGGTGTGTAGTAGTGATGCTGCTGGTGCTGAGCAAGCTCGGACGGATGTTGTACATAAACATTGGCCAGAGGGGACCAAAGGGTGGGCAGATTATTGCTTGTGGGTGCGTGTGCGCGCGTGCGTGTGTGTCATGATTCGTGTGTGCATGGGGGCGGCCCCGGGTGAACTCGACGGGGGGCCGGAGCCGCGGCGGGCCGTGTCGCGCGCCGTCCATCGGTACCATTGATCGATCGGTCTTCCGCCGATTGGGATGCATGGACTGCAGGCGGGTGGGTGGGTGGGTGGGTGGGTGGGTGGGTGGGTGGGTGGGTGGGTGGGTGGGTGGGTGGGTGGGTGGGTGGGTGGGTGGGTGGGTGGGTGGGTGGGTGGGTGGGTGGGTGGGTGGGTGGGTGGGTGGGTGGGTGGGTGGGTGGGTGGGTGGGTGGGTGGGTGGGTGGGTGGGTGGGTGGGTGGGTGGGTGGGTAGGTAGGTGGGTGGGGCCAGCAAGAGGGCCAAGAGGTTACCGGGGACGGGCACGGAGGGCGCAGCGAGTCTGCAGCGTGCCTGCAGGGCTGCGCATTGCTTAACCGGAACTGGGCGCATTACCTCTCATTTCTTTCTTTTTCTACAACGAGGCAAAAGGCTGCAAGAGCTAGCGGGCGCGAGCGCAGTGGCCGGAGTACCAGGTGTTGTATGTGTTGCCAAGGAGGAGGGGCTGCGATGCGTCCCTTCCAGAAGTGACGGACAGAGGAGCGACGAGCTCTTCGTTTATCTTTATCTCGTTTCGGCTGTTGCTTGGCAGGTAGCTGCATGCACCTGCACTTGCCGCAAAGGGCGCGAAGGTGCGACGAGGCTGGCCGTGAGTGCGGAAGAAAACGTACGGCAGGATGTACGGTAACGTGTACGGTGCGCGCGATATCCGTACGGACGACGGACGGACCATTGATTCTGACCTGTGTCGTCAATTTATCGCTGTTGTTTGTCTACCTTCAGTTGAGATAGTTATGTGTGCTTCTCTCTAGGCGGTCTGTAGGAGGATAGGTAGAGGCCCTGAGCCGAGGGCGCCCACTACGCGAGGCGTTAGATGGTATGGGCGCACACCAACGGAGGCGTTTACATTGTCTGGGCCGGGAGGACACGCACCCAGTTAACTACTGTAGCTCAAGAAATTGAGGTTTTTGGCGTCGTCATCGTCATGAGGAGAAGAAATAAAGCCCCGCCCCTTATTCCTTCTTCGGGGGTTGGCGGCGCCCATAGCTGACTGCAGGCTAGTAGGCAATGCTCGGCTGCGGGTGTTTTAAAGCGCTGCCGCCAGCCGGCCTTTGGATTCGGCGCATCGCTCTCTCGACCTACCAAGTCAAACACGAGCTGCCAAGCCGAGAACGAACGAGTCTTGTCATCTCCGGCGTGGGCTGGGTCACAGCGTCCAAAGGATCTTGTAACCGTCACGCAGGCAGGCAGGCAGGCAGGCAAGCAAGCAGGCAGGCAGCCATGCACGCTGGCGGTGTTTGCCGCAACTCGATGCGTGCCGCAGACGCAGGCGCTGACACCACCGAGATGGGCCGTGTGTCGGTTGAGAGGCGATCAAAACGCATTTCCAAGGAGACGTGGGACGTGGGAGACGGTGGCTTTCCTTTGAACCCAGGGCAAGTACGAGTACCGTACGCGCACCGGCATCTAGCCCACCCGCGCACTTCAGCGGCTTTCGGGCCTCCTGAAATTCGCACGGTGTGCCGCCCATCAGCAGATCGCAGATCGCACCCATCCGCCCTGCAGTACAGATTCCTCGATTCCTCCGATTTGAGGCGCCCTTCAAAGTTGCCAGTTCCGGGACACGTGCAGCGGTGGATGCGTCCCCGCACTACTTCGCGCCGGCACGTTTCATCACAACGTTGCTCGTCCAAAGTGCCAGCCATCGCCTCCGCGGTCCGCTGGCGGGCACTGCTGCGGCCGGGGCAGCTCAATTAGTCAAGCAAATGCTGCCCCACGGGTACAAGCCGCACCCACGGCCATGGTACAGCCTGCAGCGACGACCTCTCCAAGCAGGGCAAGCAGGGCGCGGGACGGAAAGGGACATGCGCACGAATGCACCCCTAATGCACGAATGCACGAATGCATGAATGTTCGCCGCCAGGACAGCCACAGCTCGTCAACCACGCAGCGCAGTAACGACAGGAGAAACGCGGAACGTACGTGCCTGCGTGCCTGCTGGTGGCCCGCCCAGTCACTGCTGCCAGTTGAGTTCAACGCTGCCTCAACACACCGGTGGCCTACCATATTGGTGCTGCCAGCGTTCCTCCGATAACATACGTCCTCCGGGCCCCCTCGCCCCGAAGGCGGTAGCGGCCTGCTGCTGGCGCGTACTGGGTTGGGGCGGATAG
This sequence comes from Pleodorina starrii, assembly GCA_030267565.1. Classification (NCBI taxonomy): domain Eukaryota; kingdom Viridiplantae; phylum Chlorophyta; class Chlorophyceae; order Chlamydomonadales; family Volvocaceae; genus Pleodorina; species Pleodorina starrii. Next base: position 3,900,986 of record BRXU01000003.1, read on the forward strand.
AAGTGAGGCCGGCCCGTTGGGTTGTTGCCGGTGGGGTTCTCCATAAGTGAGTCCGTCCTGGCAAATGCCATCCGGGCCGATACCGGTAATCGGTCCCGGGGAAGGGCCGCCAACATGCCTCGGGGCGGGGGTGGTGGGGGGATATCCACGTACGTGGGTGGTGGGGGGGGGGACGTTTTGGTTCAGCTTCTAAATGGCCTCCTACTAGAACGCGGCTCTTGTTGTTAAGATTAGTTGTTACAGTGAGCTCCATCTCTTGTGTACCGCACATACGGTACGCCACGGACGTCCGGCCGGCCCTCCGCTCGGCCGCTATTTTACGGTGGTTGTGGTGCAGCCCAAAACCTGTTCAGGCGGAACGTTCCGCCAAAGCAGCTGATCACGTCAGTGCTGCATGTGACATGTCCAGATGGACAATCAGCAGGTAGTTAGAATACTGATAGGGATAGGGAGAAATTAGCAAAAGAACACTCACTGTTCTTTTTACAGGCAACAGTGTTAGCGATTGCGCGCGCCCCCATCCCCCCCATCCCCCGAGCGACACGCCTGGTCAAGAGGTGGAAGGCCTTCGTCTGAAATGCGCTCCCATTACGCTCTCCGATTCTGCACGATGACTTCCTAATCCCACGCAGCAAAGCAATGCCCATCCAGTACCATGCGTCAGCCGCAAGGTTCCTGTCGCCGTTCTGACACCACCCGGTCAATTGTTCGCACTGCTGCAAATCGAAGCAAGAATGCCAAATGCGTGAGTGGTGTGCCTCATACGTTGCAGTGATCATCATGTCAGCACCGCCTTGCACGTTTTCCGTGTGTGTGCGCACGCATGGCAGGCCTCAAAATCTCCAACATTTGCACCGTCGCGGGCGCAAACCAACAAATAATAACCAGCTAACATGAACGATTCGCGCGATGGTGAGGAGTTTCGCGCGCGAAACCTTAAACGCCCGCGCGCCCAGCCGCGGCTGACAGCCGCGCGCCCTGCTTGCGAAAGACGCCTAGCACACAAGCCTTGTCGCCTTATGTGAACATCGGCGACCATCTACGCACTCACTTATATCCTTCAGACAGATCAATGCCCCGATCCCTGCCTAAATACAACCTCCGCAATGCTAATGCATGGCAGCAGGGGGTCACACGGGCTGCGGTGCCGGCTCCAATAGCCTGGCGTCAGGGAGCCTAAAGATGAGTATCACGTTGATGACACGATGATGTATGGCGGATTCATTCTCCGATCGAACAACAAATCAGCCAATCGACGACTCGCCGCCAGATCCACCGCAGTCAAGCAAGCTGCTGGCCGGGAGGATTGCTGGCAGCGGATACCGTATTCCATTGCCACTGTTGTTCGGATTGCATCTCCGTAATCCTGCTGCTACTACTCTGATGATGTACGGTCAAGCGTTCGTCCGTTGCCGCAGCCCTGTCTAGTTTGCCGCTGCGACTGCCTTGTCATCATGTATCACCTGCCGGCCGCGGCGGTCACGACAAGGCCACGACCCGCGCTCCATGCACCTTTGCGCGACGCCATCGCACCGCCACAACCGCGACCAGCGCCAGCAGGGCGACTCCGCCAACGGCCGTGGCTGCCGCGATGGCCACCACATTCTTGCTACCACCACCACCGCCGCCGCCGCCGCCGCCGGCAGCGGCAGCGGATACCCCGCTGCTGCTACCTTCCGGCACAGCGCTGGTCGTCACCGCGGCACCGCCGGCTCCGGCTCCGGCTCCGGCGCCACTGCCACTGGCAATAGCCATGGCGCTGCTGCTGTCACTATCGCGCAATGCCGCCGAGACCTCCCTCGCCACACCAGTAGAACTGCTGCTGCTGGTGGTGCTGGTGCTGGTGCTGGTGCTGCTGCTGCTGCTGCCATCCACACTCGAGGTCTCCAGCGTCGTGCTTGTCGTCGCGGTCGGCATCAATGAGATCGGCTCCAAGTCACCGATCGACGCCGCGTCGACGACCTCCACCGCCGCCTTCTGGGTTATGGACGTCGCCTGTCCGCTCGCCCACACACCGCTGGCTCCTCCGCTGAGTGCGGTGCTGTTGACGCCCGTGTAGGTGAAGCTGCCTACGTAACCGGGGGCGCCGGGCGAGCAGACCTTGCTAATCACCGAGGAGCTGGACCACACAGTCGAGGTGGTCTTGACGACCCGGGTGCCGACGGAGACGGTCAGCGTCACGTTGAGAGTGGCGGCCTGGTACCAGCGAACGCATACGTGGTAGTCCGCGAGCTGCGGCTGCTGGCCGGTAACGCCCGTCGGCCAGAAGGCAACCTGCAAGGGTTGGGTTGGGTTGGGTTGGGTTGGGTTGGGTTGGGTTGGGTTGGGTTGGGTTGGGTTGGGTTGGGTTGGGTTTGAAACAGGCGGGTGTTCCGGGGTGACTGTGTGTTTGTTACATGGTTTGGGAGTGCGTGGCCCAAAATCTGGACACCTAGGCACATAGATGTGGACATGGATGCGGATGCAGCCGCCCGGGTGTGCTCGAGAGCCAGCCAGCCAGCCAGCCAGCCAGCCAGCCAGCCAGCCAGCCAGCCAGCCAGCCAGCCAGCCAGCCAGCCAGCCAGCCAGCCAGCCAGCCAGCCAGCCAGCCAGCCAGCCAGCCAGCCAGCCAGCCTGCCTGCCTGCCTGCCTGCCAGCCTGCCAGCCTGCCAGCCTGCCAGCCTGCCAGCCTGCCAGCCTGCCAGCCAGCCAGCCAGCCTGCCAGCCAGCCAGCCTGCCTGCCAGCCAGCCAGCCTGCCTGCCAGCCAGCCTGCCAGCCAGCCAGCCAGCCTGCCTGCCAGCCTGCCTGCCAGCCTGCCTGCCAGCCTGCCTGCCAGCCTGCCTGCCAGCCTGCCTGCCAGCCTGCCTGCCAGCCTGCCAGCCTGCCAGCCTGCCAGCCTGCCAGCCTGCCAGCCTGCCAGCCTGCCTGCCTGCCTGCCTGCCTGCCTGCCTGCCTGCCTGCCTGCCTGCCTGCCTGCCTGCCTGCCTGCCTGCCTGCCTGCCTGCCTGCCTGCCTGCCTGCCTGCCTGCCTGCCTGCCTGCCTGCCTGCCTGCCTGCCTGCCTGCCTGCCTGCCTGCCTGCCTGCCTGCCTGCCTGCCTGCCTGCCTGCCTGGAGAAACCCTTCATTGCTGACCCGCTAGGACGCTAGCCCGCCCAATGCAAGCGACAATGCGTTCCACGCACCTCTCCGTTGGTCTTGTTGGCGATGTTGATGTTATCGCCGCCGTGCACGCCGCCCGCCACGAATCGGTTGTACTGAGCCAACTCGAAGGAGCTGCCGCCGAAGGTCCAGGCGACGATCATGTCCCAGTCGTAGATCACATCGGCGGCGACACCTGCTGCAGAGCCACACCCGCAGCAGAGGGCATGAGGTAAGAAAAGAGATAGCTCAGAGAAGGGACGGAGACGGCGTGGGGGTGCCAGGTTTCAGACAGACGGAAAGGACAGGAGTACGGACGGACAAGGCCTGACAAGGTGCTTCTGTGAGCGCTTGGGCACGAGGCTTACTTGCTTGTTGCATGATAAAAATTCGTCAGCGGTACCCCACAGCTAAACAAGCGAAAAAGGAAACAAGAAAATTGGAGACACGAATGTCCACATCAGAGTCGTGTGGGTGGTGTGCATGCCAAAGATAATTGCAATTTTATGAAGTGGTGAAGTAGTCTGCAGGACGTTCTATGTGTCGTACCTGTACTGTTGAACCATTGGGTACGGAAGGTCAGGCCGAACAGACTGGACGGGGGAGCTGAGCTGCCGCAGGAATCAGAAGGTGGCTGTGGGGAAGGTGGGGAAGGAGACGGAGGTGCTGGGGATGGTGGGGAAGGAGCCGGAGATGGAGGTGGGGATGGTGGTGGCAGCGGCGGAGATGGCGACACGCGAGGCGGTGACGGCGGCGGTGATGGGCTAGGCGGCGGCGGTGACGGTGGCAAAGGAGGGGGTGTCGGGGGCAACAAAGGCGCGGTCGGGGGCGACCGTGGCGGCGCCAGCGGCATCCACGACAGATCATAGCTGGCGATATATCCGCGTGTGGTGGAGTTGCAGGGGCCACCCCGCTCAAAGGTCGTGTCGATGACGGTTGTGTTGGTTTGGACGAGCGAGCCCCGGAGGAAGACGCTGACCTTGACCTGCGTCCGGGGCTTCTTCATGCCGTACCACCGTACACAAATGTCGTACGTGGCACGCGGCGGTTCCTTGTCCTCCGGCCAGACGACCATCTCATAATTGGTCTGGCTCTTCATGTTATCCCCCAGGTAGCGGCCATCCAAGTCCGCCATGTAGAAACTGATCTCCTTGTAGACTCCAAGGTACCGGAAACCGACGACAATGTCCATATCCACGATCATGTTCTCACGACCTGCAGGCCGGCACAGGGCCATTTTGTTGGGGGTTAGTTCGGTCTGGGACCAGGCTTGATACGGAGGTCTGGGGCCCCGGATCAAGGGTAAGATTGGGGTTTAGGTTTAGGATCCGATCTTTGGTTTGGGCTCGCTCAGGGCAAACAGTTCCCTTTTGGAGCGGATCAACAGCCACGTATGGTATGAATCACACTTGGGGGGTAAACAGAAGATACGTGGGGGGACTAATTGCGCGGTGCCGCCGCCAATTCGGTACGGCGCGGTTGAAACTGAAGCTGGCGGGGACCCGACATGCAGCCGCAGCTGCCTAGCAACGTTGCGAGTCGAAACCACCGGAGAAATACACACGCGACTGAGGAACGACGGGGTAGGGGTAGGCGGAGAGGCTCGCTTGGGAGCACATACCGAGCACGACAACGTTGGGGAGTGTTTGAGGATGCAACAAGCACCGAGGGAAGGGAAGGGGCCGTGATTGGTCAGTCCTTTCCCACCAAACACAGCGCCCAGCTGCGGAAGCCGGGCAGGATACGGCTCCGCTTGCTCGTTCTCCGCGCTCCGCTCCCCGCCTCTGCCTCACTCACCCAGCATGCCGCTGAGGACGGACCAGTCTGCCCGGAACGTCAACGCGTGCGGATACACCTCCGGTGGCGGCGACGGAGACGGCGGCGGGGGCGGCGCCGTGGTGTTGGTGAAATTGAAGCTGAAGACGAAGCCGGGAGACGACGGATTGCAGGGCGTGGTGTACATCAGATCCCCAATTGACGTGTCCAACACCCTACTCGAAGCAGCGATGGCGTAGCCCTGGTACACCGTCGCCACCACTTTCATGTTGGGTGTCTCAGTCGCCTGCTTCCACCCATCCGGAGTCTTCCAGGCCGCACAGATGTGGTAAACCGTCAGCGGCGGCGACATGCCGGTCTGAAAGTGTACGATCTCGTACATGGTGGATGACAGGGTGTTGTCGCCTCCATGCACGGCGCTCCCGTTGCCCGTCGAGGGCGCAATGGGGAAGTTGTCCGGGGTGACCTGATAGGCGGTGTTATTCCAGGTCCAAGCAACCGTGAGGTCCATGTCCGAGTACGGCTGGGGGCCGTAGTCCGTAGACCCGGCGTGGCCTCCATAGTCGTAGTCGTAGTCGTTGTGTGCGCCTGAGGGGACGGGGGGTCGTGCACAGGAAGGGAGGCGTGAGGCTGGATGCGTGTGCCGGGACTTTGGGACCGCGCTGCGCACACCCCAAGAAGCAAGGGGTGTGTGAGTGTGTGCGTGTGTGCGTGTGTCAGACCCTCTTTCAGAGTGTGTAACGTCTCATGGCAGGAGCTACTTGTAGGGGGAGGGGACATGTACATGTACATGCACACCTTGTTAGCGGCCAGCAACTTGCGCCAGCGCTTGCGTCAACCTCGTAAGCCCATTCACCGCCCGCCTTACCTAGGCGTTTTGTTTTGTCTCCGAATTTGCAACCGGTTCGCTTTAATTCTTCACGTTCTTTGAAAAGACCCCAAACCCCCCAACCCGAGCGTTGATGCGTGCGTACCTCCCACGGGGTAGAAGTCCAGGCGGAAGGCGAGCGGGTAGGGGTACCAGGGCTTTTCGGAGCTGAGGGGAAGCGGCGATGGGGGAGCGGGCCTGGAAGGGGGAGGGCGGGCCGGTGGGGGCGAACGCACGAGAGCGGATCGGGTGACCCTTATGCTCTGCCACGAGTCCTCCTCGTTGCACGGCAGGATGCCCAGCCCGGTGACGTTTGGGGGGTAGGTGTAGGTCTTGAGACATTTGCGATCGTCTGGCCGGACTGCCATCAGGCTCTGGGTCGAGATCAGGTAGGACCTGTGGGTAGGACAGCACGACAGGGAAAGAGTACGGCGGGGTTGGGCATGTTCGGGATGGAAACGTTTATGTGTCCGTGGAAAACAAGATGCCCTTTTGGTTAAACGGCATGTGCGTGTAGAGCGCCTCTCTCTGGAAGAAGAGCGCTCGCGTGCTTCAACCGCGATAGCGGTCATCCTGGGCAACCCCTTCTTCACCACCTCGCGACCCGCCCGCACCCCGCACACACACACACACCACCACCACCACCACCACCACCACCACTACCACTACCACTACACACACATGTGAGTGTAGCTGCAGGGGCACACAGCTGGCAAGCCTCGGACGCTGTTCACTCATGCAGCTCACCCGTCATTGGTCATTCGGTTCCTGAAGAAAGCCCATCTCTGCGTGAGTGCACCGTTGGAGCAGGTCTCCATGATGACCCGTGTGCCGGTGGTGTTGGCCCGGATGGCCATGCAGAGCCCAGCTGAGTCGCGAATCTTGTAGAAGTAAAATCCGGTCCTCACATCTGTGCGTGGAAAAGGAAGAAGATTTGTGGAGCATGCATGGAACTACCGCACACACGCGTGGTGCCGTCTGGCATTGACGGCAAATAAACGCGACAGGCAGGCAGGGCTCGAATAGGTGACCACCGTTCCGAAGCCCAGACGTACCTCGCTCTTCCGAAAAGTTAAAAACGCTGGCCGCCGTGTCATTGAGGGTGGGGCTGACGACCAGGGTCCCGTTCCGGAAGGACGTCGCGCAATTGCTGTTTTGGACTTGGATGACCATTGGGGCGGGAGCGCCGTCCTGCGGAGCGCGGTCCAGGCGCGGGCGCGAAGTGGTGAAGTGGTGAGGAGCAACCGCATTCCGGGCGAATTCCCCGTGCGAGCTAGCGTGTGCGTGTGGTGTATGGTGGGCGCAGGCAGGAGCGGGATCGGGCATGACGGACGTGTACGGTAGCAGATGTCGGATGGGGATCGGAAGGGAAGCGATTGGATAAAGCCTTTCTGATTGACACCGCATTCCGGACACCGTTTCCAACCCGCGCACACACACACACGGGGAAGAAGATGCCTCCCCAACACGCCCTTACTGCACACCTCGCCACCACCGAGCACCAGGGGCCCGGAACGGGCCCGGAACGGTGCGTGAAATTGACGCGCAGGTACCTGACCCCGTCCCGATGTCAATGCTGGCCCGGGACGACCCGCTCACCGCCAGAATTCGGTTAGGGGTGGTCCAGGTGGGGTTGAACTGCGAGCGGAGGGTGCCGTTGAAGTGCCCGGCGACCATGACGGCCCAGCGCTGCGGCAGCCGCGCATCTGGCGTGGACAGCAGGCTGTGTCGGATGTCGCGGCCGTGCACCACAAACGTGAGCAGGTCGTTGTTCCTCAGCCCCGTCAGCTCGATGCGTTCCACGGTGTTCACATTGTCTGCGGAAAGGAATGAAGGGAGGCGGGCACACGAATCAAACAAACGAACGAACGAACGGGCTGTCAGATACTCGCGCAGCGGCGAAGGCACCACACAGCCGTCACCACCTCGCCGTCGGCCATGGCTTGCTGGCGCCAGCCGTGATCTAGACATGTCGTCGCATGGGGTTTGCAAACGGGCGACGGGGAATTGCGCCTGAGCCACGCGTTCTTTGCGTGAGCACCCCGACCTCGTGTGGGATCGAACAGGCGACCGGATAGTACGTGCGTACCAAGTCCTGTGCGCAGGCGCTCGGGCATACAACAAGCTAAGCACCGCCCGAAACTCACCGGCGCGGGTCTGGTTGTAATCAAGGATAGCCGTGTTCCTTTGGTTGATCTGAAAGCCAAAGTCCAGGTCGTTGTAGAGATCCTTTGTGGACGAGCCCGACGCCGGGTAGTCGTACCATACCAGCGTGGCGATGACGGGCCTGTGTACGGCAGAACGGGCGGCAGCCAGTCGCACAAACATACATGCTTCGCACGTCGGCGAGCAGCTGACACGCCGCAGACATCTACCGCGCAGATTCCACACAGGAGGAGCAACTCTTGACGCTGCTTGCGCCCTCACAAACAACGCTGTGTATGTGCTACATGGTTGAGGGTGCGTAACCCCAATACAACGAACAACTACCCATGCAAAGCCGACGGCGGCACAGGTACGAAGAGAAGGCGTAAGAGCACAGCATTATTATATCACCTACCGTACTAACAGAGAAGTGAGAGACTTAGGGGCACACGTAGTGTCACGAACAGATCGACGCGCGAGCCGCTGAAACCGCCGGGCAGGAAGGCGGCGGCCCGCAAACACAGGCAGCCCTCCCTCCCTCCCGCCCGTTCGTGGCTGGCTTACCCGGTGCCAGTGGCCTTGAGGCCTCGCAGCCAGACCCTCTCGCCGTTGGTGATCACGCCGTAGTCCGCCACTTGGATGCGGAAGTTGGGGTGGGTGAGGCCCGGCAGTGGCAGCGCGCCGCTGAGATCAAGGCGACCCCAGCCCTGGAAGCCGTCGGGCGCAGCGCCCAGGGTCATGCCGCCCGAAAGAGTGTAGCCTCCCTGCGACAGCGCACGGGGGTCCACAAGGGAATCAACAAGGGGTTCCCCAGATGGAAAGCGTCCTGACATTCTTTGCTCAGTGCACTGCCGCTGCCACTGGAGGAAGTCCGGACCAAAACTGCGAACTTGGCGCATTGCGGTTTGTCCGGTCTAGTTAATACGAAGCGCCCTGGAGCGCATCCGTAGCCACAATTGCCGGTACGCACTGCCGCATGCTCACCAGAAGAGATTCGGCGCCAGTAATTGCCGCGGCCTGCAAGCGGTGGGAAACAAAGGAAGGAGGCCGGCGCGGGCGATGGAGACCCGCACATGTCGCAACCGGTGCGTCTACAGCTGCTACATTACAGTACATCACAGCTAAATACCGTAACACAGAAATCATGTGGCAAGTACCCGCAGCCAAAACTCGTCGCCCGGCAGTCAATCCAGGCGGCAAGTACCGGTGCATGACAGGGTTTCCCTTGTTGCGGGGGGCTCACTTCGCAAGTGCCCACAGCGCACGACGATGCAGGCGGCTAGTGTCGGATTGGAGCGCGGATCTCTGCGTTGCGTACCTTCAGCAGCATTCCCGACGGCTCGAAAGGCGACGACGCGATGTCTGTCTTCAAGCCGTTCGGGTAGAAGCCGTCCCTGCGTTGCGTGTCGGTTGGCGATTGGTGGTGGGCAACGCTCGGGTTACTGCCGTAACTTGCAGCACGGAGCCAGCCCCTCGGAAGCCGCACGTATGCCGCCATGGCACCCGGCAGAACCAGCTTGCTATGGCAACTGAGCGAGGCAGCCGGCGAGGAGGGGCTGCCAACTAATGCCTACCGTGCCCAAAACAAACACAGCAGGGCGGCATCTCCACCGAGCTACAGATGCTCCCACACCGTACCTCCCGACGTCCCGAGTCCGTTCAGCCCGAGGCCCCTCCCACCTGAAGTACTGCCGCATGAGTGCCAGATGGCCAGCAACGAGGGGAGTCGCCATCGAGGTGCCCTGTGCAGTGGAGAAAGGGGGTGCGTGGTAGCGGGGAGGGAGGTGCGGGTTAAGACAACGCATCGCTGATCTGGGGGGGGGGGCATCCAGTGGGGCAGCTAGGGGGGGCTGATTGCCCGCACAACACATTATTGACCTTGCCGCAGGCGCCAAAACGCAGCACAGCACATCGCAGTGAGACCAGCATTGGAACAGCTCGGAGCATACCGTAGCTGGATGCCGTGCTTGTGCCAGCGGCAACACATAGCGAAATTAGTCACTAGGGGGGCGTCGTCTGGAAATCCGTACGGAGGCCAAGGTGTTGCTGCGCCGGGTTACGACAAAAGCCAACGCCGTACCTGAAATCGGATGGTCCTGTTGCTGCACGTGGCACCTGCAGGCCCAGCCGCACATGACGACGGGGGAGGCAACCGGCCAGGCTAACGTTCAGGTTTCGTCCAGCAGCTTCGCAGGGATTGTTGCTGGCCTGTGCCTTGTACGATATGTGTGTGTGCGCGCAATAGTAGATAATAGAGCGTATGGGGCGCGTAGTAAACTAATAATAGAGCGTGTGGGCCCGCCTGTGACGACGACCGCCTACCCCCGCCATGCAGGGCAGGGCGCGGCAATCTAAGGCAGTGCGTGGCTTCGCCGCCCTTGCCCAACATCCCAGATCCCACTCAGCTGTTAGCCTGAACGCTGCACGCCGAATGCAGGATAAACGAGCGGGACCGCTCTCACTCTACTCCATGGTTGCGTAATCCACACCCACACGCTGCCCTGGAGCGCAGTCCCTGAAGTGCTCACCCGTCGTCTCCGCTCCGACCCCGAGCACCGCTCCGTAGTTGCTGCCGCCCGCTGAGAGGATGCCGGGCGCACCGCCAGGCGCGACAACGTCGGGCTTTATGCGGCCGTCCTTCAGCGGCCCCGCGCCCGAGAAGGAGGCGACGGAATCGATTCCCAGGTTGATGTTGGGCTGCGTGGGAGCGAGCCAGCGTTTAAGGAGGGAGAGGGAGAGAGCCGTCAGTGAAGTCAGGAAACGGGTGCGAATGAGGGTACTGGTGCTGGTTCTGGTTCTGGTTCTGGTTCTGGTTCTGGTTCTGGTGCTGGTAGGTGCGAAAGTGGCAACCGATGGATGTATTGGCGGCTCCGAAGCAGCGGGCCGGAGGCAGTCTGTTGCCGCTGGCATCTGCCGCCTGGTTGGCGTCCTTGGAGGGAGAGAGGGCGGGAGGAAGGAGAGGCCGAGAGAGATGCGGACTCGAGATGCGTGACCGGGCAAGCTGGACCAGCGCTAAACCGGCAGAGTCTCTTGCGCGCCGGCGTGCACGTGGCATCCTGATACTGCCCATACTACTACTGCCCATCACGGCCCCTCCAGCGGTCCCCGACTGGACTCACGAAAGTGTTGCAGATCATGGTTGAGTTGGTAGCGGTGAAGTTCCTGGCGTGAGTCCGGGCGACCATGCCGGCAGCCTGCGGTTCAGGGGGCGAGGGGAAGGGCCAACGTGTCTCGGCCCGGCTGCCTGCCTCTAGGGCGCTGCGCATGCAGTCGGGCGGTTGCGAGTGCGAAGCCATACGTCTTCGGTATATGGTTGCAGCACTCAGCCCCCCAGATAACCGTTGGGGGGAAAGGCGGTGGGGGGAAAGGCGGTGGTGTATGTGTGTGTGCGTGTGTGTGTGTGTGTGTGTTGCCCCAGGTGTGCATGCCCGGCGGCAGCAGCGACAGCACACGCAACCCCATGCGCGTCGTGCGCCTGCATCTCAGCACAAAACGCGTGCCGTACATATGCCCTATCAGTGTCGTACAGCAAGTCCTGTAGTCACGCGTTCGACATACCCGGTTGGCAAAGCCAAACGTGATGGTTGAGGGGGCGCCGCTTATGACCAGCTCCTCCACAAAGGCCGTGTCCGTGTCGGCAATGAAGAGTACGGCGGCGCCCGTGGCGTTGAGCACGTTGGCCCCGCGGACCGCCAGGCTGCAGCTGGCGGCCGCCAGGTCGACCAGCACGATCGTGCCGGCGTAGGAACCGATGAGAGGCTGGCAGGCGCCCTCCGGGTTGGCCATCCGCACCGGGATTTCCTGCGGCCGAATCGATGTGTGCGTAGCAGCAGCAGCAGCAGCAGCAGCAGCAGCAGCAGCAGCAGCAGCAGGTGGTGAGGGAGGGGTGGACGGGATGGCACACGCCAAGAGCTGGCCCGACGTCCCGTGCTGTGTGCGTTACAACGCATGGTGATGGACGCATGGTGGTGACGACGACGACGACGGCCGCATCTCTCGTTCCATCAGCATCGCTCGCAACGCTCCGGAGAAGGGGACAGGACTCACCGTGTTGTTCATGAGCCGCTGCCAAGCCACCAGGTTCGAACCGCGTCGGGGCCACAGCTGCGCGGGCGGGTGGGGTTGGGGGGGGGCCCGCAGCAGCAGCAGCAGCAGGAGGAGGAGGAAGGATAGTGCGTAAGTTCTTGAGTCAGTTCCAAGTTCCAAAATGGATCCTGACTGGGCATCTTTCGCTCGGGCCTTTCCTGATAGATAGATAGATAGATGGATAGGAAAGATCTTCAGATGTGAAGGCCTATTGGGAGCTTCGCTGGATTGCTGGGTCGCTGTATCGCGGTCAGGCCAGGTCAAGGGTGTTTCCCACCTTCGCCAAGGGCCGGCACGGCCAGCTGGCCCATTGGCTCTACTCTGCGGAGGGTCTGGGACCCGCTACCGTATAAACAACGCAACGCCAAGGGCCGATCGAGGCCCCATGCAAAGCAGAAGCAGGCCAGGCAACGGGGGGCCTGCTGCTGGCGGTGTCACTTACAGCAAAGCCCAGCCGCGTGCCGTTACTGAGGCTGTAGCGGAAGAGGAAGACTCGGTTGATGGTGGTGTCGGTGGAGTTGGTGAGGGTGGGCAGCGAGGCGCCAACCGTCAGGATGTTCTGCAGGGCAACGGCAGGGGCAGGGGCAGGGAGCGACGACAGGGTCAGGTCGGTTTGGGGAGCGACGCACCGTTGGCCGGAAGGGTAGTGGTGTGCCTTTTTTCTCACGGTAGGAAGGCGTCAGCAAAATCGGTAAGGTGGCACGCCGTGGCCAAAGTCAGCAGGCGGGGCAAACCGCCGGCGCGAGCAGCACCGCCGCCCCTGTCGCTGTCCCTGTCACTCACCTTGGCAGTTCCCGGGGAGGTAACGGTGGTCATCAGCCCGTTGAAGCCTGCGGGGGACAGGGAACCGCACGCCGCAGCAGCGCAACTCAAAAGGCTGGCTGGCGTGTCGAGTCCCGCCATCCTTCGGTGCACGTCGCCGCCATGCGCGGGGCATATGTATATGCCCCCCTCTGCTCACCCTGACGTGGCGCGAACACGTTACGTTCGGTGCATAACACGGTCTGTCACAGCGGCTGCAGAGGCGTGGCTTGCCCTCAGGGGCCTTGCTTACGCACGTCCGCAGCCCCGCACCGTGCATGCGGACAATTACGTGCAGCCCCGGGGCACACGCACGCACGCACCGTTGTTGCCGGCTGCGACGACGGACAGGAAATCGGGGTTCCTCCAGGCAAAGGCGTCGAACTGGCGGGCCAGCTCCATGTAGGATGTCGCCATGCCGACACCCTGGGTCCAGCTGTCCGAGCTCAGGCGCGCTCCAACGGCGTAATGGAACTGCAGGAGTCCCAACAGACGGACGAACGGACACACGGACAGACGGACAGACGGGCGGGTGGGCGGGTGGGCGCCGCCGCAGCACGTCAGCCATGACGCCAGCCACTTCTGTCAGAGGGAACTGGAACAGCGTGAGCAATGCTCGGCTGGGCTGTGGTGGCTGTTGTTATTAGGGTGGGCTCCAGACCCTCGGCCGGTCGATAGGAGGTAGTGTACAGCCAGCGGGTCAGCGGACCATGCACCGCAGCGAATACGACCAGGGCGGAGGAAATCGTGACCGGCCCGGAGATAGAGCACGACTACCCATACAGGAAAGAGCCAACCCGGAGGAGGAGCACAGAAACCCGCGCTAACGTGGACATTCGCCGGTGAGACTGCCCAAGAGGCAATAGGAACCGGCAACCCAGGCCCCCCACACACACACAGGCGCACCGACAGACCTGGACAGTAACCCGCGCTCAGCGCTCCCACCCCCGGACACCCCTACGACAGAAAGCCAAGATCCAGGCCTAGTAAACGGACTAACGATGCCCTTATCCTCCGCTTGCAAGCCATGCGGCTGCCAGATATCAGGCCAGGGGCTTCCAAACCCCCCTCCCCATGCAGGAAATCGAGGTTACCAGCCGACAGAGCCGTTGCCCGCATTCGCGTTCGCGCGCCCCCGCTCGAATGGATTGATTAGTTAACTGCCAACCGCTGGCAGTACCGTGTACGGGAACCCACCGACAGGATCTTGTCGTCCACGGGCATGGGCACGTACAGGCCGCTCATGTTGGCCCGGGCGACGTCGAAGACGCTGAGGCGCGCTGCGGGCGCGGAGCCTGTGGAGGCGTCACTCAGCAGGCTGCCGGTGCTGTCCATCACAGCGCCCGCGATGCTGCCGGCGACGTGGGTTCCGTGACCGTCGGGAGAGTCTCCGAACCACTTGGCGGCTGCGCAGCACGGGGCGCACGACAAGCGCCAAGCGCGGCATAGCACGGCATAACACGGCGTGGCGTGGCACAGGCAAGCAGGTCAGCAAGCGATTGATCGAGCGGTTGGGTTGACTTGTTGGCAACAGCGGCGCACACGTTCCCTCCCAGTCCCAATCGCGGCGACTCCACAAGCTGCAGTTAAGAGTTAATGCTTTTGCGCAGGGACTTATCCATATCCGACAGCAATTAACACGCGGAACAGACGCCGGCGCAGCATAATCTCTGGGGTCACTGTTTTGTACACCTCGCGTAGATTAGACACCCCGGGGGGGGACGACCTGTGCCTGTGCCCGTGCGCGAATCCCTGACTCACATGCGCCCTCCGGCAGTACGTATTGCACGACCTTTCGGTGCGTCGGCATGAACAGCCGCAGCGGTGATCCCGACAGGAAGCCGCGCAGGCTGCCGGGCCGGAACTTGTCATCGATGAAGGAGCAGTGGGACAGGTCGACGCCCGTGTCGCCCATCTGCACAGTACGACAATGGTACGACAGGAGGCAGCCTGTTACAAGCGGCGGGCCGTGGCTTTTCGTGGCAGCTAGAGCGGGCAGGCCCAAGCCCGTTACACATCCCCCCGAACCATGGGGCCAATATCAGCCCTGGCCTCGTCCCAGGGCGAAACTGGATGGGGCGGAGGGTCCACCCCCGGGAGCGGGAGCGGGAGCGGGGGAGGGGGATTCGGCTGCCGTCGAATCTCCGTCCGGCTGGCTAATCTGTATGATCAGGCAGGCTAGGTTAGGAGCCAGGGAGGCGGGACAGCTGCGTGTCCGCGGACCCCGTCTTGGGCGCGAGCCATTGAATCCGCTTTCCTCGGAAACGCCAATCCGGATCGCTGGGCGAGAGAGCCCTGCTAGGGATTACGTTCGCAAGCAGCACGTCCCATGGCGGCCTATCGATCAGGCCGCAGCTCGCCCAGTGTTGGAGACAGCTCGGTTCGCGCCGAGACAGCGGGGCTGCGGGTTTACGTTTAACAAAGCGCACCCTCCTCTTCGGCTTTCCTCCCGCTGATGCCTTACCCCGACAATGACGCCCTCTCCGCGGATGCTCGCGTTCCAGTAGGGCCGCATTGCGCTCGCCGGATTGGCGAACAGCGTCGAGTTGAGGGTGCCTGTTGAGGCAACGCGCGCACACTACCCTCGCTTACAAAAGAGGCATGTCAACTGGTACGAACCATTCGGCCAAGCACTGGCCAGATCATGCGCCATGGCGCCTGACCGCATTTTTTGCGCCAAAAAGTAACGATAGAGCTACCGGTATATGCATAAGAATGAAGATGCGGGCATGGACTCGGACGAAACACGCGCCGCTCCGCTTCGTGCTATTACGGCATGAAGCCGCCACCAGGCGCCAGCGCAGCCCGCGCAGCCGCTGACGTCAGATCCGCCGTGGGGTGTGTGGTGTGTGTGCGTGTGCTATCAGCTTTGCGCTTTCGTCTCCCGCGCCGCGCTCAGCTTTCCCGCTGCCTGGTTGTGTTCCCGCCACGCCCTGCTCTTCCGCTGCGCGTTGCTGTTTGCTTGCTTCCACCCCCGCTCCCCCCCCCGGCCCTCGCCCCCACCTGTTTGAAGGATCCAGCCGGACACCGCGTTAGTGCTCTCCACCCGCAGCAGCGGCTCCACCCACACCACCAGTGCCGTACTGGATAGCCAGGTAACACCCGTGTCAATGTCCTGTGTGGACAGGAAAAAACACGTCGCGGTCAAAAAACACGTCGCCCAGCCAAGACGTCATAATGTAGGTTCAGCGCTCCCGCCGGACGGCTGCGCAGCTGCCTCACCGGCGCACTGAACCGGCCGGGGTCGCGTCCCCAGCCCGGCCCCACAGCGGCCGTGCAGTGCCACCCACCCACCCACCCGCACCCACCCACCCACCTCCGCGCACATGAAGACCAGGACGCTCACTGAGAGCGAGTTCGCCAGGCCCGAGTCAATCAGGCGCGGCACGCAGGGGTCCGACATCGGCCGATCCAGGATCCGGGCGAGTTCCGACTGCCACCGGGAGACCTGTCCCGTCAAGTAATCAAGCTGCAGGCCCGTCACCAGGCGCGCATTGAAGCCGTACATCGGCGGCGCGTTGACGTCCCGCGGCGGCGGCGGTGGCGGATACGCCTTGCCGTCGGGGTCGCCGTCGCTGGGGGAGCCGCTGCCGCTGCGTGCGATGTCGTACATGTCCCACGTCAGCAAGCTGCCGAGCACCGTCGCCGTGGCATCCGAGATGCCGTTAATGTTGCTGGCGACCACTGTCGAGTCTTGGAGCGCGCGGCGGCGGCCCAAGGTGAAGGGCTTCACGGCCCGCAGAAGCGTCTCCGCCTCGGGCGAGATCTTGAAGTCAGAGCCGTACTCAGCCTGCCGTACGGTACGGCAGCATTGCGTCGGCCGGATGAGTCGGGAGGCGCGCGCGGCGTTTTCACGCGCACGGCAGCTCTTCGCTCTTCGCTTTACGTCGATGATTAGCGACCCAGTCAAAGGCCCGTGCCCTGTTCAATTCCATTTTTCCACGAGGGGAAGCTGGCAATGCGCCGTAGCGGTGCGCCGCTGCTGGAGGCGTTTGGGGTGGGTCAGGTGCTCAGGTCAGGTCAGGCTTATTGCCGTACTTACCACCAGGGCTTTGTACTGCTGTGCCGTACTGACAACTGAGCCTGGCCTTCCAAAGACCTGCATCGTGTTTGTTGCTATCACATCCTGGATGACCACGTCCTTGGCCACCAGAGCATCCCGGAAGGCCCAAAGGTTCGCTGCGCCAAACAAATGAGAACGGGCGGGAATGAAGCGGCACATGCGGAACGTCAGGCCACACACTCTTCCCGAGTGTGTACGGCACTTTTCAAATTGGGCCCCCCGCCAGTTTCCTCACGACCCCCGGCGGTGATGCGATGTGATGCGATGCGATGCGATGCAATGCTGCGCCACCTGTCCCTGCTCCGCACCTGCGCTGCTCTGGACGATAAATACTTTTCGCCCATTGACGTCGAACCCAATGGGGATGCTGCCCGAGCCACCGCCGGGGTCCTTGCCTCCGCCACCGCCGGGGGCCGTAGTTGAGATATCCGCGGGTGACCTGGCAGGGGACGGGATCGGGACCACGGCAGGGATGGCAACCCCATGTCGTATGTGTAGGCAGAACGCAAGGGGCTGGCGCCTGAGGCACCGGGCTTCCCAGCCAAAGGTTCGTGCCTGCATCGGGAACGGCGAAAGTCCTGCCGTTGCAGGCCTTTCTCTCGGCTATCCTGTTCAGGAAACCTGTGACGGCTGGAAGGGCCGTCCGTCTATTGGGTTTCGGCTTCCTTTCTGGTCCCGGAGCCAAACACGAGCTGAACGTCCGTACAGGTACCTTTGATGTGCGTGTTGTGTGTGTGTGTGTGTTTGTGGTGTTATGGGTCCATCGTAGACCTTCCAGAGGTGGTACGGTACACCGTACCAGCGCTGGGTTGTAGAGTGGGGGGGTGAGCGGGTGACTGGTCTGACCGTCGATATCAGCTGTGGAAAGGCACCAAAACCGAGAGGGACGCGTTTATGGCAGGCATGCTCGTTCCGCAAACCGGGTGCCATTCCGCCGGACCGACGAGCCTTTCCGCTTCGCCCTGGTATCGACTCTGGTTTGTACGGTAAACCCCGTACCACAGTGAACTCTCACAGGCGAGATCCGTGAGTTTATGTAAATTGGGCTGGGGGAATTGAACCCCGCCAGGGCATTCGAACGCACCCAGCCCACACAGAGCTAACAGAGGCGCCCGTTGACCCAGTGGTTGAGTACGGTTGGCCCCAAAGCCGGTGAGCACGGGGGATGCAGAGCACCGGGTATTCAAGTAATATCAAAAGTGTGCTTCAACGATAGAACTTCGATCGTTAAGCGACAGCGGCCTTCAGCCCTGTGTCCGTACGTCGCAACTGACCCGCGGCATGGGTTCCGCCTGAAGCCAAGTCAGGCGAGGAATATATACCTTTCTATTGCCCTATCTGGAGACGGTAGGTAACTGAACGCTCCAACCAAGGCGGGCGGGCAAACGGGCCGATGAGGTGTAAATACGCACCAAACGCGTACATGTTTGCCCCGTGCACGTTACTGAGAAGTAGTTCGGTTGGTATCCATGAAACTCGCAACCCCACCCGTTTCTCCTTGGAAACACAACGGCGAGATACGGCTAGCAAGCGAAGCTAAACATGACGCTGAAATTATGCCTTAACACCAGAATGTGAGTGCACTCATTCTCATTCCTGTCGCCTGCGCCTTCCGCGCGCGAACACCGTAACATGATACGGTACTTACTTTAAGGGAATGGACCCACGCCTCATCTCCACAGCTGGAGTATTTTGCGCATTGGAGACCAGCGCAGCTGTGAGGAATACAAGCATTGTCAGGCCGACCGACGAGAGCCACGACTGATGGCCGCAACTGCGGCCCGTGGATAGGGCGCTCATCGCCCTTCTACTGCCAATGCTTCCTCTTATGAGTTTGGGTTTTTGCATGCAGTGCTTCATGTACTTGTATTATGAAGCTTTACTGCTCATAAGCTTACACACAAAGGCCTAATTAGTGGGCTTCGATTATTCTTTCATCAAAAAAACGTCAAGCCAATGAGTAATCAAAGTTGCATTGAACTGGTGACGAAATTGTATGTCTTCAAGGGAGCGCCGTCGTACAGCTGCCGACTCAACTGGTCCGTCCAGTCTGGCCCAGCCTTGCCAGCGACTCCCGATGAAGTCTCTACGAACTGACATAACTATTATGAAAGGACCGACATCTAATCTTAATCCCGTTCGATCGGACGCTGTCCGGCGGACGGAGTCGCCGTTGCAGGTACTAAGCTGCTCCTCAGCTACCATCTTGGCTTTCGACGAGGTGAGCTTGCGTGCAGGCACAAATGTAAATAAACAGCACAATACTTGAATAATGGCGTCTGTATCTCATCCCCCTCCGGGGGAAGCCCGTGCTACGTCCGGGGCGGTCCGTGACGGAACCTGCGTGCGATGCCGTGATTGTAACGTACATGTCACTTACCCGGCCCGCCCCGTGGCGGCCCTGATTGGGATGGTGGGCGGCACATGTACATCGTCTTGGTTATAGGCTCTCATAAAAGGATACTGAAGGTCTTGCGAGCTGCGGACGGGTGTCCCATAGCCCGTCATGCGGCTCAGTCCATAAGGAGAGGCAAATGACAGGGCAGCTTTGTGAGTATGTAATGAAGTCGACCGCATCCCGGGCGATCCAGTCTCTCTTAGTGCGGTCCAAACCTTAACGAGCAAGGTCACACCCCTGCGGCGGCCTGCTCACAGCTGCACCTCGTTGCACGCGGCTTATCCCCCGGTGTAGCTTGCTGCTTGACGGCCTGCTGCTGATTGTGGTGTTGTGCGGCGCTTCTCCTCCAACCCTAAGCTTCCCTTCCCAACACACCGGCCCCCCTCCCCCCACCCCCATCCCCGGCGGGACACCAGACACCCTGCTGCGTTTAACGACGAAATAAGGCAACGTAGGGCTCGGATTATGGGGCCTAAACAGGATTAGCATGGCCCTTGCAGCGGTGCGCTACCGCGCTGCGAAGCGTATCTACCATACCAACACTCCAACCGTCCTCGAACGCTACATACCGGCGTCACTGGCTTTACTGTAGTACATTGCTACCTACCTTATTTTTTTGTCTACGCAGATGGATTGCTTCTGTGGGGAATGCAAGCGGCGGTTGTAAAAGCTTTACGCCGAGCGCCCGCCACCGAAATGCTCGCCCGCCTACCATCATTCTTCCGCCCTAATGGCCAGAATTTACAAGTAAAATACTTTTATAATTTAAATATATTTATTTAGTAACAGATTGACAAAAGATCTAGTAGGAACCCTTATGATGTTCCATGTCGGTCGTTACTGACCCTGTGAGAAGTGTGACCATCGCTGCGTCAGGTCATGTCTTTGCCGCATGTCCTGCTGTTCACATTTATGAACTGCAATGTTTTGTTTGCACTTTGCAGAGGTTTTAATATTTTTAACATGAAAGCTCGTAGGTCCGTACCAACATGAGCCGATGACGTGCCTTACCAAGAAGTTGGCTCGCCGAAAACGCCGGCATTGTTGATTCAGTGACAATGTAACCAAAGCGTTCCATGACCAACCATTAAACCTTGACAAGGCTACACTCATTGAGATACAAAGTCTCCAGGATACTGTACGACCGCTTCCCAAACCAGCTGCCATAACGAACCGTGCTGCGATTTGAGACTGTAGCCTTCGAAACCTGCGTGTGCGAGTGCCGAAACAAGTCTCTGCTGCGAAACGCCGTATTGCTGCCACAATCGCATTGAGACAGTGGCGAGCCAACTTGTCTGGCCTCACACAGCTTAGTCGGCCAGGAAAAAACGGTCGGACTGTCCGACTGTCTCCCTTGCGAACAACGCAGCCGAGGGACTGCAGAGACCGCCCAGGATAGCCGCACCGCACCGCGGGCTTTCATTTATTAACGGTGCTCGCCCCCGCCCTTTACGGCGCTGGTAGCAGCAGCGAAGCAGCAGTAGCAGCTGGCATGGGTGGGTGTCGTCTGTCCTGCTGCAACTGCACGCGTAGGACAAGCGCACGCACAGCAACTCCCGTCTGGCCTGGTCTGGCCTGGTCTGGCCCCCCTTCCCAGCACCTGCAGCGAAAAGCGCTCACGGACAGGCACCGCAACCCGGCACACGCCAGCCCCTGGAGACGCACCTGACCTCACCTGACCTGACGTGACGTGACGTGCCGTGCGGTGCCGTGCCGCTCGCGTGTGTCCATCCAGCAGCCCGGGTGCGTCTCCAAAAGCTTCAAGCGCACCGCCCCCGCATCCTGGCAAGCCATTTCCAGCTTTAAACTGCGCTCAGTTTCATTTCATTCCCTCGCCAAACTGTTTCGAGGCCTTGAGCCAAGGGCAGCCCCAAACAGATCTGTTGCGTGCGCTGCACGAGACGGTGCGGTGCGCACCGAGTGCTGGTTGGGTCCTGTGGCCGTAACCGACCTATTTACCGGTATCGTGGTCGCATCAGACGAGGAGGCGACGCGCGGACCTCATTCCGTCTCCCTCATTTGCAAGGCTGCCAGCCGATGGCTGTTCGGAGTTCGACAGCCGAAAGACGGAAACAGGGGTTCTGAAGCTGCGAGAAGCGCCGCGGGCGAGGAAAGATCCCGAGGGGCCTAAAATGATGCCACCACCCCCCGGAACGCCACCCGGTGTAACGTTGCTACAATTGCGGCCGCAGCGGCATCGCTGCAAGCAGCACGGCAGGTCATGCGCCTCAGGCACACGCATGCGCCTCAGGCATTTCCTTCACTGCACTGCGGCACACACAGACACACCGGGCCGCTGACCTGGTTTGGCGCCGCGATGTCCGATAGGGACCCCCTTGGCCTTTCGAAGCCCTCCGCCCAGGATTGTGTTGCACCCTGTCGGTACTGCCCCAACGCTAACAGCCTCCCAAGCTTTCCCCCCACCCCCTGCGCTGGAGGCTTGACCCACACCGCCGCGGGAACCGCCGGCCCCGGCTCGGATGGCAGATGAGGGCAGATGTGCAGATGCCCGCCATGCCTCCTCTCGCTGCCTGCCAACAACCCCGGATTGTGTAGAGCTGCGCGGCTGGCACCCTGCCCTACACTACACTACACTACCGGTACCCTACCCTACCCGTGTGCTGCGTGTCTTGGGGTCTCTCACCACCGCCCGTCGCCGTCTCTGCGTCCTGCGTGCCGCTGCTGTATGTGGCCTTCGGAGCCCCAAAAGCACCACCACCCTGAACGCGCAACCCTTAACGCGCAATCCCCTGAATGCGCAAACCCCTAAACGCACAACAACCCTTGACGCACGACAACCTTACACGCTCGACACGCTTTCGGCCCACCCCCCCATCGGTTTAAACATCGGTTTAAACGCACAACACGTTGAGGCGGTCCAGGGAGGCGTATATCCGCTGAGGCTGAGCAGACGGCGCCGGCACCTGGGGCCCGGCTGCTGCCCCGGCAGACCGCCCGCCGGGCCCCAGGTGCGCGTCGACGCCTTGCGGCAGCACACACACGTTGTACACGTACAGCTGGTACAGCCCCGGGTGTACGAACGTCAGCGCCAGCGCGTGGCGAGACGTGCTGCGCGGCTCAACGGTCACGTGCACGTTTTGTACGGCACCGATCAGTACGACCCCCGGGTCAATGCCCGGCTCCAGGGTGGCCGCCGCCGTCGCGGCGCTGCCGCCGTGCATCTCGCCGACGCCGCCGGCGCTGCTCCTGCCGTACGTCATCGACGGGTTGCCGCCGCTTGTGTAACCGTCGACGGTGCGCGGGTGACGGTGCCGTACATCTGGCATGCCGTACGGCAGTCCAACGCCGGCGACAGGCTGAGGAAAGGAGCCGCTCTGGAAGGAGGCGCCGTGCAGGTGCGCCACAGGTTGTACGGCACCCGGGAAGCCGTAAGGTACGGGCGGGCCGTACGGCTGGTAGCTGTACGACGCGTAATGCTGCTGCTGCTGCGGCTGGTTTTGCAAATGCTGGTAGTGGTGGTGGTACTGAGGGTACGACGACGCGGCCAAGTCCGGCGGCAGCGGGGCGGCGGCGGCAGCGGCGTTGGGCGAGGCCCCCAGTGAGAAGGTGAGGTGGTGTGTGTGGCTGCCCCGGTTGTGGATCACCAGCTGCAGACGGAGCACCTCGCCTGGGGGGCCGCAAAGAGACGGGGGGGTGGGGGTACGGCATAGCGCGGTGTCGGGCGGGCCAGAGACGGGGGCAAGGGACGGGGGGCACGGGATAGCGCAGAGGCGGGTCGGTACAAGAAGAAGGAAGACACAAACACCCTTAGGCGGGGGCGGGGGCGGGCCGATCCTGGGTGCAGAGGGGGGTCACTGTAGGCAAAGCTCGAGACCATCCAAACACCGACCCACCGACCCACCGACCCACCCAGGTGCGCGCGGAAGCCCCACACGGAGCCGGCCACGTTCGGTGGCAGCAGCCCCAGAGCCTGGGGGAGGGCGGCAGGGGGCGGCAGGGGGCGGCAGGGGGCGGACACATGAGGAATGTGAGTTGGCAGCGGGCGGGGTCCGGGCGGGGGAAGGACAGAACAGCAGCAAGCAACATGGTGAAGGTGCGGTTTCAGGAAAGTGGCTTCCTTTGGAGCCTGCCCGTGACCGTGACTGTGACTGTGACCGTGACCGTGACTGTGACTGTGACCGTGACCGTGACCGTGACCGTGACCGTGACCGTGACCGTGACTGTGACTGTGACCGTGACCGTGACCGTGACCGTGACCGTGACCGTGACCGTGACCGTGACCGTGACCGTGACCGTGACCGTGACCGTGACCGTGACCGTGACTGTGACCGTGACCGTGACTGTGACTTTGATTAGGCTGCCCGAACGACGGCGGGGAATCGGCGGGGTGGGCAGTTGCGGTCGGGCCCAGGCGCCGCAGGACCCGGGGAAGATGGGAAAAAAGCCGACGGGGCTAAGAGGCTGGCGAACGCAGTCGGTCCAGCGGCGGGCGAGACCGGTGGCCATCGTTCCGTGTGGACAGCACCGCACCAAGGCAGGGGGGTCGTTCTTCTTCCCATGCCGGACCATTCGGCCCCACGCACCCTCACGTACCCGGAGGCGGTAGGTGAGGTCCTTGAGGCGAGGCATGGCGCCCGCGCCCGGGAACGCTGGCGGCAGGGCCTGTCCAGGGGGGGGCGAGGGGGGACGGGGGACAGAGGGCGGGGCGGCGTCTTGCTTTACGCTATTGCATTGTGTCATGTTCTGCTGTGCTGTGCTGTGCTGTGCTGTGACGAGAGCGGGGACTGTGAGCGCAAGCGGCTGCGTGCTGTGGTCGTGGAGGCGTCGTGCTGCCGGTGGCTGCGACGAAGTACCGGCGGCGGTGGTAATGGTGGTGGTGGTGGTAGTGGTGGTAGTGGTGGTGGTGGTGGTGGTGGTGTGTCTTGTCTTGGGGCTGTAAAGGGGTATAAACCTGCAGTCTGCTGCAAGCGGAGGAGGAAGAGGAAGAGGGCGCTGCCGTGTGCGGCAAACGAGCCCCCCCTCTTCCCCATCCGAGGAGGCCCACAGCCGCGGGACTCGACCGCCTAGGTGAGACAAGCCACGCGCCGAGCCGAGTCCCAGCGACGACTCGCCTCCAGGCCTGGCCCCTCTCCCCGTCTCCTTCTGTCACACAATCACACATTCAATCTTCCTCGACAGATCTAGTGAGCAATCGGCATCGTTCGACATGTATGGACCCATCGACCTGATCTCACCAGGAACTGGAAGTGGATGGTGCTGGGCCGCAGAGACTGCACCGCACTGGCGGACATGATCTGCGGGGAGACGGACAGCGGGGAGCAGCGCACAGGGGAAGGGGGCAGGGGGAGGAGGAAGTGCGGGCGGCCGCAAAGAGAGGGATGGAAGAGTTGAATGCCGCCCAAAGAAAGGAAAGGAAGGGAAAGGAGAGGCGGCACCGGGGAGTCCACCAAGACCAGACGCGGGCGGGTCTCGTGGGTTGGCGGCTCCACTGAGACCTCGGCACCCACCGACGTGGCGGCCTGGTGAAAGGCGCTGTGCTCCCTCTGGTGCCCCCGCCATTGTAGTAGACAGCAGGTGTACGGGGTACACTAACCACAAACACAAATGCGGCGCCACCAACGCCCCACCGCCACGGCCACCGCCCCACCGCAGTTCGCGTGGCAGCAATGCGACCCCAGCACCCCACGGGCCACGGCCATCGCCGCCGCCAGGTGCCGGCCGCAGAGCCAACCGCCGCCCCACGCCTCGCGCCGCACCCCTTCGCACCCACTTGAGCACACAGCCCCACTCAACGCCCTCAGCCACTCACCCGGGCGATGTCGACCGCCGCCAGCCGCACCATGCCCCGCGGCGGCGCCCGCCCCGCCGCCGCCTCACTCAGCCCAACCACCAGCTCCCACACCACCGCCCACTCCTCCGCGAGACTCTCTGCAGCCGCCATCCGATCCGCCTCCTCAACCAACTCCATGACGCCGCCGCCGCCGCCAGCGGCCGCCGCCGCGGCAGCGGCGGCGGTGGCGCCGCCGCCGCCACTGAGCCGCGACGGTGCGTCGTCGGCTCCGGCCACCTGCTCAGCGCCTGCGCCGCCGCCAGGAGGCTGAATCGTGAGCCGTACGCAGCGGAGGCTGGTACCGCCCATAACCCCGGCGGCGGCGGCGGCGGCTGTGGCGGCGGTTCTGGAAGCCGCCGTGTCGGCGTTGCAAACGCTGGCGTCGCCGGCGCCGTCGGCGGCGGCGCCGTCGGCGGCGGCGGCGGCGGCCTGCGCCGCCAGGGCTGCGTGCGCCGCGGAGTGCAGCACGCAGGCCAGGCGCGCGGTGTCCCCCGGCTGCAGCACCTCAATGGTGTAGTCCGCCGCCGCCGCCGCGGCCGCCGTCAGCGGCGGCGGACCCGCCGCGTCGTCCAGGCGAGCCAGCCAGGCCCTGCAAGGCGGTTGCCGGTTAGGCCGGTAGTTGGTTGGGCGGCACAAACGTCGCGACAACGGCTCAGGTACCTCCCGCGGAGGTCCGCTGACTCTTTTGCGCGGCCCATACCCCGTCCGTGCAAGGGATGTTTAAAACCCTAAAACCCTAAAACCCTACCGCGCCCATCTACCCTAAGGCAGCAGCCCTACCTGAAGTAGTAGCTGCTGGTGTTGCGAACCGTCACACACAGCACCGTGTCCGTCACCAAGCCGAGGGCGTCCTCGGGGCCTGAGGCGGCGGCGGCGGAAGGGGAGGGAAACCACGGAAACCAATCGAAGGTGCGCTGTCGCAGTTTAGTTTGCGCCCAAGACGTGTCAATGAGGAACCCTCACACGCGGCGCTCCTATGACAGACCCACGGGGGGGGAGGGGGCCACGTGGCAAGCGGCATGTCTGCCCGAGAGACGGGTCCCCGCACCTTCGGGCGTCACCATCGCCGACCGCGTCGTGGCACTGGTGGTGGTGCGCGCCGCCGCCACCGCCGCCGCCACCGCCACCGCCGCCGCCGGGCCCGCCACGTCATGGGCCACAGCCGGCGGCGCCCGCGGGGCGGCGGACTCCGTGAGGCGGAGTCCGCTTCCGCTTCCCTGCGGATGGCAGCGCACGGATGACAGCACGACAAGAGAAAACACATTTCCTGTCCTGTCTGTGTGATGTTGGATGCGCCGAGGCAAGCCAGAACAGGACAGGACCGGACAAGCTGCAGCGGCCGGCGTGGCACGGCAGCACGGCACATCGAGCTGCCGGGCGCCCACATCCCTTCCAGGCGCCATCGGATCAGCGGCGAGTGCACCCCGCGGCGACGCGGCGAGCCACCTCAGTGAGCCCACTGCCTTCGGAATTCGGAGGCCGCCGCTGGACCGATCGCCCGTGCACATCACCGACTCCCACATCGGGTTATCCGCACTCGCAGAAAGTGGGCGCCGTCAGGGAACGCGGGGATGGCGGTCAGGAAGCAAGCGCGCGAAATGGCTGTGAGGAGCGAGAGAGACAGAGTGTGTGTGTGTGTGTGTGTGTGTGTGTGTGTGTGTGAAAAGGCCGCGCCCGCACCTGCGGCGTTCGCGCCGTCCCCGCCGGCGCGTCGTCCCGTGGGACGGTCGGCGCCAGCCACCCCCCGGGCGGGCTCAGCGGTGACGTGAGGGACGACTGCACCGAGATGGGCACCGGAGCCTGCAGACATGTGTGTATGTGGGGGTGGCCAATATCAATACGGTACATAAAAACCACACTTGATAAATAAAAAGGTGAACAGCCTCTAGTCGATAGAGGAGACAGAGATAAAAAACTTAGATCATGTCAGCAGAGGGAGGGAGAGGCAGCAGCGCAAACCAAGTGTGTTAAACCAAGTCCGGTCCCAAACTGCCCTCTCCCGGGCCCAAACCCAAACCAACAACGCGCATCGCACAGCCTGAGTACTGAGAAGCCGGACAGGCCCCGGAACCCTAAGGCCTCTCGACGGCCGCCGTGCGCCTTCGCTTCCATTCTCCTCCACCAGTTCCTAGTCAACCTATCCCACCCGCGATGTCTCAAGCCCGACGCCGCCCGAAGTCTTGGCAAGGTTACAGGTACGTTCGGTACGTACTTCTATGGGTTCAGGGTCCGCTCGCTAACGCCGTCTCCGTCCCTTCGCTGCGGTATTTCTTTTCTTACCCGAAGAGACCGGCTGCTGCTGCTGCCCCCCAGGCTCAAGTCCAGGCCGGCGAGTCGGGAGCTCAGCGCCCCCGGCCCCAGGCCGCTCAGCTGCTGCTGCAGGCTGAACGAGCCGCCCCCGCCGGAGGAGCCGGCACCGCCGGGCCCCGCGAGGCTGGCGATGAGGCTGGGACCGCCCAGCGAGCCGCGACTCAGGGTGGTGAGGGAGCCGAAGCGCGGGCGGTGCGCTTGACCTGTGTGGACCGGCAGATTTGGAGCAGGCGGAAGGGGTCAAGCCTGGGCTTGTTTCAGGGTTCTTGGGTTGAGTTTGCGTTTGGGGCAGGCAGAAAAGCGGAGTTGAGAAAAGTGGTGAAAGAGCGCCGGGAAGCGTGTCCACGTCCGAACAAGGGGCATCGGCTCAGCTAGCGTAGCAGCCATCGCAACACCAAAAGGATGCCGCCCCTTGGCTGCCACACCACGATGGAGCTTCACACCACACCACCACCACACCACCACCACACCGCGACCACCACACGCACCCAAGCTGGCATCCGTCTGAAAGCTGGCAGAGCGGGAGCTGCCACCGCCCTCAATCGCCGAGTCGCTGTCGTAAAACTCCGCGTCCGCTCCCCCTGGCCCCTCCCCTGCCCCTGTCCCGGCTCCGCCGCCGCTGGCGCTGGCGCTGGCGCCATCCAGCCCGCCGCCTGCGGAGATGATCCTCCCCGCCGCAACGACACGCGGGTCCAGCGGCCGCTCGTCGTGGGGCAGCCGCCGGCCGTTGCGCAGCGGCGCGAAGTGGTCGAGGAAGCAGGTGGAGGCGACACACAGCGACGGCTGGATGTCGAAGGTGAGGGTGACAGTCATGCGGCGGCCCAGGAGGGGCGAGCCGTCGCCGTCGGGTGGGGGGCGGTCCGAGGGCTTGCTCAGGTAGGAGATGGTCACCTGCGGGAGGGAGTCGAGGAGGAGGTGGAGGTGGAGGAGGAGGTGGAGAAGCGCCGCGGATGGCATCGGCCCCCATCGTCGCGTCGCCCAACAGCTGTGTCCAATGCCGTGTTAACAGTGCCCGTGTGCTCCACTACCACCCCCGGGCCGTGAAGGTGTATTTGAGCATCTGGAGGGCGCAAGTGAGCGCTCCTCAACGGTCGTTCCGCGCTCCACACAGCTCCCATCCCCCGAGCTGCCTCTCAGCGCTACGCCCCCGCCCCCACCCCCTTCTTCCTGCCTATGCTGAGACACGCAAAGCCGTCAGCCCACACTGTGCCACCTTGTCTGCGGGCTCATCTTGACACACGTGGCCCCCCCGGCCCCGTACCGCTCACCTCCAGGGAGACCTCCCGGAAGGTCCCCCGCGGCGCCTGCCCCACCGCCAGCATCAGCGGCAGCGTGATGGAGCCGTTGGGGCGCAGCGGCAGCGCCGCACACGAGAACGGTGAACTGCCAGGCGCCACTCCAGCTGCAGCAGCAGCGGCCGCAAAGCACGTTGGGATGGTGGGGACTGGCGTGGTGGTGGCCGACGAGGTTGCGGCTGCGGCTGGGGTGCCAGCGGAAGTGGCGCCGGTGGTGGCGGCAGTGGGCGGCGGGGGCTGCAGTGCGGCGTCATCCACCTCGAGGTGCACGCCCTGAGGCAGGCCGGCGCAGATGACGGACCCATGGGTCAGTGATGAGGTAACGAGCGCGGCTGGCGGGGCCGGAACGAGGCGGGGAGCAGTGGCGGATGAGGGACGGCGGGCGTCGATGTCGCGCGCCGCGCAGCGGCGGGGCACCGCCTACCACCACCGCCGCCGCCACCACCGCCGCCGCCACCACCACGTCTTCATCTTCATATTTGACACGCGTATGGCGTTTCAGACCCGCGGGTCGGGAGCCGAACTGTGCTACACCTTTTTAGCCAACTGGTTGCTGATGCAGCCGACCAACCAACCAACCAACCAACCAACCAACCAACCAGCCAGTCAGCCGGCCAACCAACCAACCAGCCAGCCAGTCGATTACTGTATATGCACGGGAGCCGCTTCCTTATCACGATGGACGACGGACGCACCTGGAAGCTGGCCGGGACTGGCGCCCCGCGAAGCGGCTTCAGAGCCACACCTTCGTGAGAGGGGGCGGCAACCAGCGCGGAGACACAGCCAGCGGGGGAGGAGGGTGTTTGAGCGCAGTGCGATATTGGCACCAGGAATGGGGGGAAGGGAACCCCTGGCCTGATCCTGATCCTGCGCTCCCTCCAGACGCAACAACCCCCGTTCTCCACAGCGAGCGGGTGCGGCTCCCCTTCGCATCCCACAACGGCTGTGACAGCGATTCGATGTTTGAGCCTTTCCCCTTCCCCTCCTTGTCGGAGAGACGATGCGCGCCAGGTGCAGAGACACAACCCGCACCGGCGCCCGCAACCCCGAGTTCCCCGCAGCACCCTCAGCAGGCCGCACCCCCCCGCAGGCCGCACCCTTGTGGTTTGTGACGAGTACGGCCAGGGCGGTGACCGGCAGCGCCCCCAGGTTCTGGAGCGTGAGGCTCCAGGCCAGGCGCTGGCCCTCGAACACCGCTACAGGGGGGCTGCGCTGCAGGTCCTCCGCAAAGGCGGTGTGGGCCTGAGGGGGAGCCGCGATGAGGGGGAGACGAGGGGAAGGCAGCGGAGCGCGAGGGGGAGCGAGAGGTTGAGCCGAGAGGGTCGGACAAGGCGGAGGCGGGGTAGCGGGGCAGGTATGTCGGGCGCCTGGTAGTGTTACTGTGGGGTGAGTGGGTTGGTGAGATGGGGAAGCTAGATGGGTCGGGCGGGCGGGCGAGAGATGCAAGGGGCGGTGGAAAAGGGGTGCGACTGCACGACAGGCAAGGGGGCCTGGGGAAGCACAAAGATTGTGGTGGAAGAAGGGCCGCCGCGGCTGCGCGTTGTGGACTTGTTAAGGTTTTAGGGGTTTAGGGGTTTTAGGTTTTAGGGTTTTAGGGTGAGATGCCACGTGTGGGGTGCGAGTGGCGGCTGGCCGCAGAGGCGACCGGCGGGTGTGACGCGGAGGGTGTGGAAATGTGGGATAGTGCGGGCGAGGGAGGCGGGCACGACCAGATCCCCCCGGGATCTCGCGACCAAGCCAAACGCGACCAACCCTCGAGACGTTACTGCGGCACCGAAGGTCACCGTACCCCTTCCTGCACAAGCCCAAGGTACAGCTGAGAGAAGGCTCCAGGGAAGGCCCAAGGGTAACGCAAGGGAACCGCAGCCGAGTGCCCTCACAGGTGGAAGGGGGGAGGAGGAGGAGGAGGAGGACGGCTCAGCGCCGGGTACTGACCGCGGCTGCGTGGATGTCGTCGTCCCGGGGGCTGACTGCCACCACCGTCGGGTCGGACTGATGCTGCTGCTGCTGCTGAGGCGGCGGCGGCACTGGCTGCTGCTGTTGCTGTTGTTGTTGATGGGCGGGCGGAATGCCGGGCGCGGATTGGACCGAGCCGGAGCCGGAGCGGGTCGCGCCCGGGGTGGCGGGCTGGGAGGTGGCGGTGGCGGTGGTCCCTCCCGGCCCGGAGAGCTGCTGCTGCTGCTGCTGCTGTGCCAGCGGGGCCCCGCAGGGGCTGGCCCGGATGATGGCCTGCGAGGAGAGGTGTGTGTGGGGGTGTGTGTTAGTTTGTGTGTGGGTGGCGGGGTACAGAAATACTCCCAAACGATGGGGGTGAAAGGTGAGAGGTGCGGGATGGGGGGCCACTTACTAACAGGCGCACGACACAGCCTGAAAAGAGGCGGGGGCGCCACAGGGCTTGGCGCAGAGGGCCGGGGGGTGGGGGTGTGGGTTCGACCTCGTGGCGTCCACGGGAACGCTGTGCGGGTCAGGGGCATGAACAGCGGCGTGGACAGCAAGCCGAGGCTGGGCCCCGGTAGCCAGCAAAGCAAAGAAAAGCAAAGCAAAGCGCTCGGGTGTTCACGACGGCCCCAGCAGCGGACCGCAGTGCGTCCTTCAATGGTACGGCACGGCACAGTACGGCACAGGTGACAAAGAAGTTGATTTCAGGGGCCAGACTGACATCCGCACCGACGCGCACCACATACCTTTACGAGAGGCAGCGGTGGGA
Organism: Pleodorina starrii; assembly: GCA_030267565.1. NCBI lineage: Eukaryota > Viridiplantae > Chlorophyta > Chlorophyceae > Chlamydomonadales > Volvocaceae > Pleodorina > Pleodorina starrii. The sequence goes on from BRXU01000003.1 coordinate 3,932,345, forward strand.
GCACGTTGACACAAACGGAGCGGCTGCCGCTAGCCGCCGATGACTTGCCGCCGGCTGTGGACGCAGATTGCCCGCCGCCGCCGCCGCCACCGCCGCCACCGCCGCGCCCGCCCGCTGCCGCCGCCGCCAGCTTCTTCAGCGGTACCGTGAAGGGCACTTGCCATGTGACACCCCACGAAGTCACCTGAGAGGGAAAGCGAGAGAGGTGGGGGGGGCAGAGAGGCCCGACAAGGCTCGCGAGCGTGTTGTTCAAGTAGCGATACCCAGAGCCCGAGCCCGAGCCCGCGACCGGAGAGCGGAGGGCGGAGGGCGGAACTGCCTGGCTGGCTGAGGTGCGTCACATCCTTCACACGGGGCTGCGCAGCGAAGCTCTCTCACCGTCGGGATGAACACTGCTGGCGAACGCGGGGTGAACACCACACAGGCCACGGGCCACACCGACACACGCACAACCGATGGACAGGGGGTGACACCCTCCCTGGAGCCAACCGGGGGGCTTCCCTGGACACACGCCCTTGGCTCGAGCCCTGGTTCGAGGGTCTGTGGAGCCCACTGCAACAACAACAACAACATGTCTCAGCCAGCGCATCTCCCACGCCCCGCCATGCCGCCCCCCCTTCCCCCCACCCAGCTCCCCGCCCCGCCCCGCCCCGCAGCACCACCCGCAAGCGGCCCCGCCTCACCAGGCATCCCTCGATGCTGTATGTGCCCGGAAGCTGCGGCTTGCCACACAGCACCGCCCGGTGGGGCCGACCGTTGGGGGGCAGGACCAGGTTGAGGGAAGGCGTGCGGAACGACTTGCCGGCGGCGGCGGTGGCGGCGGCGGCGGCGCCGCCGCCGCCGTGCAGCAGCGGCGTCGCGGTGCCGCTGGCTCCGGCGCTGGTGCTGCTGTTGTAGCCGGCGGCTCCGCCGCCGCCGCCGCCGCCGCCAGCGGCGGCGGCGGCGACGGCGGGCTGACGGCCACTGCTCCCGCGCGCCATATGCGACGGCGTCCCCGCCTGTTGTACGGCATTGCTGCTGTTGCTGCTGCTGCTGCCGCCGCCCGCTGCCGCGGTGCTGCCGGATGTCGTACCTACCTGCTGGGGCTGGGTCTGCTGCCCTAGGTATTTGACATGCAGCTGCAGCTGGTCAATCTTCAGCGGTACGGCAAGTGGGTTGACCAGGTACACCTCCACGCGCCCCTCGTCGCTGCAGGCCTGTCGGGTTTCGGAGGCGCGTTTCGTGGGACGGCAGTTGGCCCATATGGCGTGCTAGGGTTTGGCAGCAGGTTGGGTCGGTTGCGTGGCGGAGCGCGGAGCGCGCTCGGGCGAGTGAGCCCCGGGGGGGGGGGGCTTGGCGGTTCGGAGGGAGGTCCAACGTCGACGTCGTGCTGGCGGACGTCCCCCGGGTTTCGGGTTCTGGGCCCTAGCCTGGGAGCGCAGTCCTACGGAGCGTGGTCTCTCCTCTCTCACCCAAAGACCCATCCGCTGCAGCTGCTCTGCTGCTCACCGCCTTCTTACCCACCCAGGCAATCAATCCACCACACGGCCTGCGAGTCTCGCCGTGGCTCGATGGCACGACTGACTGCTCAACAGGCTCCACGCGACCAGACAGCCACTGACGGTACCTTCCCCCCACCCCCCTGCCCTAATCCTACCCTTGCCTTTTACCCCCCGGCCGGTGCAACGTCACCTCCGTTCCTTCGCTGCGTCCCTCACACGTTCCTTAACCCCGCCCCCGCACCCCCACACCCCGCCGAGCACACGCACACACACCCCCACACGCACACGCACACGCACACCCCCCCACACGCACACGCACACGCACCCAGTCCGGAGTGGCGTTGGCCTCCCCCGCCTCCTGCTTCGCCTGGCGCTTGGCCGCGTAGGGATTGAAGATGAAGGGCCCCGAGCCGCCGCCCTTGCCGCGACCCCCCGCGCCGCCGCCGCTGCAGGCGATGGTGCCCGCCGGCGTCAGTGTCAGCGGCGCGGGCTGCAGCGGCAGCGCCGCCGGCAGCAGCCGCTTCAGCTGCACCAGCGGACCCGGGCCCAGGCCGGGGCGGGTGCGCTGACGGGTGGTAAGAGCCGCGGACGCCTGCGCGGTCCGGAGGGGTGCCGGAGGGGTGCCGGAGGGGTGCGGAGAGGGTGAGATGCAAGGGGTTGGGATCGGGATGTGTGTGTGCGTGTGCGTGTGCGTATTGTGCCGTGCGTTGTCCGTTGTGTCGTTGTGCGCTAAGTCTGCACCGGGGGGTGGGGGGGCCGGTGGCAGTCAGCTGCGGTCAGCAAGGGTGTGTGTGTGTGTGTGTTCGCCGGGAGTGGAGGCTGGAAGGGGCAGCCAGGTAAGGCGTCGGTGCCCACGTCTGCAGCCCGGTCCGTCCCTGGCGATGCGCCAACTATGAGCCAATCCGTCGGCGGTTCTCAGGCAGCGCACGGCGGAGAAACGAGGCAACACGAGGCAGCAAGGCCGCTGCTGCCCCACGCCGCCCCACCCCGCTTCACCCTGCCTCGCCTCACCCCGCCCCAACCCAGCCACCTGCGAGAGCGTCTCCAGCAGCGCCGCTTGGTACTGGGGGGTCAGGATGGCGGAGTGCTCCCTGGAGAGGGGAGGAGAGGTGAGGAGAGGAGGGGGGGATTGGAGACGGCCCCTTGAGAGCGTTTGAGTGCGCGGATGTGCCTTCCAAAGACATGACCAGGGATTTCCAGATAGGCATATGCCGGCTTGGGTCATCTGGGCTAACGATCAGGGAGGCGGCGGCCGGGCCGAGGCGGGGCTAACTGGCACCCGAACAACCGACCGACCCAACAGCGCACCTGCCCGACGCAAGCGCCCAGCGGAAGTCGCAATTTTTTGGCCGCCATCGCCCCCTCCCCCCCGGGGTCATCGCCTGGAGCCCGCTGCCTTACCAAGCCCCGCACACAATGCCCCATACTAAGCCCGCGCCAACCAAAGCCTGTCCTGCCCCCGAGCCGACGGGCCCCGGCGCCCCACTAACCCCCCCCGTTCCCTCCCCTGCTGCCCCCCGCTCTCAGCCCGCAGCCCTATCAGCCTCACTACACACACACACGCACACCCGCACACCTGAGCAGAGCGGCTGCCGCCTCCCAGGCCTCCGCGGGAGCGTGCGCCTGCTTGGCCGCCGCCAGTGCTGCCTGCAGCAGGAGACACGACCCGCCCGCCATGTGTGTGTGGGGAAACACCCGAACTGAACCAAACAAGTTCGGACGACCTGGTTTTGTTCGGCGATCCACAATCTGTCGCAAGAGCACAGTCCAAGAATACGCCCCCCGAGTACGCCAACCTAAAAAGACAGGTACCCGCAGACGTGGCCATACACCCTCTCAGCCACCCACTCCCACTCGCCCACCCCCCAAACCGCTTCCACCCCAGGGGGCCCCGGGAGACCCACCTCCAGAACCACCGTCTGCACCGCCTCCCAGCCCCGGCCTGCGCCCCCGGGCCCGGACGCTGTCCCGGGTCCGGCTGGCTGGCGGAGGCGGAGGGCACTGCTGCTGGTGCTGCTGGCGGCGGCGGCGGCGGCGGTGCGGCTGATGCTCCAGTGGGTACGAGGCAGGTCGTCGGGGTCCTGCCAGGCCAGAGGGGGAAGAAGAGGCGGCACCACAACCACATAAAAACATTACATTCCAGCACCACGGTAACGCCCCCCCTGCATCAACATCATCATCATCAGCAGCAGCAGCTGCAGCAGCAGCATCAGGCTCTGAAGGCAGCCGCTGCGCTGAGACGGTACCGCTGCCCCCACCTGCGCCTGCGGGTCGTCCGGCGGCTCCAGTGCCCGCACCGCGATCCGCAGCATGTCGCTCTTCTCCGCCGCCAAGGAGCGAGCCAACTCCAGGGAGTGCCACAGCAGCAGCAGCCGCTTGCGGCCGTAACCCACCATGCCCAACACCTGAGCCGGGGACGGGGGACGGGGGCGGGGGCGGGGGCGGGGGAGAGAGGAAAAGCCGCGGCGCGGTGAAGGTACATTGTAAAGCGGAGCGGGGACTGACGGACCCCACCGGGAGGCAACACGGCACGCACGCAGTGCGCACGCGCGCGCACATGCCTTTCTTCGTGCTTTCCTCCCTGCCTCACCCCAAACCCATCCACCGTCCTACGCGGCTTACCCGTCGTTCTATTTTACGCCCATGCCACCCCACCCCGCCCTCGTCATACTTTTCCCCCAGCCACTCACCCCCAGCTCCAGCCCACCCCACCCCAGCCCACCCCCAGCCACCCCACCCCCAGCCCACCTGCGCGCACTCCACAGTCGCCACCAATCGGTCCTCCGGGCTGGGCAGTCCGGGCAGCAGGTCGCTCACTGACCCCACCAGCTCCCCGACCTCCCGCCGACCCCCCGCACCGCGCAGACCCGCCACCAGCCGCGCCAGCTTCAGCTGCTGCTCGATCTGCGAGGCCCGCCAGAGAGCACCAGTCACACAAGCACAGACGGACAACACAGACCCGCGGGTCGCTGCTTCAGCAGAGGGGGAGTTGGGACCCATCTATCGTCGTTGGGTGAAGGTAAGCAGGTAGGCGGGTGGGTGGGTGGGTGGGGTAGGTAGGTAGGTGGGGTAGTAGGTAGGTGCGTCGGTCGGTCGGTCGGTCGGTAGGTAATTAGCACGCGGTTCGAGCCAGGATACCAGCAGCTCACAAGGTCGGTTGATGGCTGGCTTGACCGCTGGGCCCGCAGCACCCCCCGCGTCCCATGGGTCAGTCCCGAGTCGCTTGCTGTCGCTTCCCACATTCCCTAGGCCCGCTACTCCCTCTCACACCTGCCAGACCTGCCTCTCTCTGGACCTACCGGTAACCACCCACCCGTTCCCGCCCACTCCCATCCATCCCGCACAAACAGGCCCCGCTCCCACTTCCGCCTTCCGCCCAGAAAAACCCGCCCCACCCAAATGCACAGCCCACCCACCTGCAGAGGCGCCACGCCGCCCTTCTTCTTGTAAGCCGCGCGCGCGTCCGCGAAGCACTCCCGCACAAGAGCCTCGGCGTCACTGCGCGGATGGGTGCGACCGGGACGGCGGGCAACGGTGCAGCAGCAGCGGGTGAGCGGGTGAGCGGGTGAACGGAAGGCGCCCCAGCCCATCCGGTCAGTGGCAGTGGCGGTGGCGGTGGGCCTCATATCAGGCGGTCCTCAGGCCCCCACCTGACGCGCACCATATCCCGACTTGCGCTGTACTGCATACAACCTAACCTATACATGCATGCATGCATGCATGTGTCAATATGTGTGCTTCCACGGACTTCAGTGCCCCCTTCCTCTGCAGGGACTGCAGCCGGAGGCGGCCTCCTCCACGTGGTAGCTCCCGCACCGCCCAGACCCACCCGAACCCGCACCTGCGCCTGAGCAGATCCCACTTGGCACCGGTCATGTAGCCTGAGGGGGCGGGGGCGTCCCGAGGGAGGCGAGGGGAGGGGGGGGGCGGCTGCTCACAAGGGGTAAGGTTGCGAGCATGTGGCGAGAGGGGCCAGGGGTGTCTTCCTCGATCGTGCGCGCACAACAAAGCCGGAAGAGCCCCCCCCCCGTGTCGGCACTGTCTGGGTACTATGTCGGATCGAAGGCGATGGCGCACCTCCGACTCGGAAGGCAAGTGGTTATACCCAGGACGGCCACCTTCCCCGAGAAGACACACGCACGACCCACCACTCGACTCACCTGAAGCGGCGGCGCCGCCGCCGCCGCCACCACGCCCCCCGTCGCGTGCACGGCTGGCCGCCGACTTCCCACCACCGCCACCGCCACCGCCGCCGCCACCGCCACCGCCCCGTCCGCCGGAAGTCGCTGTGCTGCTGCCGCTTCCGCCCGTGTCTCCCGCAGACACGGCCTCCATGCCCGCCGCCCCCGCCCCCGCCCCCGCCCCTGACCCTGTTATGACCTCGTGGAGCCGGGCCGCCGCGATGCCCTGCAGACATGGCACAGGCGCGGCGTGAACGCGTGAGGCGGCCCGGCGGAGAATACGGCCCACCCACCCACCGGGGGCAGAAATTCGAAAGAAAGAAAGAAATCGCTGCAATGGAACGGAAGCAACGTCGGCGAATGGGCCCACCAGCACCAGCACCGGCACCAGCATCCAGCAAAAATGTAGTGTAGGCCACCAAAGGGTAACTCCTGGCTTTACCAACACCGGAAGGCCCAGGAGGGGGTCAGGGCCTCATTGGGCGTCAAGAAGGGCGCCACACCACAACCACGCTGCATCACATCGCACCGCACAGCCTCCCGCCCCGCCCCGCCCCGCCCCGCCCCGCCCCGCCCCGCCCCGCCCCGCCCCGCCCCGCCCCGCCCCGCCCCGCCCCACTCCGCCCCCTCCCCACATCACACCACACCACATCACGTCCGCTACAACCGAGGCATCGTAACACGTTGAGGGTACTTCCGGGCGCATCCCAGGCACATCCAGCCAACCAAAACCAGGCAGGCAGGCAGGCAGGCAGGCAGGCAGGCAGGCAGGCAGGCAGGCAGGCAGGCAGGCAGGCAGGCATACATGCGGGTGGAGCGGCCGCACCTCCAGCGCGACGCCGTACCACACCCAGTCGCTGCAGGCCTTGGCGATCTCCTGCGCCGCCCTGCAGACCGCGGAGGGAGAAAGGGAAGGGGCAGTGCCCAGTGCGTGGGCTCGCGGTGTGGCCCTGGCCCTGCCGCCGGCTGGCTGGCTCTACCGCCCTAACGAGGGCCTACCCTAACTGGAGCGCATTGTAACAACAGCCACACCGCACTCGCCACACCTTCGGTACACGCGCGCGCGAGAGACGTAACATCATCATCAGCATGAGGCCGCATCAGCATCATCCCGCACCGCACCGCACCGCACCCTGGCACCCACACCCCATCACACCGCGCACGCATCATGAGAGGAACGGGCATGCAGGCCCCCTTCACTCCATTCCATTCCATTCCATTCCAGGATACGGCCCAAGCGAGGTGGGGTGAGGTGGGGTGAGGGGCTGAGGGCACGACACTTCTTTTCCGTGCGAACGCAAAGGCGCCCTCCCCTCGCCTCCACCCACCCACCCACCCACCCACGCAGTCACCCACCCTCCCACCTGTAGTGCTCCGCCGCGTCCCTAGGTGAGCCACACAGCAGGCACATGTCGCCCTTGGTCTTCATCAGTCGACCCCGCCGCTGCTTCTCGCGCATCTCACCGTCCACCGCCGCCAGCCGCCGCTGCATCTCGTCCAGTACGACACTGGCGCCCGTGAACTCGGCTGCGACACCGGGGCGCGGGTGCGGTGAGGTGAGGTGCGTTGAGGTGCGTTGAGGTGAGGTGAGGTGAGGTGAGGTGAGGTGAGGTGAGGTGAGGTGAGGTGAGGTGAGGTGAGGTGAGGTGAGGTGAGGTGAGGTGAGGTGAGGTGAGGTGCCGTGAGGTGAGGTGCGGTGAGGTGCGGGGTGCCGCAACGTTTATACTGGTAGTTGGGAAGAAAAGCCGCGCCATCGGTCAGGTCGCGTAGCGTGTACCGTTACACGAGTGCAACGCGGTTGACATGGGCGGTGCGAGACGGGCCGTGATATCGATGCGGGGACGGGTGATTTCTAGGGACAACGGGTGTGTGTGTGTGGATGTGTGGATATGGATGTGGATGTGGGGCCGCGTCAGAAAGGAACCCAACATCACAAGGTGTGAAGAGGCCAACAAGTGAAACCCGGGTGTACAATGTACAGCGAAACGCACAGCTGCCAGCAAGAGGATCATCTGCAGCGAGGAGCACAACCCCGGATGCAGTCGGGTCGGACAACCCAGGCCGCAAGTCAGGCCGCGCCACAACCGCCTCAACCGCAAGCAGTCCACATCCCCCCTCGCCGCCCCCCACGTACCCGAGTCCGAGTACCCGCTGAGCTTCATGTGGCTGGGGGTGGCCGTCAGCATCCACTTCTCAAACTCTGCGACCCGACCCCGACCCGGGGGGACACACGAACCGACAAGTTGGAAATTAGGTACACCGATGAAGTCCAACCCCCCGAAAGGCCTCCGGGCGGAACTCGACAGTGCGGGACGCATACGGATACGGGTACGGGTACGGGTACGGGTACAGGTACGGGTACGGGTACGGGTACGGGAAACGGCCCCAGCGGAATGGATGAGAGTTTGCTGGTGCAGGCTTGACGGCCGGGGCCGGCAGCCCCGGGGGCACCTGCCTGCGCTCGGGAGCAGGTGAAGCGCCCCCCACGCCAATGGCCCTCCCTCCCTCTCTCCCTCCCAACCAGCCAGCCAGCCAGCCAGCACAGCCAGCATAGCACAGCCAAGCAGGCGCCAAGCGGCTCCGGGCCCCAGGCCCCCCCGCCCCCCCCCCCCCCTTCCCACCTGTCAGCAGCGCCGCCGCCAGGTCGTGCATCCACACCTCCAGATGCTGCTCCAGGTGGCTGGGGCCGCCTGAGGGCATGTGGACGTGTGTGTAGATGTGTGTAGATGTGTGTATGCGTGTATGTGTATTTGTCCGTTTGTGCATTTGTGCGTATGTATGTGTGCGTTACTAGGGTTGTTCGGGTTTCATTAGGGTTTCATTAGGGTTTCATTAGGGTTTCATTAGGGTTTCATTAGGGTTTCATTAGGGTTTCATTAGGGTTTCATTCGGGTGTTGTATGTGTCATTAGGGTTAAGAGAGGACGTTGGAGTGTGTACATGTAGAGGTGTGTATGTGTGTGTGGGGGGGGGAGGACAGCAGGCGAGGACATGTCAAGCGCACTCGGGGCAAGTGCAGCGCAGGCGGCAGGCAGGCAGCAGGCGGCAGGCAGTGGCACATGGGAGCCCACAACGAGGTGTGCGGCGGGGGCACGATGTACGACGTAGGTCGGACACCCCCGCGGGCTAAGATGCGCAGCAGCCTAAGATGTAATGGACACATTACGCAGCGTGCATGTGCCAGCCCCGCCCCGCCCCGCCCCGCCGAGGTCAAACTCCCCCTGCCTCTCCTGCCCGGCTCGGTTCTTCTCAGCACCCCCCTCAACCCCTCAACCCTCGACCTCCCCATCCCACCCCAACCCTCCCCACCCCCGACCTCCCCACCCCAGCCCTCCCCAGCCCTCCCCAGCCCTCCCCACCCCACCCCACCCCCCCCAGCCCTCACCCGGCGGGAACATGACCAGATCTGCCAGCTGCTGGCACTCTCGCTCCTGGCGGATGTGCTCCTCACTGGGCTCGAACACGAAACATCGGGTCACGAAGGCCTCGGGGTAGGAACTGGGGGGCCCATAAGGGCGGGGCGGGCGGGGGGACCGGGAAGGCGGGGACGGGGGTATAAAGAAAATTTCGCAGCGGAGAAGGAGGGGGCGGGAGCGGGGGCGGGGGCAGCGGGGGCGGGGGCGGGGGCAGCGGGGGCGGGGGCGGGTTGGAGTTCAGCGGGAGGTGCGGTTCGACGACCTGCAGGCCGGCTGGACTGGGCTGGACGCAGCAACCAGGACGCAGACGTGATTCATAAGAGACACAGCAGCAGCAGCAGCAGCAGCGGCAGCAGCAGCGGCGGCTCACGAGAAGCAGCTCAAGGGGGCGCCAGTCGTCCGGGGGGAGCAGGACACGTGTGCTAACTTTCCCACGTGTGTGCAACCATCCCTGCCCCTCCCTCCGTGCGCGCCCCAGGGCCCACTACCGCCGCCGCCCCCTGGACCCGGACACCGCTCACCGACAGATCTTCTTGAACTCGTCGTACGCCTGCAGGAAAGCAGCACGGAGCGGCGGATGCGCTTGCAAGTTGTCCAGATGCCGGATTATTGCCGTCATGAGACACGGTCGGTCCTCCCTTTCGCACTCCCACTGTATGTATACCGTCCCGGCCTGCCCCCGATGGTCGATGGTGCATGTGGTGCCTATGGAACTAGGGAAACCCCTACAGCCACACCACAACAACCGCTGGGGGGCCCCAATCCAACCAAATCCGGCCGCAACGCCCTCCTACTCCCCCTCGAGCCCGCCCGTCGACCCGTGTTCTTGCCTCCAGTCAACCACAGCCGTACCTGTTGTACATTGGCGCACATGGGGCAGTACACCACTCCCAGGATGGCGAGCACCCGCCGGCCCGGGTGGAGGTCGGGAAGCCGAGTGCGCCTCCGAGCATCCTCCGACTGGACAGACAGACAGGGAGGTGAGGTGAGGGAGGTGAGGGAGGTGAGGTGAGGTGAGGTTAGGGGGGTTTGAAGAGTGCAGTACAAGAACGAAACAGGGAATCCTGCGGACGTTGTAGCCTGAAGGTGAGGGGGGAAGGTGAGGGAGTGCACCCGACTGCGGCTGCCTCGACTGCGAACCAGAACGCGGAGCCAGCTGCCGACGGGCGGGCGGCGCGTGTCTGTGTGTGAGTGTGTGTGCGCGCGTGTGTCAGCAAGTGCAAGCAAGAGCAGGAAGGAGATCGCTTGCACGCAAGGAAGACTCTTCTGTCCTTGCAGGTGGGGAAGGGTCTCTTGTCGTATTTGAAGAGAGCGAGATCGCCCTCCCTGGAGAGGGGATGATCGCCCTCCCCTCTCCGCACCTGCAGGAACTTGAGGTGCAAGTGGGAGTTGGACCAATCCAGCAGCTGCAGGGGCGGCCGACTGGCGCCCGCCACCCCCGCCGAGGCAGCCGCCAGGGCCTGCTGCGCGACGGGGCTCTCCCGGTAGAACGACCTGAGGATGAGCGAGAGAGAGAGAGCAGATTGGCGTGGAAGGGGGGCGTGCGTGCGTGCGTGCGTGCGTGCGGGCGACATGTGTATGAAGGCGGGTGTGCGGCATGTGGTGGTGGTGGTGTTGGAGCGGCGCCGAGCGTCGCAGCGGAGGCGGCCCAGGTTCGGACGCCGGTTCGAGCCTGAGCTGGCGCACAAAGCTTAGACGCGTTGCGGTGCCACCGGCTGGCGGCGGCTGGCGGCAGGCGGCGTACCTGGTGGCCGACAGCGACACATGGTGGTACCTGCCGTACACAAGCGGGGGCACCGGAAGGAGGGGAAGCAGCTAAGAAATCGGGGCCGGGTTCTGATCGAGTTGAAGGGTGTGTGTGTGTGTGTGTGTGTGTGTGTGTGGAGGGGGGGATTTGAAGCGGGGCTGAAGCGGGGCCACCCCGGGTGCAGTGCAGTGCAGGGCAGGGCAGGGCAACACCCCTCGAACGGACCACCCACCCACACGGCCCGTCGCCCATCACCCCGCGCCGCTTCGCAGCGCCATTGCCGCCCGCAGTGTACTGCCGCCGCCATCTCTGCTGCTGGTGCTGCTGGTGCTGCTGCTTCCCTCCCAAAAGTGAAGCAGCTAGTGCCGCCGCAGCCGCCGTACCAGCAGCAATTGCCGCCTGCCGCCCCTCGCTCCCCCGCCAAGTGCGGGGCGCTGGTTGCGGGCTTCACAACATCGCCACTGCCACTGCCACTGGCCCCGCCACTGTCACTGCCACTGGCGCTGCCTTCAAGTGCCACATTCACTCTCTCTCTCCCTCCTCCACGTTGCCTACTTGTGCATAGGGCCCGGGACACACACACATACACACACATACACACACGGGGTCACGTGCACACACACCCTCGCGAGCTCTCACTTGTTGATGAGCTCCAGGTACTCGTCCAGAACATCTCGAGGAACGGGGCCGACAGGCAGGACCGCCTGGGAGCCGGGCGGCGGCGGAGCGAAGGGTGGGAGGGGGAGGGGCGTGGGGCGTGGGGCGTGGGTTGAGGTTGGGTTGCGGGCCAGGTGGGGGCGCGGGCCTCGGTAGTGTCAGATTAAGGGGAGTGCACAGTGGCAGCCGGGTTAAGAAGAAGGGAAGGCCCCAGCGATGCAGCGCTTCAGTGGCTTCCGAGGGCGCCTCAGAAAGCAACCGGCTTGTCGCCGCGTCCCTCCCAGATGCGCAGTAAGGCGAATCCAAGCGGCGGCTTGGCCGCGGATTGCGGTTGAGCCGCGATCGCGACGTGCGTCTTGGGTGGCCAGTTGGGGCCCAGGCCCGATGCCGCGCGCCTTACCAAGGCTGTGCATGGGTGCGCACACTGGAAGGGAGAGGTGTTGCAACTTTAGGGATGTGAGACTGACTGCACAAGGATTTAATGCAGAAGGTGTCTCCGATGCCGACCGCCTCAGCATGAGGAGGGAGCCGGGCCCCGTAGCCGCGGGTAGTCACGGGTGCCGGCACCCTCGCGCTACGGTGGCCGGCACCGGAGACAAAAGCGGAGCGCATAGCCCCCCCCCCAACGTCCCGGTCCTCTCTGTGTGTAGGTGGACCCGGAAGAGTGCTTTTTCCCTTCCGCTACGCCGTGTGTTTACGGTGGTTGCGGGCTGTCGTAGTGAAGGGCACAGCAAGCTGTTCCGCAACCCTGTCCCCGCTCGGCTGTAGCCCCCCGCTGCCGGCCCCGTGGCCCTGCCCCGCCGCCGAGTCCATTTCCTCATATGGGGAATCGCCATTCCCGCCGAGTTCCGGCCTCACCACTCTGATTTCGCCGGCCGTTAGCAGGCTTACGCCGGGCTCAATTGTCCTCCCCGCCATGGCAACTGCTCCACCGGCTCCCAGATCCAGACCCTCCTTTCAGTTGGCCGATCTAAGGGTCATTTTATCTGCTGAGTGCAATCTCCGACATGGGAGCTCAAGCAACGGACATGGCAGGTGCGCAAGGTTTGTCGAAGAAAGGCCGCTGCGCCTATCATACAATAACTAAATGTTACACAAATGTATGGTTGTTGGTTTAGGCATGGTCCTTGCGGTCAAAATGAGAGCACCGCCGCGGAACGTGTCCCTGACAGTTTACACTGCGTCAATGCTAACTCGCGCAGCAGCCTTTATGGAAAAAGCAGGGAGCTGCCCTTAAATGTTCGTGCGTGCAGGGATGCATTGTTGCTTTGGCTTGTCCGTTTGCGACGTTTCCGTTGACAGCTGGTACGGAAAAGCGTACTGGGCCTTGGAGGTAGCTACAGTAAGGTAGCTCGGGTCGTCGGGCGATCGCTGTGCTATGGTGCCGCACGCTGAGCAGGTTCACCTCAGCACAACAATGTTCTCTGACCTTACCTACCCCGCTATATATGTTGAAGAAGTCGAGCGACTGTGTTGCCCTTGGTTGCAGACGGAGACATATATGCGGTGTCTTAGATGCACCTCACATCGAGTCACCAGCCTGCCTGTAGCTTGAGATCGAGCAATTGCAGAATGCTTGTCGGCGGGTTTTCCAGCCACCAGGGTTACAACTTGCCGGTGGCAGAACCGGAGGTAAATGCACCCAAATACAGAGCGCAGCCGCGCAGCACCATGCAGCGTTACATACCACCATATGGACAAATGTGACTTCGGCATCACACTCGAGGTGAGACTTCCCCGCTCGGAACACCACCTTGCCTCAATTACGTTGCATGCACCTTCAAGGGCACAATGCTCAATGCAACCACGAAACTCGGCACTACTGCCATCTTGCAAACAACCAACTGCCCCCGGCGCGTGCCCTCGCGTGCAAAAGGCACCTGCGTATCGTACTAGCAGGCCTCATGCACTGGAACCCGATACATTCCTTCCATGCTTCACGTCCGTTGCTTCCGTTTTACGGCAAGGCTACAGCTCCGAAGTCCGTTTTACGGCAAGGCCGAAGCTCCGAAGCCAACTGTAAGGACCTCACTGGAGGTCACAGGCAGTCTGTGTGGCGCACACACCTAGCCTCCGCGCACCCCCCGACCTGCGCGATCACGTTCTGTTATTCATCACGCCGCAGTCAACAAACAGTACCGCCCCAAGTGATGCCCCAAATTCCGCAGTGTGTCGTCTTCCGCCCTCCAAAAAGGCAAACGTGCAAAATCTGACGCTGCGGCGGCCACCTCGCGGCAGCTCGCCATCGTCGGCGAGCTGCAGGCCTGCAGCCGGCGGCGCAGCGAATCCATCTACTTGACGTCATTGGACTGTACCGGGTAGTCGGTCCTGAAGCCCCCACCGGTCCTGAAGTCCACACGCCTGGCTGCTTGTTCGCACGACACACCGGCACAGCCCTCGGCTGGACAGGACCGCGGCTGGACAGACGTTTGTCGCCAGCCATGCGCGTTGCATTCCGGCAACGTTACTTGCGCTCATGCATGGCGGCAGCCCTCATGCATCAGTCGACGCCTCGCACACACCCTCGCACAGGAGCTAGGAACCAGTCGCCCCGGCCCCGTCCTTGTACAGGACGAACACCAGTCCCTCGATCAAGGCCAACTAAAGAATAATTTCAACACGCCCTTCTTCGGACCCAACCCAACCCGCGATGCCTTGATGGCCATATTGCAGGACTGCCGTACACCACGCACGTGTACCCAAGGCAAAGAGGGTTATGTGGCCCCACAACGCGCGGCTCGCCCTGTTGCACACTGACGTATGTACTTGCAGAGTCACCCCTGCGAAGCCGAATAGCTCATGAAGTGCAATGACAATGACACCAGCAATTGAAATAACATGCATGGGATCACATGGGGATCACCTGGGATCCCCAAACACATCGTCTTTTAAGATCAATTCTTGAGTGATGACCAGGTCCTGCGATGAACCCAGCTGCCAAGGCTACCCAGCACCTCTCAACCGCTGCCCTACCTGTGTTTCGCTACGTGCATTCCTCGGCGCTGTGAGAGCTGCGTGTGCTGCGCGCTGCCAACTATTGATCTACAGTACAACGTACGGCAATGCGGTGCGGTGCGGTGCACACCTCATCGCGCCAGTAGTCGCGCGGCTGCGTGGCTGGACGCTACCCGTCTGCCACCCCCGAGATGAGACTGGCCAGGGCCTCGAGCCCCATCCAAGCCGTGCCCGCCTCTCCCTCTCCGCCGGACAGCTCCAGCGCACGCCTGCCAGTAGTGGGGCCCGGCAGGCCGCTGCCGGCGGCGGCAGATGCCCCCGTGTAGCTGTAGCTTCCCAGGTACCCCGACGACAGCGGCGAGCAGCCCTTGGAGTTGACTGTGCTGCCGTCCCATACCTGCATCACGGAAGCGTTTGAGGGGTGGGGGCCATGTCTCGGTACCTTGGCTCAATCTAGAGCCCACCGTAACACCTGGGTTCGCTCGGGTACGCTCGGTAAAAAGCACGGTATCGCGAGGTTCGCCGCATCCTGGCTGCTGGTCATGGCGTCCGCTCCTAGCTGGTCATCGAGCTTCAATTTTCTCGGCTTCTAATCCCTGTCGCGCTTTAACTTTCTTTTTGGCTGTTGTCCCTGTCCACGTCCCTGTCCACGTCCCTGTCCCTGTCCCTGTCCACGTCCCTGTCCCTGTCGCACCTTAGCGACCCGCAGCACTAGCTGGGTCCCCAGGTAGGCGGTGAGGGTGACGTTCAGGCGGCCGGCCTGGAACCAGCGCACACACACGTCGTACTGCGTGGGGCTGGGCTCCACGCCGGTCAGACCCGTGGGCCAGTACACGGCCTGCGGTGAGGCGGGGGGAGGGGGGTGAGGGGGTGAGCGGAACGCGGAAAGGGGGCGAGGGCGGGGGCGCGGGGCGCAGGACAGTCATTGGGTTATGGTTGTGGAAGAAGCGACGAGCGCCTCAGGTAGCGCCGGGTCAAGTGCGTGAGGGCTAAAGGGGGGCGATTACTACCACGAAGCGTCTGAAGAGAGGTTTCCCTAAGGTACGAGAAAGATGATCCGGTCGTTGAGAACGTCATGTCATTCGCCCACATGGCAAGTAACAGGTAACCATCAACCATATAACCAACCAACCAACCAACCGATCCAACCAACCCGTCCAAATCATCAACCATTCAAATCGTTCTTACCTCGCTGTTGGTCGGCACCAGGATGCGCATGTTGTCGCCGCCGTGTACGGCGCCGGCAACGAAACGCGAGTACGGAGACAGCTCGTACACCTCCCCAGCCCAGCGCCAAGCCACCACCAGGTCCCAGTCAACGAGGGGCCTCGCCAGCCCTGCTTGGGGGCCAACAGGAAGCTTGGAGATCAGTCCAGTTCACGCATTACGCGTCATGTAATGTTATCTCATGCCAAGCGACGCCACCTGACGACGTCACGTCAAGTCACACCTCACGTGGCGTCACGTCTCACGTGGCGTGGCGTCGGCTATATCTGCAAAGTGGCGTCGGCTTTCATCTTCAACCACCTCGCCTCGCCTCGCCTCACCTCACCTCATCCTCAGCGGCACCCAATAGCGGCCCCGCCCCCACAGCGGCCCCTCCCCCTCCCCCCGCGATCCACACGCCCCCGCGCAGCAGGCCCTTGCAAAATCAACCACCTTTCGGCGAGACGCATGCTACCGTAGACGACGCACCTGCCGCAGTCGCGTTGACGGCGCTCCACTGCGCCAAGAAATACAGACCAAACGCGGGCGACGGCGCGGGCGTGGTGTAGCAGCTCGAATAGCTGCCGTCGTCAGGCAGGTTCCGGGTGCCGCCCACCCAGTAGCTGTCGATGTATCCCATGGCTCCTGGGGCACACGTGTCCGACCATTCGAACGTCGTGTCGATCGTCTTCGACGACGTCGTGACTCGACCGTCCTGGAACACGGAAAGCGTCACGAGCGCCATCGGTTTGGGGTTGCCGAACCAGCGGACGCAAACGTGGAAGGTGTTGGTGGGCGGCAGCGAGACGCCTGCCGGCCAGAACACCGTCTCAAAGGTGCTGCCGTTGCTGCGCAGGTTATCGCCGCCGTAGACGCCGCCGCCGGCGGTGAGGACGGAGCTGCCGAGTGAGAAGGAGACGTTGCCGACGCTCCAGGCGACGACGATGTCATAGTCGTACGGCTTGGTCAGCCGACCTGGAGGCGGTCCATACGAACAAGACGTACGACAAAAGTTGTTTGGACATGCAAAGCAAAGCCATCAACCAGGAAACCTTAAAATCTTATAACTGCTGTTTGTAGCCGTCAGGGCTATTTTGTGATTGTAATGTATTAGGATTAGCGACGACAGGATTGCCGGCTGCATCGACCAAGCAGCACTTTTGGCGTACAGTATCACATTGCACACCTCCCGTCAGACGACACAGCGGGCTTTGCGGATCTGCTATTTTGCGTGTTAGCCTCCTTTCTCCAAGAGCGCGTCCAGCGCGTATGTTTTTCAGACGTCATGTGCTCTGAGTGCTCTTCGGCGCGCACCTTTCACGCCCGACAGGCTTGTCCAGTCGGTACGGAAGAGCAGAGTGTGCGAGTACGACGGTTGCGGCGCCGGCGGGCTTGGCGGCGCCGGCGGCGGCGCCGGCGCCGACGGGTCGTACGTTCCCAGGTACCCCGCCGACGCGGGGCTGCATGCCGACGTGTCCGCCGGCTTGGTGGTGTCGAACAGCTTGGTCATCGGCGCCGAAACCACATACCCTTGGAACACCGTCATCACCACGCGCATGGTGGGCGTCTGTGAGTAGCGCCAGGCGATGCAGACGTGGAAGGCCGTCGGCGGCGGTACGACACCTGCCTGGAAGTAGACGAGCTCGTACTGGGTGCCGTAGAAGGTATTGTCGCCGCCGTACACGGCCCCCGTGGCTGCTGTCACGTTGTTGGTGCTGCTGCCGTCGGCGTTGGCGCTCTGCGTGGTGCTGGTGGTGGTGGCCCAGCGACCCATCGTGTAGTTTGCCCCGGCCCAGGTCCAGGACACGATGATGTCCAGGTCGTCGGGTGCGGGGCCGAAGCTGTCGTCGCCGTAGCCGTTGTGCTCGGCCAGATAATCGTAGTCGTTGGGGTTGTACTTGCCTGGAAAGCATGTATGTGCGCGTGGGTGTATGTGTGGGCGTGTGGGCGAGGCGGCACTGGCGCGCACGGTGGACCTGTGGTGCTGTGTTTACGGTAGTGCGTGCGTGGCGTGTGTTGGTTAGGACCGCGCTGGATTGGTGTTGGTTGTTGGGCGGCGAAAGGTCCAACGGTAACAATCTTGGAGTTTGTGACCGCTTCGTTCCGGCCGCTTTCGGCCGCTTTCGACCGCTTCGTTCCGGCCGCTTTCGGCCCGCTTTCCGTGGTGATGGTGGCGGTGGTGGTTTTTGTGGTTAGGGTACTACCTGTTCAGAACACACCTTTTGTATCTAAGCATTGTCGCATTGGCCTAGCAATGTCGTAGCAGGCCAAGCAACATGTAGCTCAGCAATGGAGGGCGTGCGTAGCGTGTCTGATGCGGCGCCGGCGCCGGCGGACCGACCGACCCACACAGCAAAACAGAACTCACAACGCAGCGAGTGTCGCCGGAGTGTCGTACCTCCAGTCGGGTACCAGTCCGTACGGAAGACCAGGCTGTACGGGTACCACTGCTGCTGGGGGCCTTGCTGACTGGGCGAGGGCGGCGGCGGCGGCGAGGGCGGCAGCACGCGGCCCGCCCCGCCCGCCACCGGACTTCGCAGCTCCAGCGCCTGATCGGCGTCATCGCTGTTGCAGGCGTACAGGCCAAGGAAGGCGCCGAAGGTCTGGCGCAGGCAGCGCGGGGTGCTGCCCGTGGAGCGCAGCGCAAAGCCCACCACCAACTGGTAGAACGACCTACGCAACGAATGTGCGCAGCACACGACCAGGCAACGCAGAAATACAGGAGGGAACGCTGAAATAGGGTACAGGAGGGAACGCTGAAATACAGGAGGGAGCGCTGGTCCCATGTTTTGGCATGCGTGCAAAGTAGGTTGGGAAATAGAACCGATACGAGTAAGACGGTCATTGTCTTGCGGAGTGGCCCCAAAGCCCAATGGCTTATGCGCGCGGGCGTGACAAGGGCAGCGCTGGCAGAGGCAGCGGCAGGGCGGGACGGAGACGAACGGAGCATCTCGAAACGAGGCGCTTTGGAAATAACAGGGCTTTAGGGTAACCCATCGTCTGTGTCGCTCTCCAGGGCTCTTCATAGTGAGAGCGCTTTTGTTTGCTGTCCGGGTGGCCCAGCGCAGGGCAGGCACTGGTAGGTGTCGGCATCGGCAGTGGGTGCGGGAAACATGCGGGAAACAAGCGGGAAACGCAACCCTCAATGCACAAACACCCACACACCCGTCCTGAGAGGGACTCTTGAACAGGCCGATCTTCTGGCCGAGGTCGGATGCGTTGCACGGCGCCAGTACGGCACGGGTTCCGGAGCTGTTGGCTGGCAAGGTCAGGCAGCGTCCCGCCGGGTCGCGCACAGTGTACAGGAAGCCGCTGTCCGACAGCAGCTTGGGCCCGATGGAGGAATCCCCTGCTCGGCCAGCGGGGACGACACCGCACACACACACACAGACACATCCCGGTGTTCATCACTCGTGGAAGGGCACTTGGTGGGTGAGAAAAGAAAGAAAGCAGAGACAAGCTACATGGTGTTTGAGATGCGTGCGCGTGTGTGCTCCGTCCGTTCCGTGGGCTAATGCTCGCGACCGTGGGGCGGGGCAAAGTCGGTTGGTTCCAAGTCGGGCACTGGAACTGGAACTGTGGAACAGCAACAGTGTGCTCGCCCGGCATCAACCATCCACCGGGAAGGGAGGCCTGCTGGAGTTGGTGCTGTGACCGCAGGTAACAAGGAGCAGGTACCCACCAACGCTAGCTCGTACATACACATACACATACACATATACGCATACTCCCACCTGGGGGAGCCCGCTCTTCCACCAGGGTGAATACGGCACTGGACGAGCTGCACGCGCCGTTGGTGACCAGGGAGGCGTTGCTGGAGGCGCTCACGCTCAGACAGCCGCCCCCAGGCAGCCGCATCGTGACTTGCGTGTCCTGCACGCACGCACACACGCATGCGGCACGCATACCTCAAGTGACAGGAAGTCAGTAACACGTCCTAGCCGCAACTATGGTGCATGCATGGTCTACACAATTTGCCAGCCAAACAACTGACCAACGAAATACCGGCTAGATACCGGCTAGATTCTGTGCAGATAGTAGATCAAAAGGTTAACAGCTGGAGCGATGCTCGCTCCGTTCCGTCCAGCAGGCCCTGTAAATCCTTAGCCGCTCGCTCATGCACGCCCACGCACCAAAAGGAAGCGCGGCGGGCGGGCGTAGGCGGGGTTGAGCAGCGTCCTGAGGGTGCCGTTGAAGTGGCCGACCACGATGACCGACCAGCGCTGCGGCAGCGCCGCGTCGGCGCCGGTGAGCAGCTTCGAGCGAATGTTGCGTCCCTGCACCACCAGCGTGACCTCATCGTGCGGCTTGAGGCCGAACAACTCCACTCTCTCCACATTGTTGGTGTTGTCTGCGGCGGGCTCGTCCATCACCGGGTAGGAACGAACAAGTTAATCGATCAGCAGCAGGGAAGCACCGCATCTGTTCTGGGTACGGCTTATCACGTGCACATGTGCTTCGCACGGCGGGCGCAGGTATGCAACATGCGGTGATGCATTATCCCTATGCTACGTAGCTCCATGCCGCCGAGCGATAACCGCCTGCCTCACCGATGCGAGTGCGCGTGAAGCTGCTGCCGTTGATCAGGTAACCAAAGTCCAGATCGTTGATCAGGTTCTTCTTGGCGGCACCACTGCCCGGGAAGTCGTGCCACACGAGCGCCGCCAGGATTGGCCTATACACGGGGGGGGGGCAGCAGGCAGGTCAGAGGCGGCGGGTGCGTGGCTGCTGGTCAGAGGAGGCGCGCGGGCGTGCACATGTATGTCGTACAGTACACGCTCACCATATATGCACACGCATTCACGCAACCTGCTGCTGGGGATGGACACACAGCCGCATGCACGTTTAGACCGTTTGGCGCCATCAGCCTATCGCACGCGCGCACCCGGTGCCTGTTGCCTCGATGCCCGGCAGGTAGATCCATTCACCGGAGTCAATGACGCCGAAGTCGGCGATGGACACCCGGAACAACGGGTGGGTGAGACCGGGCAGAGGCAGAGTCCCACTGAGGTCCAGGCGGCCCCAACCCTGCGGCCGGCATATGTTCAGACATTATGTGGAGTGGCATGAGGGCATCGGCGTGCGGTGAGGACATTGGCGTCGTACGGTAATCCACGACACGCTGCGGCTCTTTCTGCGTTGGTGATGCCTAGCCTATCAACAGCAGCGATGGGCACATATACATTTCATGCCAAGGAATGGTGGTGCGTGCAAGTAAGGTAATGGTTGCGGCACTTGGATGGTGTGGTAAGTGCAATGATGGTGGGGGTACTGCTGCCTGTGGTGGGGGTGCTGCTGCCGTGATCGGTGCTCTGCGGTGATTGGGGTACTGCGGTTATTGGAATGCTGCAATGGTGAATGAACTGCATGGGTTGGGCGGGGAAACTGCATTGGGGTTGGTTTTGGATTCGATTGGCGTACTGGCGGCATTGGTTCGGTTCGGTTCATAGGATACCTACCGGCGGTAGGTCGATCTAGGGCGCAACACAGCAACAGCAACAGCAACAGCAACAGCAACAGCAACAGCAACAGCACGCACGCACGCACGCAGGTGCGGACGCGCTAACCTGGTAACCATCCGGCGCCGCTCCCAGGTTAAACCCGGCATTAGCCGCAAAGCCGCCCTGCGGGACGGAGTCCATTCGGCCGATGCAGTACGTAGGCAGCGGTGATGGGAACGCGGGCACACCAGTGGGGGGAGATACTGATACAGTTACGTTTAAGGGTCGCTTTGCGCTCCAAATCATGCAGATGATCCAACCAGGACTTGTAATGATGAGGCCCGCCGCGCGCCCTGTACTAAACAGCAGCACGCCGGAGGTAGGAAAGCTGCTGTTTCAAGCCGAAACGGCGAATGTGCAAACGCATGGGGAGGGTGCGTGGGTTCGATACCAGTATGTCTACCCTGCTGCTACCAAACAAGGCAGAAAGCAGCCGCAAGGGTGAGGCCTGAGGCATGGTCCGCGCTGTCTCGGTGGACTTCGTTCGTTTGTGCGGTCGCCAGGCCATCCATTCCGTCGCCCCTATTTGCACCTGCTCCCGTGTGTGCGCCCAGACAGGCGCCCAAAGCATGTCGATTTGCGCGCGAGGAAGCAGCGGCGCGGCCTGCCTGCAGCCAGTGACTACCGGTACACACCGCGACGGCGGCGGGTGCGTGTGCTTACCTCAAGCGACCTGGCTCCAACAATCGCTGCCGCCTGCACATTCATGCATGGAAGCATGAGATCGGTGCGAAGTCCGGAGGAAAGCATTGTCAACGAAATAGCAGGAGCGAGCGCAGCGCATGGCAGCAGCGAGGTACGAACAGAGATGCATGAGGGCTCCGTGCTGTGTGCGGAAATAAATGCGGGTGCCCATGTGCGTATGTCGGATGAGGAAATGTGCGCAAAATTCGCACAATCATGCATTGTGATGGGATCTCGATTCCGTGTTGACGAACACATGGACCCATGGGTCCTTCGTTGCTCGCACACGCACCCCGTCGCACCTTTAGGAGCATGCCCGATGGCTCGAAGCCAACGGAGGCCACATCGCCGGGCGCCCCGGTCGGGTAGTAGCCGTCCCTGCAGGCACGTTCATGCGCGCACGTCCAGTATATGGCGCCGACTTAGTGGCTGGGGCCAGCAGCAATACAAGCTACGGTAGCAGTTATGAGGACAGCAATCATGCATGGGGGCCAGAAAACGAGCAGCAGGCATAGCCTTCTTTGCACCGGTGAGACGCCATCGACGCACATGCTGACTGCCGTCCTGCCGTACCTGAAGTACTGACGTACCAGCGCGAGGTGGCCTGCCACCAGGGGCGTCGCCATCGAGGTGCCCTGCAGCAGCAGCAGCGTACCGGTATCAGGGACGCAGCGGGTTAGAGGCATATGTACTGTCACCGCCGTCATTCTTACAACAGCATGAAGCGGGACGTTTGATTTCGGGGCCCCAAGCACGCAGTTCTCTGCATCTCGAGCCCAGCACCGTCACACACGTTTCCCTCAAGTCAAGCCCGTGCCTGCCCTTTGCAAATCCCCGGAAAGGGCGGCTGCTTGGTGTTTTCCGTTACTTCTAAACACGCCTGCCAGGCGACGACCGGCCAATCAAGCAAGCAGATACGGTTCCCGCGCAGCTCCGAACCATCACCACAGCAGCTGTCCCTAGCTATAACCGGACCCGCTCGCCGGTCTGCAGCCGCCCCGTCCATCCAACGTGTTCGAAGAGCGCACGTGCTCAACGCACCTGCATTTGAGTCGTGGAGCTCGAACAAGTGTCACCTGCAGGGCCGGGGGCCGGGGGCCGGCGGCGGGTAATGATTATTAAAATCGCGGTGATTGAATGGAGGCGGCGTTGACGAACGGACCCACAAACGCGGCTTAAGAAAGAAGATGCCGCAGCAAAGGGACGGAGAACGGGGCCCGGTGGGCGACGCGACCACACAGTTATGGGGGGAACACATGGTACAGTGCGTACTTGCTTGCTTGACGGTTTCCCCCACGGGTTCACGGGCTCCGGCCTATACGTGGATAACCCTTTCCCCTCCCCTCCAGGCATTCCACGTTACCCGCGCGCGGGACTCACTGGTGGTGTCGGGAGTGATGCCGGCGGCCGACAAGGCGGACTCCACCATGCCGCCCGGGGCGACCAGGTCGGGCTTAATGCGGCCGTCCGTGAAGGGCCCGTAGCTTGAGAAGTAGGCCACGCTGTCGGTACCCAAGTTGATGTCGGGCTGCGATTGGACAGCGCGAGAATGAACAGCGCGGGAGTGGCCGGGTTCGTTGCCGCCAGTACGACTGTAAATGTTATCCTTCTTTATTCGTCTGTCAGTCAGGGTCAGTCTGTCTGTAAGTCCGCTCGTCAGTTCGTTAGTTTGTTTGTTTGTTACCAGGGACGGCGCGACGCGAGGCGTTAGCAAGAGCGCAGCGGGGCAGCAAACTCCCTGCTAACAGTACTGTGCACGGATGTTCGCGCCGAGCACGCATGGTACGGCATCAAGACATCCAGTCGAGCTAGCGAGACACCGCGGTGACGTACGGTGATGGGTTCACCGCCGAGAGTCCACTGCATGCTTAGCAGTGGTGTATGCACCGCCCCTATCTGACATACCGACAATTCCTCCGCCCGCATCTATCACAGCTTGCGCGGGCGCAAAGCAAGGGAATGCCGTACCATTTACCATGCCGTACTTACGTAGTACAGGAAGATCATGTGGGGGTTGGTGATGCCCAGGCTGCTGTTGGTCAGCAATGAGGCGGTGGCCAGGCCCGACGCCTGCAGCAGTGCGCGAACATTTTTGGGAGTTCATCAATCATGTATTCGTATTACCAGTCAAGGCAGGACCAAGCGCGTGGGGAGGTGCGTTAGCAGTTAGCCCTTGCACACCGGGACACGCATGGCAATCATGCATGTCCTGAGTTTCAAGCTACCTTACATCCTCGCTTCAATCAACATCTTCATATTATACCTTTTTAAACCCATCACGTGTAATCAACAGAAACAAACAAGTACGACGCTGCAAAGCGCACAGGTTCCTAATATCAAGTAAGTTCCCAACCGATCGACGCACCCTACCCGCGTGATGACGCCGTAGATGACCCGTGGGTCGCTGACGTCCGGGATCTCCTGAGAGCCGTCCAGGAAGTTGGTGTTGGCGGCGATAAACAATACGGCGGCCGCGCCGGCGGCGCGTGCGTTGGCAACGCGTGTATCCGCCGTACAAGTGGGGCTGGTGCCGTACAGATCCACCAGCGCCACGGCGCCGCTGTAGTTGCCGACCAGCGGGCTGCAGGCGTTGAGGGGGGCCGCCACCCGGAGCGGCACCTCCTGCAAACACACGCACGCACGCACGCACGCAAGATAGGACGAGGTAGGCGTGTGAGCTGAGTACAGAAGGCCAGTTTATGTTGCTGTTAGGCGATTGTACCAGTAATGTACTTCGATGTTGGACCTCGTCCCTACCTCCCGCACCGGGAGACACGCACCCAGCCCAAGGTTGTGGTTGTAACAGGAACTAGGTTAAATGAGGCTCGAGGTAATGAGCATGGAGTGTTGATGAGTGTTGATGAGGCCGCTCTCAGGAGGCGGTGATATTCATTTTAGCCTTGCGTCGCGTTCGGCCGGACCAGCCAGAGCATCATGTAGAGGGGGCTTTAGAGGCTTGCTGTGAACCGCGGCCAGCAACGTCTTTGCGCTCGCCCATTCATTACCTTGTTGTTGAGTAGACTTCTCCAGTAGAAATCGCTGGTCCCAAGATAAGGCCACATCTGTGATGCGGCCCCCGGGGGCGACAGAGGGACGAATGCGCGGGACGAGTGGCGTAAGTGTCAGATTGGGTACGGTGGACCGACGACGAGCGTATGTTCGTACATACGGCATGTTGCCGCTGACGCGAGGTTTATGATGGCAAAGTTATCGAAGTAGTCAACGTACGACAAGAGCGAGGTCGGCCATCAGCTGCATGTCCTGCCGTGAGTCTTCTACGCGCCGATCGTACATGCCGTACACACACGCCCTCCCGTTGCCGTATTTGTACATCCGCACACATGCTTACCGCGGATGATTGCAGGGTTCCGCTTGCGTCGCGGTAGCGAATCAGGATTGCCATGTTGTATGTCGAGGCGGCCAAGTTCTTCGGGTGGTTGAGCGTCGCCCCGACTGACAGGACGTTCTGCAGGCGTGATGTAGGTGGAGGTGCGTGGGCGCCAGCGGAGTTTCAGGATGCGTTTGGAAGCATGGGTGATATTTGTTCCAGATATTTGTCCCGTAGGTGTCCCATTTGTCCCATGTTTATTTGTGGAATACCGGCCGCGCAAGCGAGTAAGGTATTTGTCCCAATCATTATTTGTGGAATACAGACCACGCACGTGGGTACATACCTTCGCTGTGGCGGGCGCCGTAACCGTGGCCATGTTGCCATTGTCACCTGCAGACAAATATATACCAGAGTGTGTTATTAAGGAGCTGTATGTGGCAGCCGAGGACTCTGTTTTCGTCGATGCATTATTGAGGTACAGTATGTGATGCCAGTCCATGTCTAGATAGGTACGAACGTCCGGCAGTCCCCGCAGCTCGCCGTTGCACGCCGGCCCCTGCCAGCACGTCCGTCCGTCCGCTGCTCTCAAGTCTCAACCGGTCATGTTGGCTTTTGCATTCTTACACATATGCGATGTATATATGCGCTACCAACGAAGCCGACATCCATTCAGTCGCCTAGATAGCTGCGTTCCCGGTTCCCGTTGCCCCGTTCCCCCACCCCCACTTCACCCTGCCCTACCGCGGGCACCTACCCCACGGTACGACAAAACACGCACGGCGGTACGCCCCATCCACTCACCGCTGTTACCCGTGGCGACGACGGAGAGGAAGTCGGGGTTACGCCAGGCGAAGGCGTCGAACTGCCGGCAGACTTCGCTGTACGTCACAGCCAGGGCGCCGTCGTACCCCCAGCTGGACGAGCTGACGCGCGCGCCCACCGCGTAGTGGTACTGCGGGACATCCATCCATCCGTCCACCCAGAGGCCCATCCATACATGCATGCACGCATGCGTAAATGCATAAATGCATACACCAGCAGGGATTAAATCGTAATGCCCGTGCGTGCGTACGTGCGTGTGTGCGTGCGTGATGGGGCGGGCACACAAGCAACGATTGCAGGCGTGAGTCACCTACATACAGCCTAGTCCTCATGCTCATGCAGGCAGCAGGGGGGTAATAACAACGATGCCGCAGCGGGGCAGATGGAGGGCGGAGTGTATGGCAACGCACGCGGAACCACGCATTCAAAAAGGCGCAAACATCCACTTGCGGCCGTGCGTCCGGGGCAGGGTTAGCAAGCAAGTACCCCCGCTTCCGCTGGCTTGACCAGGTGGTAGTGTCGCAGCCTGATGCCAGGTGGGGACCCACCGGCAGGACTTTGTCATCGATGGGGAATGGCACGTAGAGGCCGCCGTCTGCGGCCAAGTCGAAGAAGCTCAGTCGACCCTGGGGGGCGCTGCCGGTCCCTCGGGTGTTGGCGAAAGTGCCGTTGGCGGAGGCGGAGGCGCCCGCGATGCTGCCGGCGACGTGGCTGCCGTGGCCGTAGGGCTGGTCCCCGAACCACCGGGCGATGCCTGCCAACGGAACGGCAGGTCAAGGTGGAAGATGAAGGTTTTGAGCATGGGTTGTTGTGTGGCTAAGGACTATGCGTACACATGCTTGGTCCGTTGCTCCATTGATCATTACGTATACCGGTACGGGGACGCAGCTCAATGTACGGTCGGCATGTGCGCACGTATTTGCGGTATCTAAGACAACAAATGGTAACAATGGTCAAGGTGCGGTACATTCGTACATGTGCATGTGCGTACGAAAGGGTACGTACGTGCGTGCGTGCGTACCTGAGCTGATTGGCAACATGTACTGCACAACTTTGCGGTGATCCGGGAGGTACAGCCGCGGCGGCGAGCCGACGAACAGCGTCCGCAGGCTGCCGGGTCGCCATCGATCGTCAAGGAAGCTGCAGTGGCTCATGTCGAGGCCGCTGTCCTCAAGCTTTGTGGGTCAGCAGCGGCAGCGGAGAGGACAGCGGGAAGCAAGCAAGGATAGCAGGGTGCAAGTTGGCCAGCTGCTTGCTCGCCGCATTACGTTATACGCGTACCATACCGTACGCAGGAAGAGCGCCGACTCAGCAGTTCATTGCGTGCGTTTGCCGCATACAAGTTCGGCAGGCGGGGAGCGCGAGGCGGTTGAGCAGCGCCAGCCCCAGCAGCAGTGGGCGCACAAGCATGTACAGCCGGGCCAGATGCGCGTGCCGTTCAATTCCAAGGCGTCGTCACGCGGGAGCCAATGCACCGGCAGGCAATTTTACAGCGCAGATGAGCTTAGGCGTAACGGACACGTCCCCAACTCACCCCGACAATTACCCCCTGGCCCTGGAGGTTGGCCTGCCAATAGGGGCGCAGAGCGGACGTGGGGTTGTTGAACTGGGCTGTTGTGGCGTTGCCTGCGCGCGTGTGAATGTGAGAAGCGGAAAGTGAAGGGCACTCGGCACATGTTCGCCCTATTTGCTCCTTACTTGCTACACACACATACCGCACGTGACGATGACGACATGTTCGAAGGACAGCGGCGCATACACTACTGCGGCTACGTTCGTATTGAACACCTGTCGTTGGCTGTACGGCACACATACACGCCGTATGCCCAGTCCATCCTGAACGCGCGTGCATGTGTGGCACCTGAAAAACAACGGTGTGGTGGGTAGGAGCGTAGGACACCACACGAGTAGTGAACGACTGGCCGGGCCGCACCGCACCGCACCGCACCCTGCTGTGCGTGCGGAGCGAACGCACGCACCCGTCTGCAGGATCCAGCCAGCCACCGCGTTGCGCAGGGAGGGCTTCAGCGCCGGCTCAACCCACACCACCGGGGACATCGCAGAGAGCCAAGACACGCCGGCCTCGTAGTCCTGTGCGCGCGGGGTATGCAAGCAAGGAAACGAGCGCGAGAGTGTGTGGGCAAGCTTGCTTGCAAGCACAGAGGGCACACTAACCCATGTTACGATGAAATGTGTGTGTGTGTGCGCGTGTGTGTGCGCGTGTGTGTGCGTGTGGTGTGGGAGCAGATCCTGCGGCCATCACCTACCCAGCCCAGCAGCCCGTAAAGCATGTATGTGAAGCCCATGCAAGTGAGTGCACGGGTGGCCTTTTACACCCTAAAACCCTAAAACCCTAGCAGCAGCAAGCACGAATACAACAGCTAGCTAGCCCCGCACGCGCATACGTAGGGCGCAGCCGTTGTGCTCCTTCCAATTGCATACGGCACTGCATTCGTGCACGCACGCACGGACACACGCACGCTGTCACGCAGTAACGCACGCAATAACGCACGGACACACACGCAACCCCAAATGAACGCAAAAACGAACCCACGCACGCACAGATACACGCACGCACGGATGCACGCACGCACGCACGCACGCACCTCGTCGCAGAAGTACACCAGCAGAACGGGCGACGCCTGACTGAACAGCCCATCCGTCACTGCCTGAGGCCGGCAGCTGTCGTTGGCGGCGCCCCGACCCAGCGCCTCCGCCAACGCCGGTGGCCACGTCTCAGCGATTGTCCGGCGAGCCTTATCCGACAGCTCCGGAACCAATCTCACGCTGGCAGCGTACAGCTCCGGAACATCCGCGTCGGCCCCGCCGCTGCCCTTCGGCGGGCTGGGGGAAGGCTTGGTGAACTTTGAAGGCGGCGGCGACGCCGCCGCTGGGTCGCCGTCCACCGCCGCCGGCTGGAACGCCTTCTTGTAGTTTCGCCAAGTGCTCAGAGAATTTAGGGCCGCCGTCGCTTTAGCGCTGGCTGCTGGCGACTGGCTTGCCGGGTCGGCGGCGCCTGCGTTGTTCAGGAGGCCGCTGACGGAGCCGCGAACGGCCCGTGGGTCGGGCGTGCTTAGCACGGCGGCGCTGCTGGTGCTGCTGCTGGTGCTGGTGCCGGGACTGGAGGCGGCTGTTGAGGAAGCGAGTCGCCGCCTCCGGCGTTGCAGCTTCGCTGCCGCGGCAGCGGCGAAGACCGCCGAAGTCTCCGGCGACAACTTGAAGGCGGGCTGGTACTCTGCCTAAGAGGGGAAAAGTGGTGCTTTAGCAAAAACAATGGAGCGGCGGCGGTGTGGGCGGCGGCTGCGTCGCGTTGCGGGGCGGGCGGTGAAGCGGCGAGTGGGGAAACGGTGGGGCGGCGGTACGGCGTGCGGGCGGTCCATCGATCTTATCGCAGCTGGAACATCGGCTGCCGTTTAGCGCTGCATGCGCCCCCAATGAGACGAATACCCTCCATCTCAAAGCGGAACACCAAGAACACAGGTGTGATTTTGTTTGCGAATAAAGACCCTGGCTGCGAAGTCCCGCGCTGCCGTACAGCCAGTACGACTGATTGGTGGGCTGATACCGCAGCCTCGAGAGCGGAGCGGAGATGAAAGAGGCGGCTGGTGAATGGTATGACCGACACACGCACTGAGTTTCACCCACCGCGAGCGCTTGATAGCGAGCGGCCGCGCTGATGGCATCCGGTTTCGCGAAGACCAGCAATGTGTTGTACGCCACGTAGTCCAGGATGCTGGCGCCAGCCGCAACCAAGTTATTGCGCATTTGCCATACACTATCTGGGGCGGCAAAAACCGGCCCGTAGGGACAGCGGAGACATACGAATCACGATCATTTGTGTTGCGAGCCGCCGTACATACGACAACAAACTGCGGTGCGAGATGTACGATCAGGTCCCACATGGTCGCACATGGCGGCGTGGGGAAGACCAGCACGAGCAAGCTGTCATGGGCGCAAGGGCAGCAACAGGGGTAAGGCGGTGGCAACCGGCCAGAACCTGCCATCCATCCGGCTCATTCTCGTTTTGGGATGCGTACAGCGTGTAACGATGTGTCGTCGCCGTATGCCGTACAAGGGAAAGGCAGGCCGTCTTCATTTGAGCCTGCCAGTGACACGCCCAAGCCTCGTCCTGGGGGGCGGAGACCAGGTCCTGGAAACGTGTACGCACGTACCATCAGCGTAGCGCAGCAGGAAGAGCTTGCGCCCATTGCTGTCCCTTGCGTACGGCACGGAGGCGGATGCTGCCGCACCTCCCACTCCAACGCCGGTGCTGCTGCTGGCATCACTCGCTACGCTGGTCGCTTCCCTGTTTCGAACGGAAGGAGCGGAAGTGGGGTGGGACCCAGCAACAGTGGCAGGAGCGAGAAATACGGCAACGCCCTAAGGTAATTTGCATGTACGTAGCCCCCAAGCCCCAACGAGCGACTTCGTTGCCGCAGCTTCCGTTAACAGTTACTGAAACGCCGTACCCTATTTCAAGGATTTACGCTATTCATGCTAAGCAATTAGCATAACGCTTTTACGCTACAGTAAGGGAACCGAGGGAAACTCATAAGGCACATCGGCGCAATGGGACGATGCCAGGCGATCGACGCTTTCAAATTTTTGTCACTGTGTAGCATGCTTGATGCGGTTACGCCCCCCTGTGGTTACATCTGGTTTGCGTGTGGCTGGGGTTATTTCTTACTCACGCCTCCAGGTCACTGCGACCCGTTCACGGTTAACCCACAACCAATAAAGAGTAAGCACATGTATGCCATTATTCAGATTTACATATTGATTTAAAGGTTTTTTTCGCAAGGCAAACGTGACAAACTGACCTCAAAAGTGCCCGCCCGCTTCGTAGTTCAGCGAAGGAGTTGCTGCTAACTTGTGCACTCGCCGCGATGCTGTTAATCGATACAATCGCTATAACCATAATAACTATCTCATTTCGCAGTGCCTTGCTAACGGGTGCCAAAGAGGGCCGGCCCATGGCTCCCCACGAATGTGGCAAGCCAAAGCCCAGACCAAGCGATGTCACAGGCTCGCGAGCGATGTACCAAGGTCCCAAAACTTAAGACATTCTGCTGCATAATTTTTCGGTCCCAAGCTCCCAACCCTATAACAAACCGCCTCCCTGGACACAACGGACACAACGGCTTCTCGGCAAATTGAACACGCGTTTGTGGACAATCTAACACCATTAATGATAGTTTGCGCTGTGTACATGTCTCAACAATATTTTACTGGAATCCGCTGCGTTCATTGCGAAGTCGGCTTACTCTGCGTCTGCAGCTAAAGTGTGTGCATCCGCACTGCTTATCATCCCTGAGGGCCCTCGTGGGTATGCAATATAAAAATATAAATACTCAGAGGCGATTAAAGTTAGTCGCGCGGAAAATTGTGTGCCTTATGCCCGCCATCGACTCACAACATGCCACTTGGGAAGGACAAACGTGCAGTGCTGGATGATACCAGGTTACCTCAATTTTTGACTTTTTTCCATGAACTTGTCTTTTGGGGAAGGCGAAAAAGACAGAGTTCGGTCCGTTAGGGTCGCGAACCCTGCCTGTGTCGGTCACTGCTATCCTTGGGAGGTAACGCTGCACCCAAACGATTTCATTACTTTGGGTAGGTACTTCCGAGGGATCCAGGGGCGTCAAGGTGGATGCATGACGAAGTATGTAGTCTTGTACTGCGTTTCAGCTGGACGGGGTAGAGGTACAAGCGTTTTGCCCAGGACGAACAAAGCAAAGGCAGGAGCCGGAAGATGCGCTCTCGGGTTGAGAATGCCGGATGGACGCACTTGCGCAGAATGTCCGGCCGCGCCCCCGGTATCACGGTAGGTCACGGTACTACGGTTACCGGGGCGCTTCACGTACACGAACTGATCCGCCCAGAAACAAGACAACTGCGGCTGGTACAAGCCACTGTGTGTGGTAACATAAGTCAGCGTGTGCCGCTGCTGTGCAACTAGCAAGTCCTCATCAACATCATACTCCAGAACCTCGGGCACGCCGCAGGACACCGATCGGCGGCCGCCAGCCGACAGCCACATGAACGACCCGTGGGTCAACCTGGATCGCCTCCCCCATCCATAGCTGCCCGATGAGCTTTCTTCTTAATAACACCAGGTAAACAATATTGTCGAAGAAGCATGCCGGGCCTATTCCTCCCCCCAAGTTGCAGCCGGTCCCCGTTCTTTTCGACATCTGCAGCGCCAGAGCCAGCCGAGGCCATATCGCATGGTCAGCCCTTGTGTTGAACATACCTACTTACATGAAGCTTTGGTTCAGTAACATGAAGGGCAAACGAATAGGGTGCGTCAGATCTGCAGCCGTACACTATTTTGAAATCCGCGGGAACTCGATGTGGTCCCGGGACAAACACGTGCACACACTTCCTCCTACAGAGTTAACATATCCTTTTGAGGCCCAGATATTTTACTGCTAAGCTGTCATGGATAAGCATACGCACCCAGCAGCGCAAGGCCGGTCAGGCCAAATCAGCGCCGGGAAGCCTGACGCTACGCGCAAACGCGCGGCCTCTTGCATCACCGGCGTTGGCTCAGCCAACAAACGCCTGAACGCAGATCACCGATTCTGCGAAACGACAGGACCGGCTGCTGGCAGCGCCCGCTGCGAACAGCGTGGCATAAATAAGGGCGAGGACGGCTGCTGCTCCGCGCCAGCCGCACCAAACGCTATGCAGGCCAAGACGCAGGCTGAGGCCCAGCAATCCGTCGATCACCACCTGGATCTGGGCTTTCCTCCTCCTGCGAACGACTGCGCGGCGAACTTTGATCAACAACCGCTACCTTCCACATCCGAATTGCATCCGCGCTGCCTCGTGGCTTGCTGCCGCCGGCCTGCGGACGTCCGTGGCCACCCTTCCATCGCTGCTGCCGGCGCGTCCGACCCTCTGGCGCGCAAACGAGATCGATCCGCGATGTGGGTCGGGCGCGGTGAGGCGCCTGCTCGGGCGCCAGCGGCGGCCGTGCTTGGCCGCAACCAGATCTGGGCCGCGGCGCCGCCCCAAGACCTGCAGTCGCCGGCCGACCCAATTCCCGATCTGGGTCGCGATCATGCGGAAAGCACCGCCGCAGCGAGCCCGAGCCTCCTCGACCTGCCAATCACGGTTCTAGAGCAGCTGCTGGCCTCTGCCGGCCGCGGCGCCGGTGGCGCGGCGCGCAGCTGCCGCGCGCTCGCATCCGCCTGGCGTACGGCGGCCGCACGGCCGGAGCTCGCCGCGCGCTACCTGCTGGCCACGTTCGGACCCAACCTGGCCGCCGCCTTCCTGTACGATATACCGCAGCTGATCACGCTTGTACGGCAGGCCTGGACCTCAGCGGCGGCGCCGCGCACCGCTAGCGCAGCTGCCGCCGCCAGCGGCGACGTGGACGGTGACGACGCGGCGGCGGCGGCGGTCCTGCGCTGCCTGTTGCTGGAGGGCGCCGACGCGGCCGGTGTCGCCGAGGAGGTCATCGTTGGCGCCGCCGAGCGGGGCCACGCCCGCGTGGTGCTCATGTTGCTGCACCTGGCAGCGCGGGGCACCGTCGGCGGAGTCGACTTCACCGGCGGCGACGGCGACGGCGACGACGGCGACGGCGACAACGGTGGCGGCCGCACGCGCCGCCTCGCCAAGCCCAGCTGCATGAGCTGCGGCGAGGAGGGCGGCAGCCGCCTCGCCTTGGCGGCGGCGGCAAGGGCCGGCCACGTGGGTGTCGTACAGTCTGTACTACTGGCCGCGCCGTCGCCAGGGCCTGGCGCGCTTACGACGGCGCTGGCGGCCGCGAGCGAGAACGGACACCTTGCGGTACTGCTGGAGCTTCTGTACGGCAGTGCAGCTTGCAGTGGCGGCGGCGGCAGCGGCGGCTGGGTGGGCTGTGATGCGGCCGCCGTCGGTGCGGCGCTGCTGGCGGCATGCCGGGGTGGGCACAGCGCTTGCGCCGCAGCCTTGCTGCGCGCCGGTGCGCACAACAAGCAAGAGGCTCTCCGCGCAACGGCGACGGCGGGCCAGGCGGGCTGCGTCGCGTTGCTCCTGGGCCCCAGCCTGTGCGCCAAGGCGAGCGACGACGTCGGCGTCAGCGCCATCTACGGCAACGGTGGCGGCGGCAGCGGCGGTCCCAACGCCTTCCCCGACGGCCGGTCGCTGCTGGCTGCTGCTACCAACGGCCACGCCACCGTCGTCCGGCAACTGCTGCGCGCCGGCGCCGACGTGCGAAGCCAGGAGGCCTCCAAGGCAGTCATGTCTGTTTTGGATATAAGCGGCGGCCGGGGCGCTGGCGGCGCTGCCGGCGGCGGCACCGCTGGGAGCAGCGTCGGCGTCGTCGACGTTCCGATCCTTCAGCTGTTGTTGGATTACGGTGCGGCGCCGACGGTAGAGGCGCTCGCGGCGGCGGCGGTGGCGACGGCCAAAGGCGCCGACGGCGGCCTCGCTGCCGTACAGGCGTTGCTAGCCGCGGGCGCGAGCGCGGCCAACGGCGACGACGGCGCGGCACTGCTGGCTGCCTGCGCGGGGCCGTATGGTGCTTCGGCTGTGACTGCGCTGCTGACTGCGGGTGCGGATCCCAACGCGCGGCGCGGCCTGCCGCTGATCCGGGCTTGTGTGGGGGGCCACCAGCACACTGCGGAGATGCTGCTGGCGGCCGGGGCGCGCCCCGACCCGCGCGGCGGGCTGGCCCTCGTGGCCGCGGCACGGCGCGGCGACCCGGCACTGGTTCGCGCACTGGTGGCCGCCGGTGCGCGCGTCCGCGGCATGGCGACGCAACCGACCCACGGGTCGCTGCCGCCGCTGGGACCATCGGCCCAGGCAGCAACGCCAGACCTCCAGCAGCAGCAGCAGCCGCAGCAGCAGCAGCGCGATGAAGACTTTCAGGAGCTCGCGCGGGAGTTTGCGCAGCTGATGCAGCTGGCCGATGACGTGGCCCTGGTGCCCGACAGCGGCCCGCTGGTGGCGGCGTGCGCCGCCGCCGCCGGCGGCGGCGTCAGCGGTGCCCGCGCCAATCGCGACCACGCGGCCGTCGTGCGCATCCTGCTTGCCGCGGGCGCGGACGCGGACGAAGCTGCCGGGCTGCCACTGCGCCTGGCGGCGGCGGCGGGCCGAGCGGATGTGGTGCGGGTGCTGCTGGACGGTGGCGCGAGCGCGACGGCACTCGACGGGCAGGCGCTCGTGGTGGCGAGCCGCCGGGGCCATCTGAACGTCATGCGGGAACTGCTGGCGCCACCGGCGCCAGCGGCGGCAGAATGTTCGCGATTGGGGGCTGGCGCGGTGGCGTCGGCGTCGGCGGCGACGGCGACGGGAGTGGCCTCGCAGCTGGCGAGCCAGGGCATCGACAGCACCATGTCGTCTGACGGCGGCGGCCCCGGCAACAGCAGCGACGGCCGCGGCAACGGCGGCTGCGTGCCTGGCGGCGCCAGGGCTCTGGAGCTGGCTGCGCGGAACGGCCACAGCGCGGTGGTGATGGAGCTGCTGGCGGCGGGGGTGCCCGCGGCGGCGGCGGGAGGCAGGGCCATCAGCGCCGCAATCCAGTCGGGGCACACGGCTCTGGGAGAGGCACTGCTGCAGAGAGCGCTGGGCGGAGAGGAGGGTACGCAGGCCGGCGTTGACGGCTCGAGCGAGATGGAGCAGTAGCGAGCGTTGAGGACCGTCGAAGCGATGGCCACGCTGTAGCCCGCGTGCTTGCTCGTGTATTAGTAATGCTTTCTTATGTGGCGTGCGTGCAACGCTACAGCGCTGCAACCGCGCCGGTACGGTCCATCCGGGCGCATGTTTGGACTCTTTACAAGAGAAGATATCGTGTGTGACACACATCTGAACGAGAAGAGATCATGTGGCAACTGCAGGAAAGGAACTAGCTCGTGCAATGTGCAAAGTGCCAGTGTGGGATCAGGCAGGATTAATAGGCGCTGCAGGGCTTGGCCAGAGAGTTGCAACACGGCGCGGCACATAGCGTTTGCTGATCTGTACCAGCTACGAGCTACCAGGTACGGCACCAGGTCCCGTCGTGAGTCGCGCGATCTGAAAAGGCACGGTGGTGTTATGTTTTTTTGTTCTCAATCCGCGGGCGTCCTTTAGGCTGGATGTATCTGAGCGCGCAACGTTATGCGATGTGGTCCAGGAAGGCCGTGTACAGGGATCAAAGCAAGATGTGAGCCTATTTCCTGAGCGCCATACGGGGGAAGATGACGGAAGGGGGAAGGTGTTTTCCTGTGACGCAGGTTGGCTGCTGTTTGATATCCCGTGGGAAAGGGCAAGTGCAGCAGGAAGGAGACAGTCGCAACTCGCAAGGCGCAGGGCCCGCGTCCGGCTTGTGGGGGTTGGCTCGCCCCTGCGGGTGTAGCCCTGCTAGCACCGGTTTTTTAAACCGAGCGCTCCATCGAATCCACCTGTACCGTTCACGTAACACTTCGGACACTATGGAGCAACCGTTCGCTAGGCCCTGAAGATGGTGAGTCACGCATGTTACAGCGACGGACGTTGGGGCGGGCGCAGGCATTGCACTTGTAACGCGTCATGCCCGAAAAGCCGGTCAGGCGGAGGCAGCCCCGCTGCAGCCCCCGCCGGCCCCACGCCGCTTCATATCCCGACGGACGCCCAAAAGTTCTCATGTGAAGACGGCACCCTGGGGGGGCACTGCCGTGCTCCTGGGACCGGGCTCAGTCAGGCGCTCGGGTACAGCCACACACCACGCCTACTGTGTACGCCCCGTACCCAGCGAAAGCCGAATCCTCTGACGAAAAGCGCGGGCTCGGACGCCAGCGCAGGCCCGGACGCCTTATGACGCTCGGAGAATTCCTCACCGTGTTTTCGTCCGCGGTCCCTGCCCGCGCTTGGTCTCTGTCCCACGCCCCTCAACGCCCCCATCCTTGCGGCACAAGTCTCAATGGCCAGGCCCAACATGTCCGGCAGGAAGGCCGGCGGCTCGCCGTCTGGTTCGTTCCCAGGAACCGCACTTGACGTCGAGCAAACCGCAGCGGAGCCCCTGCTGACAGCATAAGCCCCTAAGAACAAACCCTAAATTTAATGCCCTTGCCCTGGCCTCAACTACACCCTTTGGCAAATCGCGCCTCAACCTGAATATCCACGTTTTTTCTTCCTCTCGCCACGTCTTGCATCGCGTCACAATAGACGAAATCCCCATGTGTATAATGGGTATGGTGGCACTCGGGGCGCTCGGCTCGTACCTGAGGACTGCGTACGACATGGCGCGGGGAACACCCCACGGCGCACAGGGCACGGCACAGGGTACGGCGGCGCCCGGTTCAACTGACCAAAAGCTTGTCAGAAAAGATAAGAACAAGAAGAAAGCAAGCAGGGCTTCTTTCCGGAGAAACCCCGTCGTAATATGTATTCGGTCAGCACCGCTTTTCCTCCCATCCGTTTGAAAGAACAAAGAGAAGAGAGCAGACCCGATCCCCAGCGCCCAAAGCACAATCGAGACGAGACGCGGCATATTTGTGCTCTGCTTGACATGACGCTCTCCCACCACCGTCTGCCGACAGCCACAATCCCACCACTACCACCACCGCCTTCCATGCTCTTGCGTCATCCCCCAAGACCCATGCCTAGACGTGAGAGACCCGAACCCACATTCGGGCCGCAGCCGGGCGCTGCAGTCATGTTGATGTGAAGCAATACAATCACAAAACAGACACCCTATACACGCTCAAGAGCTATCCTGCTGGGATGTGATCGGGCGAGGAACGGAACCTTCCACCAACCCGCTTTTGCCAGCGGCCCAACTCCCGGCACCAGGCCAGGCATTTCGAAGCTCGCTTTGACGTTCCTCAACTAACGCTCCCGAGAGGTACAGCAGCAGCAGCCCCGCGGGGGTGCGCAGCGCTGGTCGGCGAAGGCCGGACCCTCCGGTGTCCAAGTGTCTGCGTCCCCTCCCAAGCGGGTTTGGGGTCCTCAAGGTAAACGGGCTTCCCCCTCATGCGGGGGGTCGTCCAAAGCGCCTTTCCCGCTCAATCCTGTGTTTAGGTCAACTATGTAAATGCGCACGCCGGCGAGCCCCCAAACAAAACATGCCTTACCTTCCCAGGCACGACGTCGGCACCGCGCGGGGTTGCGATAAACCGATAATGCCCGCCACATCGCCCCATCCACCCGACATCAGGCAAACAGGCAACGCGCCGACACGCGCGGCGCCTGCAGGACCAGACTCATGGAATACCGACTGGCAGTGTGTCCGGCGCATGCCATGTCTCCCGACGCAGCAAACGCAAGCGCGCGCACGCGTGGCAGACGCCACCGGCTCCGCGCCCCATCCCGTCGAATTGGTCGCCCCACCGCAACCACCAGTGCTGCCAGCACCCACACAAACACACACACGCGCCATTTCCTCCGCCCATGCAGAGTTCGATGCACGCAGCAACGGTGCGCCGCGAGCGCTCAATCAAGCAATCGACCCGGTCGAGTCGAGTCGAATAGACGGTCGTTTAAGTCCTTCCTCTGGTGCCATCTTCGATTGGCTGTTGCGATCAAAGGGACGTACAATGCCCTCCCCCGCTGGCATGGAGCCGCCAGGAAAACACACCACGTGCGCAATGCGCTGCTCCCAGCTGTAATTTGGGGCGCGGGCACAGGGCCGAGTGTCCTGCCCTGCGGCCTACGTGCTGCATCGCACAGTCGCACTGCGCGCGACACACGATGGCACATCGGCTGCGCACATGGTCACAGTTTGAGTGGTCGGGTCAACCCAACCGGGGCGGCGCGGGAGCGCGACCGCCCCCGGCAACCGGAAAGCAACATGCAATTAACCCATGCTGCCAGATGAATGCGGTCTTCACCCAGGCCAATTGCGCGACCCCTCAACCGCGTGCGCCAACTCAACTCGCAATGTGAGGGCGCAGCTGTTGCTGCTGCTTCTGCCGACGCCGAGGACGGCTTACAGTCGGCCAGCCAAGTCGGGCCAGGCCAAGGCCAGCCAATACAACGCCTGCGGTCTCCGCGCAACCAGCAAAACCAAAGGAAGTCATCGTCGTACGCGTAGTCATACAACCCGGCGCATCATCGCAGCTTGACCCGGCCGTTGGCCAGGACGTACGGCAGCGCCGCGTTGGCGCCCGCCTGCCGCGGCAGCCCTCCCCCCGCCGCCGACGGTCCCTGCATGCGGCTGAAGTCGTTCGCCAACCTGTCTGCGGCCGTTGACGCCGCCCCCGCCGTCGCTGACCCCCCGGCTGCGGCGCCGGCGCTACGCACGTTCGGGTCCGTCGCCACGGCGGACCGCATGGGGCTATCCGCCACACGGGATCCGTACCGTACGGCACCGGCCCCCGACGCCGCGGCGGCAGCCCCTCCAGCCCCTTGTGCTGATCCACTAGGCCTGTGCGGTGATGTGCGGCGAAAGGGACCAAAAGGAAGAGTCGCTGGGCACGACCGGGACAGGGCCACACTTCTGCGATCAGCCAACGGCTGCGACACGGTCGACGGAAAGCCGCCGCTGACATGGAGCGGGACAACAGGACGATCCACGGTTTCAAGGAAGCGCACAAACCCGCGCCGGTGTACAGCGCCCACCACAGGCCCACATACCCGACGGAACCACGCAATGACCGTCTCGTCCCCCATCGACGAGCTCCCTAGTCATCCATCCTGTGTTGATCCGGTGCCGAGCCGCTCGGAAAAGACAACCCTTCCCACGTAACCCAGACCAGGCACTGGACAACCTACCTTCCCCGCAGCGGCGACGGCGGCGGGCCGGGCTGCCCCGCGCCGCGCTGCTCCGCCGCCGCCCCCACGCCGCCCGCCAGCCGCGACAGCTGCGCCGCTCCTCCCAGGATGCTGCCGCCCACCGCGGCCCCCGCCGCCGCTGCCCCGATCGCCTTGCCGCCCACGCCTATGCTGCTGCTGACGGGCGCCCGCACCGGTGCCACACCGCGGCCCGACCCCACCGGGTTCAAGGACCCTGGCGTTGACATACTGCCGGCGGATTGGGATGCGAGGAGGCGACGAACCTGGGGGTCGCAGCGTGTGCGTGCAGCGTAGCGGGTGTCAGTGCGGGCGCGTGTTCAGGACGAGTTGGAGGATTAGGGGTGAGCCACAGCGCAGGCAAGGGCAAGGGCAAGAGCCAGGCGGCCCAGGGAGGCCCGTTAGGGTTCTGTGAGCCCCGGCTGCGGCTGGGCAGCGGGGCAACATGCGATGTACGTTCCGTTGGATCCTGGCTTATACCCTGTGTGCTATGAGGCAGCCTCTCACCGTAAGCGCTGCTCTACTTCACAGATGCACGGGATGAGCACTCTTTCCCCCTTTCCAAAAATAAAACCGGACATTCGCTGTTGCCATCAGGCTCGCCCCACGGCCGCCATCGGGTTGGTAGGTAGAGCTCCACCCCAATAGGCGGTACCCAACTCGTCGCAATAGTGGCCTCAAGAGGGTCTCCGCCCCAACAACAAGAAATCGATCAGCGTCCATCCGTCCACCCAAGGCCGGTCTCCTCAGCCCGGGCTAGCTCACCTGGGCTCGCTGCACGGGCGTCTGAGGCGATCTCACACCCTGCGGGTACACGCGCGAGTCGTGGAACGCCTGGGTGTACCGCAGCGCGTTCGTGTACGGCAGGCCGTACAACCTGCCCAGCAAGATGGCAACCAGCGTGCCGGTGCGGCCGTGGCCACCCCAGCAGTGGATGTACAGTCGCTCGCCGCGCAGGATGCGTTCCATGCAGTCCTCCGCGAGCCGGTTCATGGCCGAGTCGGTGGTGACGTTGCCATCGATGATGGGCAGGTGCAGGAAGTCGATCTTCTGCTGGGTGATTTTGGGGTTGCCCTGCTCGTGCGCCTTGCTCAGGATTTTCTGGGGGGGACAGATGGCCGCAACGGCAGGGGCAGGGGTAGTCGGCGCCGGAGGGCGAGGCAGGAGACGCTTCGGAAAGTACGCGGCACTACCGGCACAGGCAGCGGGGGAGGGGGCCGGCTGGCCTCACGCGATGTTAATGGTGTGGGTTGCCTGAAGGTGCTCCTGGCGGTTTTGCACAACATGCGATGGTGCTTTCAGGGCTCCAGCCGAG
This sequence comes from Pleodorina starrii, assembly GCA_030267565.1. Classification (NCBI taxonomy): domain Eukaryota; kingdom Viridiplantae; phylum Chlorophyta; class Chlorophyceae; order Chlamydomonadales; family Volvocaceae; genus Pleodorina; species Pleodorina starrii. The sequence continues at coordinate 3,973,317 of BRXU01000003.1, forward strand.
GGTTTGGCCGAACCAATACCAAAGGTGCTACCGAGCTACCCCTCCAATACGCGGGTAACGATGCGTGCTGCCCAGCTGCTAATTTAAATGGAGCTGTGCAGTACCTTCTGATGCGGTACACGCCCCCATTTACTCACCTGAGCGTCTTTGATGTAAGGTCGAAGGCCGTGTCCCGCCCGCCAGGCGTGTTCTGGCGTGTTTATGTTCACCTCCGCTTGCAAACAGACAAATGTATTAATTCCAAGCTCCAGCATTGTCGTAAGGATCTTCTCCGTCTCCGCATCGTCCAGGCTTGCCGGGTACGCGCCCGCTATCACCCGCCCTGTCCATGCCACGGGGTTGAAAGCAGGCGTGCATCCCGCACAAAGTTATACTGGATAGGAGCTGCTCTTGAAGCCAATGAACCATGCCCGAAAGCGTGCGTGTGGTCGTAGGGTTCGAGCAGGGTGAACCCTACTCTGTTGACTAGCCCAGGTGGTTGTCGGTATCAGGTAGAGCTCTTAATATCAGGCAACACTGTACCATCACGAGGCTTCATTCGATTGTTACAGGGATCACCTTAGTTCGTAACCAAGCAAGGCAAGCGAAAACGGCATAGTCCAGCTTGTCCAAACGACAGACCCCACATTCCGGAGAGCAGAGGCCGCAGTCTTGAGCTTCTAATATAAAGCACGTGCTTACGCGCTGTATGCGCCGCGAATGCACTCAACCGACGTCAAATTGTCCCTGGGACCCTTTCGGGCAGCTGCCTATTTGCGCCGCCTTGACGCATATGCACCCACCTGGAAGGGCCCAGTTGGACCAAGGTGTTGGTCCAGCCATTTCCTTGGCTGGCAGTTTTGGAAGCGGCGGTAATTGGGGATAGGCCTCTGAACGCAACATTCCTGCTGACTTGTATACCGCGTTTTGAGGATAGACACCGCGACGTATAGGAGGCAACCAGTCGTCCAGGTTGGACGTCGCAGTTGGTGGTGTCGCGTTTCTGTGAATGCGGTTCGTACGAGATACTTGCTTGCTGGGTTAGCGCTGCATGCCCTAAAACTTGGGCTGCAAAATTATGTCGCGGCGCTGCACAGCGGAGCACTGACCATCGACTTTCTAAGGAGGCATGTACGACAAACGCACTTCTAGTTCCTGCCGCTTGACGCTTCAGCGTGAGCGGAGTTACTATCCTTCACGGCCGCTGCGACTTAAAAGATCACCCTTTCTTCTGGCACATGAAGCCGCAACTTTGTCAATCAGGGCCGCGGAGCGTGCCGATAAAGGCCGGAAGTTGGGCCTGGCCTGTGCGCCGGCTGGGCTTCCGTGTGCCCCAGATTTTGGGGAGCAATTCACGGCCTGTACTAGTCGCTATAAGCGGCCAAGGTGCCAAACATGCGAGCATGCTGTCGGTACCGTGAACCTCACAGATAGGGAGCGAAGCTCACGGCCGACGAAGCCGCCACACCATCGTACTCGCCCGCCTGCCATCCCTTCTAACCGTCGAGTTTATTTTTGGCTTCGAGGTGCATCCAGCTTGTTCCGCTGGTCCCATGGGTCTTGTGTTTGTGGGATTGTGACTGCCCCCCGCCATGCATCAACAGTACTGGATGACCCATTCTGAAGTGGACCCAGAAGGGCCACAGGTGCATACCGCATACCGCACCTGACATTGGCGCAGCCGAAGCCCAAACCGCGGAGGGCCGGCCCACGCGGCCAGAGATACGACTCAGAACAGCCCAACTCAAGGGGTAGACCCCCAGGCAGCGAACCGCAGCGAACGCCCACAGCAGAGGATTGAAGACCACCCAGGAGAAAGGAGCTGACCAGGGCATCTCTACAAGTCGTCTACCACCCAACAAACGGGAGGGCACCCTACCAAGTTAAGCTCGAGGATACAAACGCTCCTGGGTAGCTCCTCGAGAGTATTGGCGAATGCTTTAAGTCAGCGACCCCGCAACGTACAGCGGAGAGCGGACCGTGATGCTCCTCGTGCTCTGCCGCCGATTGCGGCACGGGTACAGAGCTATGGACCCAATCGTGCGCGAGAGGCCACCACCCGCGTCTCAGGAGCTGAAGGAGCGGAAAACGCGACACACCCTACATATATGTGCTTTCGGGCTTGTATGATATGAGCGCGGAAGCTGCAGCTTCCGGTGCTCTCCTTAAGCACCGGTACCTCCCAGCGCCTTTTCACCACGCAGACCGAGGAGCTGAGCACGGCGTAGCAGGGCCGGGCAGGATGCTTTAAAACAATCTCAGGACCTCCAAACAGCCAGGGTTCGAATCTCGCTGGATCGCTATCAGATGAAATACGAAAGTATTGCAACGCAAAAAAACTTGGGCCTGACAGGTCCAGGCCGGCAAGGCAGTCCGTTCAGTCAGCACAGTCAACGGCACATGGGTCACGGCCGATGCTCACGGCGCCGCTCATGCCCAAGTGCCCACGTCGCGTCACTCGAGGCTCAACTGCCACCGCAGTGCGCTGAAGGTGTCCCCGAAACCCACTACCATAGGACATGGGACGGACGCCGGGCCAAAGCTAAATCAAGTCCGTCACAACGGAAGGTATTTCTAAACCGGATCATACAGGATCACACGCCCGGTTCCAGGTCTCCTTAGCACTAAGGTCCTGACACGAACACGGGCGCATGGCAGCAGGGCCCGAACCCAAAAGCCGCGCTAGCCACCTGCCGAAGCCAAAAGCTGCAGCATCAAGTATGTATGCATAGAATGTTGGTCACCCGCGGACAGCCCGCCAGAGGGCTCATTGTACAACCCTTATGTGAGTCCCTACACCCACACGACCCACATGTACGGATACTTCCACACATTACAACATGCAAGCTACCGGAAGTTATATTATGCTGCCGTATGCCATGTGCGCGTGTAATGACCAATACCCGGTCAAATACGGTATTCGTCTGTCGCAGCGGACGGGGCTGTTGGATCCCGAATCCAGGGCCCCGGGTCGGCTCAGAATGAAGGCATCCAGGGCCCAGGTAAAGATTGATAGCTAGCTGGTCGACGCGGTACGCAGCAGTATGAAAATTATTATATGGATATCGATATTTGGAGCCTGATACGCCGTTCATGGTTTCCAGGAGGAGCCGCGTGTGCTCAGCAGATGGACGGGGTTGGGAAGCTTCTCAATCTTCTCCGCCACGTGCCTCTCCGCCACGTGCCTCTCCGCCACGTGCCTAACCATGCAAGGGAGGACAGACGAGGCAACACATACGAGATCAAGACAAACGGTGGCAACCGGAGGTTAGGCCCACGACAGAGAGGGGCGCATCGAGCAGACAGAACGGACAGGTATGGGTGTGGGCAGTGTGCGTCAAGAGTGAGCAGCACGCAGCAAGTCCCTGCGGCCCTGGCTTTGCGCCGAGCACACACGTCAAACAACACCACGGCACGGTTTGCACGAACGCCGCTGTGGCTCCGATACCAGGACTCCCTGCCCTTCCGACGGCGCCACAGCTCATCAACTGGCAGCATCTTGGGGCCAGCAGCCGGCATCCCCTACAGAGACCGCGCCCCAACCCCATGGAAGCAACATGTCCGATAACCGTTTTCAAGTCTAGCAGGCGCCGTTTGTGTCTGCATCGAAGCGCCTGCTCCACCCTGCCAACCAAGCCCGCCCAAGCGCCGCATCCGACGCATGCCCACACGGGGTCCCGCAACGCATCGCACCTTCGCCCGCCGCTGCTCTCTCGCCCGGTGCTGCTCTGCCGCCGCGATCCAACGGCGGCGGGGCCCTCCCGCCCGGCGGCGGCGCGCCCCGCCGGCGTCACCGCCCCGTGCGCCATCAGCGTTTGCGCGCGAGCGAGCGCCGCCACTGCATCGGCCATGTCACCGATGCGAGCCTCCAGCGTGGACAGCCGGGCCGATACGGAAACGGGGTTGTGCGCAGCAGCCTGTGCGGCACCACCCGAAAGTTGTGTTGAGTCAGCGCAAAAAGGCGGCGGGGGTTTGTCCAAGCAGAGGAAAGGACACTGTAGGATAATTGTAAAATTCAGCGGCGCTGTCCTGGCTGTATTAGGCGTGCAGTCGCAAGCGAAGGGGGAAGGAAGTCGAGGGTCGCTGATGTGCTGCTGTGCCTACTGGGCTGGGGCCCTCGCCAAGTGTGTCCTTCCATTGACTCGCGATGCTGGTGAGCTCAAGAGCCGAGGGGACCCAACCAGCCCTTTCTATCTACTTGCCTCCGAGCCTCCGTGTCCCAGCTCGACCACTCTGGTCGGCTTGTGCGGCGACGGAACCTGCGATTTGGTCGGGCATTTGGGGCGGTGACGCGCACTGCACGGAAGCCGCGGTGAAGGACCGCCGGTAAAAGGTAAGCCTACCAAGAACACACGTAAGAGCAGAGCACACCGTATTCCCATCCCGCCTGCATTGGCGGTCGCGCTGGCCGAGCACTCTCACGGAACATGGGTTGCATCTGGGTCAGCATGAGAAGGATAATCGGCCGCCAGGGAGCGTGAGACATTGCGCAGTGCTCGCATGTGGATGTACGACGACCCACTCAGCATCCTCGACGGCCCTCAGGATCAATCCATCGGTAAAACGACTCGTCATGCATTCGCCCGAGCGCGCCAGGTGTGGTGCAGTGCCCTTGTACCTTGGGCCCTCGGCTCGTATGGGTTTTTTGTTCATGAGAGGGGCACGCACCCCCAACCATGTAACAAACACACACACAAAGACTCAAGCAAGGCATCATGCCGTGACCCCAAACTACAGCCCCTTTCAGCGCCCGCCGCCTCAGAGCCGTCCCAGCGCTGCTGCGCCTAGTGCCTGTGTCCTCCCCACGTGGAGGACACATGCCTCCGCAGCATTTCTCCCGCATCAATCAGTCCGTCTTCTGAAATGAAACGTGCATTGGAGGATATGCGGCAGAAAGCGCGGATGCGTGTCTCACGAGTACCGGCGCACCTGCGCAGCTGCATCGCTCATGAGCGCCAAGATTGATTTGTTGCGCTCCACGCCGCCCAGCAGCAGCCCCAGGCTCTCCGTCATGGTAGCGACCTGCTGCCGCAGCGTATCGATGAGGGCGTGCTGATCCTCCACGGCCCGCAGCAGCAGGTGCTCATTGCCCGCCATGGACGCCATGCGCTGCTCCAGGACGTCTACTTGCGCCAGGAGGTCCCGATATGCCAGCAGCGCATCGCTGTACTGGGCGCCCTGTGCGGGTCGAAAACACGCCCGCATGGGTTGGCGTGGGTAGCGTCGGCAGCGAGGAGGGCAGTACGCGAGGCGAGTAACGGGGGATAAGACCTGGGGGCAGGCGCAGGCTGAGGGCACGCGCGGGTGCCGGCAAACACGGGCAAACACGGGACGTGCGGGGCGGGTGAGGAGAAGGCGTGGGCACAGCGTGGGAATGGCCTTCCCAAGCTGGCAGCAGGAACCCATTTGCACCTTGTTTGCAAGGCACTTAATCTGTGCGATGGTGAATTGACGGCATAATTCGGCTCTAGGGGCCTCGGCGACATCGCATGCTCTACATTCTGTTGCATATGTTGTAGCGGTCCTGGCGGAGGCCGCTAAAAGCATACCAGCTTTTCGTAATCTTGACCGGCAACGTATCCTTTCTTCAAGGATCGTGGAGTGCGCAAAGACGCCCTGGCTGACGCCTGCGCGGCAGCGATGCGACTGCCCTCCTCTCGGCGGTTGGTAGCAGTGAATTCAACGTCATACTCTGTGTCCCAAGTGGTCGTCCCCTAAGAGGAACAGCATTGTTACAAGATAAACAAAAAGCGACGAAAGCTGCGGAGGCTCTTGCGAGTGAGTCATGGCCCACCAAGTCGGGGTCGCCCAGTCGCAAAGTACTTGACGCACTTCTTGTGGTGTATCCCGTCTTCCGCGGCATAATGATATATATCGTCTGACAAGTTCCAAACCAAAACCGAGCAGCGGAGTGAGAACAAAAGAAAAATGGTCGTCACCGAAAATCCTATGAAAAGACAAGTGCCAGTTGCAATATGACCGCTGTAATAATTAAGCAGTGCTGGTAACGTCACAGTTGACCAGCAACGACTATAACCGACCACCGTACCGTCCTCCTTCGTACCCTGCCGCCGTGCCCAACACCTTAATCCCGGGGACGACACGCGAAGCGCGAGTTCGAACCCAGCTAAATACCGTAACAAAATGCATGGGAGCCCATAGCGCACACGTAAGCACCGCCAGTCGAAACCCCGAGTCCCTGCAGAAGCATATCGATTGCTGCGCCTCCCCGCGCGCGAAAGCTAGCTGGCAGCAGCAGGCAGCTTCAGTGAATGGAGGTAGCGTAGAGCCTTGACCAACTAACAACAAACAGGCCTTCTGAGCAACCGTTGCCCGCCGGCAGACAGCCCTGCATCCCGGTTTCGGGCAACGCACGTAAATGCACGGTCGGGCGTATTGGTGCACGTGTCCTTCCAATGCCCGGCACACGAAGGGCGGCAAACCAACAAATCTCGCTAGTTCAGCAGAGGCCAAACGCTCTTTGCTGCAGCATACAGTTGTTTGACGAGCATGACAGTACACGCTGGGAGGTCCTGCATGAATGCAAGAAAGGATCCACTAACTCAGCAACACAGCACGGAACGAAAAAGAAGACGTCGCCCGATGCGCTGAAGTCCCCCCTGAAGACTCCACCAGCATCCCATAACGCAAGACGAAACGAAACGAAAACATGCGGTGTCGGGCTTGGCAGCATGACAACAATGATCACGGGTGCGCAAGGCACCTGGCCAGGCCCCCACGTCAAGTTTTGGCGAGCAACGAAACTCCTTCAATGCCCGAGAACACGCACCCGCCAACTCAATTTCACATTTTCACTGAAATCCGCGCCGTCGACGTCGTCGTTGTCTCGCATATTGCGCGCGCACCCCTGCCGCTGCTCACCAAGATGCCTTCGCTCGCACCGCTCGCGCCTTTCGAGCAGCGCCCCAACAACGTAAAACCTGCCTTCCTCCCACCACCCATTTCCAGAAAGCGAACCGGCCGTGACAGGGCCATCCCGTTCCTCAGAGCACCTCCGTCCTCTAATACCTCGACACCTCCGCTCCTTCAAGCCATCCGGAAACGCTGCGCGGCGTCCCCCTTTCCTACGCACCCACACAAGCTCCCGCGCCCTCAGCCGCCATGCGAGCCAGGCCAATGGATCCAGGCCCAGGGATCTCCGGATCCAGGCCCGGAGATCTCCGGATCCAGGCCCAGAGATCTCCGGATCCAGGCCCAGAGATCTCCGGATCCAGGCCCAGCGGGACATCGCTCGGGGCGCCTCCCTCCGCTTCTCAACACCGGAGCCACAGAAACGGCCGCAAGCCCCCCCCCGGGGCCTTCTCCTTGCCGCCATCACCGCCCCAACGCCGCCCCTTCCGAGCACTCCATCGACAGCAACATATCCGCACTGTACACCACAGCCCCCTGCGAGCCGTCCTGGACACTCTTTCCCAGCGCCGCCGCCGCCATCGCCACGCCGGCGGCTGAGCCGTCCCGCGGGCCGCTGCCGCTGCCGCCGGCTGCTGCTGCTGCTACTGCTGCTGCTGCAGGCCCCAGCAGACCCTGACGCAGCGCCGCGGCGTGCTGCAGCCCCTGGAGTGCCTCCTCTACCTCTAGTCCCTGGTCCCGGAGCATCCGGAGCACTTCGAATCGTTCCCTGTCGTCTCCAAAGACAAAGGACGACGACTCAGAGCCCGCCATCTCGAACCGCCCTGGCCGGCGCTGCCACTGCGGCTGCCCGCCAATCGAGACGGAATCCAAATCCATGGAGTCTGCTATCGACACCTGTTGCCTAAGCAGGCTGCGCAAGACGGCGCCGGATGTCCGGGAGGCCATCCCGGCGCCGCCGCCGCCCCTGCGTAAGCCCTGACCCGACGTCAGCATGGGCGCCGCCGCCGCCGACGGCGCCGGTGAATCCGCCGGCTGCGGCCAATCCAGGGACGTCGGCGCCGCCGCCGCCGCCGCCGGCAGCTCCTCCCGGGTCTCCAGAAGGCTCACCACAGCTTGGCACGTGACGCTTCCGTCGCCGCCGGCGGCAGCGGCGGCGGCGGCGAACGCCGAGGCCGCGCTCTTCCCGGTACTGGGAGCCGCCGACGGCGCTGTCGACGGTCCTCGCTCCTGCAGCTGCCCCTCCAGGGACTGCACCTCCCCCGCGCCGCCGCCGCCTCGGCCGCTGTCGCCGCAGTGCGTCAACCGATCAAACGAGCCCGTCATACTCAGCCCCTCCATCTCCATATCGCCGTCATCGCCGTCACCGCCGCCCGCCTCCGCCAACGGGCCCATCTGCCCGGCCGACAGCGCGCCGCAGCTGGTACGGCTCGCCAGGGACATCATAAACAGCCGGCTGACCTGCCGCGCCACGCCCTGCTGCGGCCTGCTGTTACGTTCCCCCTCCGATGCGACAGACGTCGGCGCGACCTCCACCCCCGCCGCCGCCGCTAGGCCTGCAGCGGCGCCGCCGGGCTGCGGCCCCAGGCCCCCGAACGAGCCGCTCAGATCCATGCGGCGGCGTCCGCCGACGCCGAAGCCGCCGCCGTCTCGGGGTAGCATGGCGGAGGGAAGGGAGGCCATCGAGGCGCGGCGCTCCAGGTCCGCGTCTTCCATCATGGTATCCAGGCTCTCGTCGCCCTCCAGGGGAGCCCGCCGCGCGCGCAGCCGCCGCTCCGTACTGCGTGGATGGAGGAGAGGAGAAGTTTTGTAATAAGTGGAATGCGGTGGTTGGTTTGTGTAACACCAACCGAGTGGGGTTGGGTGCGGGTTGCTAGCCGAAACCGAAACCGGGTAGCGATGGCAGAACAAGGGCGAGCGCCGATCGGTCTGGCAGGGGCCGGACCTTGAAACGCAAAGCCTGGCAGGTGTGTAAATGAAAGCAAAAACGACAGCTGGTAATGGAGCAGCAGGCCGGGGCGGCGGCGGGGGCCCGGTTGGGGGGCTGGCGGGCAGGGGCGGGGGCGGGGGTCTCTGGCGCGCGATGGCGCGCTGCGACGCTCGCACAAACGCCAGGGAGTACAGGGATGGAGAGAAACAGCAGAGGGAGCGTACAGGGGGAGCAAACGGCGCGCGCGATAATGCGGGGGGCGGGCAGTTGACCAGTTATGCGCTCTCAAGTTGTAGTGGGACTCGGCTCCACTATGCCCTCTCTCTCTCTCTCTCCGCGCGGATAAGAAACGGAAACGGACAGCGCCCGCCCGCCCCGCCGCCGCCGGGCACTCACGCGACCTTGTGCAGCGCGCCGTACAGTTCGTTGACGAAACCGCCGACGCCGCCACCGCCATCGCCGACGCCTGGGTGACGCGCCGTCGCATTTGTGAAGGACGAGGCGACGCCGCCGTTGCGGTCCTCCACAAGACAGCGCTCTGCGTGGGTGCTGCGACGGTCCCACGCAACCGCCACCGTATCGCTCTGCGCGCTCGGCCGCACCACCAACGCCTCATCGCAGTCGCCGTCGCCGTCACACCCGGTGCCGACGTCGCCGATGGCGTGGGCGTCACTGACTCCGTCGAACTCCGTCACGTAGCAGTCAGTGGGGTTGACCGCGACGCCGCGGATCGCGATGGGCGGCGGCGGCGGCGGCGGCGCCGCCGCCGCCGCCGCCGCGGCGACGACGTCGAGCGATCGCCGCTGGCCGCCCCCGGCCCCCTGCAGCCGGCTACCGCCGCCGACGGGGCCGCCGAGGTCGCCGTATGCGGAGGCGGAGGGCGACATTGCGCTGGAGACGATGTGCGAGCCCACGTGTGATCCGACATGGGAGAAGCCCGCGTGGGAGCCCACGTGCGGCAAGGTGGCGCCACTCCCGTCCGTTTCCTGACCCACTCGATAGAGGGACTCGTCCCCGGGCAGCGTGGGTGATCGACCGTGCACTGGGGGGCGGGGAGGGCGGGAAGGGAGGGAGGGTCCGGGGCGGGGGCGGGCATGGGGGGGGGGGGAGTTCGAAGAGTGATTCGCAAGAATGAAGCATGGGGGCAGCGAGTGCAATGCGCCTTTGGCACTGGTTGCGGCACCGGGTGCGGCGGCGGAGGGGCCGAGGACGGGCGGTGTGTTTATGTGTGTGCGTGTGTCCAGAGGGCGGCTGCAGGCGGACAACCTCAACCTCAACACGACCCGCGAAGGCGTTACCCCAAGCAGGGGCCCGAGGTGGGCAGGTGCGGATGCGGCCTTGGATACGGACACGTCGACTTCCGTGTCAACAGCCCTAAGCTCAGCTCAGCAGGCAGGCAGGCAACAGCAGACACGTCGCGCCTTCGCCCTGGCGGTTCCCCAGGGCCCCTCTGCCCTTCTCCATCCCATACACATCCATTTCACACACGACACGAGCGCAACGAATCGGGACCCCGCCTGCCTGCCCCCTCCCATTTGTAATGCTGGGTATGTTTGCCAACCGGCGCCGCCGAAACCTTCGCTGCGGTATCGTCTTTTTTTATTTACCCCGCACGTGTTGCCGGTTGGCGATGGACGCTCGGCTCAGCGGGAATGGACGCGCCAGGGAATCAAGCGAGAGACTCACGCCGCGGACCTCAAAGGGGAAGCTGGGGCAAGCCGCACCCCACCGCATTCGGCCACAACCTCTAACCCACCCACCCAGCCACCCACCCCCTCGCCCCCCGGCTCACTAAGCGAGGAGGGCGACATGGTGCCTCCACGGAAATCGGCCGCCTGTGGGGTGCTCAGTCGCACGCGCTGCATCGCGGGGGGGCCGGTGGGGGAGCCCACGTTGACCAGCGTGTGGGAGGACGTGGCGGCGGCTCCCACGCCATCCGTCGTACAGTTGTCGTAGTACAAGGAGGAGAACCGGCGGCGCGCCGACTCTTGCATTGAGACCGCCCGGAGAGCGATGGCCGACTGCGAGAACGCTCCCCCCCGAGGGACACAAATGACCCGCGGGTCACATCCGAGCGTTGGCGACAGGGAAGGCGAGCGTCAACAACAGGGCTTCAGGGGAAAAACAAAGAGCTTCTAGCGACAGGGAAAACGAAACTCAGCAACAGGGAGCAAGCCTCCAGGCCCGATCCGCCGAAAGCCCTTCCCCCCAAATAAACCCCTCGATTACCCGGCGAAGCGCGCCCTTACCAGCACCACCACCACCCGCCGTCACCACCACCACCACCACCATAACCCACAACAAACGACTCCCGCGCGCCTCCCAACCCACCCGCACAGCGCCGCTGCGCTCATGGGAGCTGCGCTCCCGCGCGCCGCCGCCCTGCTCCGACGAGGACCCATTCGCCGCGCCGCCACCGCCACCGCCACCGCCCGGCGACCGCGGCGAGCACCATGCGTCGCTCGACGGCGAGGTGGGCTCATCTCCCCGCCTCGACGGCCGGCCCAGCGACTTGGAACTGTCAATGGTAGCCAGCGGCCCCGTGTTGGCGCGCCAGGCGCGGTTGTGAATGAGGGCGGCGCCCATCGGCGAGATGGGGAACGACGGGTCGCAGCTGCTGGTCGGCTCCAGCTGCCCACCGCCGCCGCCGGTGGAGGCGGAGGAGGAGGACGCCTGGGCCTGGACCTGGGCGGTTAAGGAGGCGGTGGCGGTGGCGGGAGCGGGGGAGATTGCCGGGTCGTTTTGTGTGCGCGTGTGTGTGTATGTGTGTGGATACATGTAAGCCTGGCTCCTGAGCATCCGCGGGATAAGCCTTTGCTGCTTACAATACAGGACCTTGCGGGCCTGCGGGCCGCTAGCCAGGGGATGCAGCTAGCGGTCCTGAAACACAATTCAGCGTAGCTGTACGACAGATACGACAGTAGATAACCGGCGGGCCGTACCTGGGTGTTGAAGAACCTTAGAGCGATGCCGTAATCCACGAGGTTGTCGTTCAGCCACGTGGCGTAGTAGGTGGGCAGCATGCCGGGGAGCCACTGCTCGCTCCGGAGCCCGGACCCCCCCGACACACTGCCGCCGTTCACGCCGCTGCTGCTGGTGGTGTTGGTGGCGGCACCGACGCCCCCGGTGCCGGAGGGGGACTGCTGCTGCTGTTGCTGCTGTTGCTGGCACTGCTGACCCTGCTGTTGCTGTTGTTGTTGTTGTTGTTGTTGTTGCTGTGGGTTCCCGGAAATGTTACGGCGCGAGTCCCCGCCGCCGCGGCGCCACTTGTTGTTCGTCAGGTACAGCTGCAAGAATATGCCTGCAGGGGGGGAGGGAGGGAGCGAGGGAGGGACGCGGCCGACGACGATGACGCGCAAATGTGAGCAAAGCAGAGGCGCCAAGCTGGTGGAGGCAGGAAAGATGAACCGCAGCGAAGGAGCGGAGCCGGGGCAGCTCGGGGCACCGAAGCCAGCGATGGGCTATTCACAGGACAGAGACAGAGACAGAGACCCACGAGCGGCACCCCACCCCAACCCCCCGGGCAACCTACTGCCCCATGTACCCCGGGGGGGGGGTCAACGTGGCCCGTGTGAACCGCGACGATAACCCCCGGGGCCCCCGGTATCCTCCCGCCCCCTGATCCAGCCCGTCTCCGCCCCAGCCCCAAGCCCTGCACCCAGCCCCGACCCACAGCCCAGGTCCCCGACCCACAGCCCAGGCCCCAGCCTCCAGTCCCCTCCCCCATTCCCCATCACCCGGTCAGTCCGCAGCCCCCATCCCCACCTGGCTGGTAGGTGAGCTGCATGGACTGCAGGGCGGGCAGGCTGCAGTCGCTGGCCTGCGGGGACGGGTGGATCCGTTTGTCGGTTTGTTTGTCGGTTAGTTGGTTTGTCGGTTGGTTCGGTGACGTGGAGGTCAGGGACCGGCAAGGGGCGGATTCGGATTCGCTCACGGCGAAGGGACGGCGCGAGGCGCAGCCCCCCTCCCTCCCTCCCTCCGACCGACCTACAGATGCCTGCCTGCAGGACGTCGGCACGCCCTCCTGCCGCTGCTGGCGGTCACCTCATCAACCAACCACTCAATCACCCGGGTGCAGCTCGGTCTGCCCCCTCCCTCCCTCCCTCCCTCCCTCCCTCCCTCGCAGCAGCCCCTTGGACCCTCCGGCCGCGTGCCACCCTTCCATCCCCTCCCGGGGCCGGGGCCTGCAACCCACCTCCCAGCCCCAACTTCAAACCCCGCTCCCCGGTCCCCCGCCTCTCCCGCCGTCCACCGCTCACATGCGCCGCTTTAACCAGCAAGTAGGAGCCAGCAGTGCCCACACCCTCCCCTCTCCCGCCCGCCCCTGACCCCACCCACCCACCCCCAGCTGCTCCGCAGACACGGACCCCGCCCACCCACACCCTTCCCGCACGGACGGACAAGCCCGAAACTACCACCACCACCACCACCACCACCCTGTCCTCACGCCCCCACCTGTACCCCTAATATACCACCAACACCCCATACACACCAGCACACTTTCCTGTTGACCGAACCCCAAACCCCAAATCACCACCCCCACCCCCACCCCCACCGGTATCTTCTTTTTACCACCACCCCCACCCCCACCACCTGTATCCTCCCGCCCCCACCTGCACGCCCAAACTGAGCTCCAGCTGCTCCGCCTTACTCAGCATCCGCAGCGCCGCTACCCAGTACCCGCTGTTTGCGCAGTCCAGCAGCAGCACCAGCCGCTGACTGTGCTTGCGGTGGCGCTGCCAAAGCATGGAAACCTCGCGAAAGCTGAGCACGCACGTGCCGCAGGCCCAGCCGCTGGCGCTGCCGCCGGCGCCGCCGGCGGCGGCGGCGCCGCCGCCGGCAGCTCCACTGCTGGCACTGCTGCTGGCTGCTGCGGGATTCTGCACGCAGCACGTCGAGGAAGAGAGCGTGGAGTCAGGGCGAAAAAGGTGGCGGCGCACAGATTGTGGAGAACGCCTAGGCGCCGCTTAATCCCATGTCCTGAAGCCCTGAGCCGCGCCTTTACTCGCGCGCCAGCAAATGGACGTGTCGTGTCGTGTGGTGTGGTGTTACTGCCGTTCCTCTTCAGGACCCCGGCCCCCACAGGACATCCGGAAGGAAGTACGGCAGGCCCGCGACCGTTCGTACCTGGCTGGCCAGGCGCCAGTTGCCGCGCTCGTCGCTCGGCCCACAGTACGACACCAATACGACAGGGGCGGTGGACTGCTTGAACAGTTTGGTCAGCTTCGCAAGAACCTTCTCCCGAGACACGAGGCCTGCGGGGAGGGGCGGGCGAGCGAGCGAGCGCGCGAAGCGGCGCAAGGAGGGCCCGCCGGCGCCGCCTTAACGAAACGAACGACACAGAAGCCCTGGAACGAACGAATCTTAGGAACCAACAATCATGGCGCGCATGGGCAGGAAGTGACATCAGGCAGGGCGGTACCGCCCCGGGCTTCGCTGGAGGCCCACAGAACGACACACGCGACTCGAAGGGCCCCCCCGCCCCTCCCTTGTTCCCTCCGAGCGCACCGTCCTCGGCGGCTGAGATGAAGGACACGCTGGGATATCCTCCCAGGCTTTTCAGGAACTGCGTCAGCTGCTGTTGGGCATCAATTTCGACCTCATCCTGGGACGAGCCGGATGCAGCTGCACCGCTAAAGTGCTGCGATGCGGCAAGAGGGGTAAGGCGGGACACCAGCTCACCATGTCAGGGCATTTTGGCTGGGGGAGACTTGGATGCTCTAGAAGCCCAAGAACGTGGCACAGGCGCCATTTTCAAATGTTGCAGGTTAAGTGAAAAGGGCGTCATCCCCAGGAGCAATACGTGAAAGTGCTGAACCTTTTATTCGTCTGCCTAATTGTCGCACTTGGACGACCATCGCGCGCACTGCAACCGCACACCTGGAGCAAATGTCGAAAGGCCCTGAAAGATGTCTGGGTGCCAAGACCGCTTTTCGTATGGGAAGCATGGCTGGTGCTCGGCGAGCCTTCGTCCGCCGGAGCATCGTGAGCTGCGGCAGCAATGTTTTGCAAAGTAAATTAGGTACAATGTGATGAAGGCTCTGGCCAATTAAAAGGCCGCACAGGAGCAAAGTGTGTCGCCGCACGAGCGGCCCGACGAGCTCACCTGCAAGAGCCTGCAGTTGTTGCGCATCTTTGCCCTCTATAGGCACAGTGATGCGGCTATAGTCGCCAATGCAAAGGGCGACTAGGGTGTTCGACGCAGCCTGCGCCACGAGGTATGCAAAGTGTGCTTCACCCATGTCACTATCTCATACGATTAACTTTGTTATAATCACTTGCCTTGCTCTTGCCCTGCCCGAAAATCCTCTTGAATAAGGGGGACATCTGGTCAGTTTCGTGCTTTGGGGAGAAGCATGCTATTGGTCTCGCCCGGGCCACATTATTGCACTATTTCATAACAAGGCAGAAGTGGCCCACACGATACCATGTGCGGCCGGCGGGGCAAGAACTTCTCACGCGTGTACGGCGCCCTTGACGCTAAGCGGTTAAAGGAGACGAGCAATTGCCTTGAGCCGGGCTAACGAATGGCTGCAGCGTGACTGCTATAGTGCCGTGGTGAGGTGGTAAGCTGCACACATGCCGACAAGGCCTTGACCCGTTCACGGCTTTGCGCATGACAGACGCGCAGCTTGTCAGGTTCGCAAATGCAGCCCGTTGGGCTGCTCGGCGTAATTTTGAGCCACAGGAAAGACTGAGCGATGCGCAATGGAAAGGCCGCCATAGATACTGCGAAAGTGTCCAGCTAGGGAAGGGGAATCGAGCCTGATCGAGCGCAGTCTTGCGCTTTCCTCGGGTTCGTTGATCGAATCGTTCGCTGCAGTTCGGCAGTGCCTCTCATCCCACAGGCGATTGACCGCCCTCGCAACAAGCAGGACACAATCGTTACTCATACTACGTCAGATAGAAGTCAATAGACGCCGACGACTTCCGACGATTCCCTCGGCCGACGGCCTGATGCGGCATGCCTTTACGCCCACATTTCATGCGGCACACCATGCAACCTAGAGATAAGCCCAACAGAAGGCCGCCAGTCACATCGGATACCGTCGTCAACATATGCGCCCATGTAGCTCTAACAGATTTGCAACATACGTGAGGGTTTGCGCGCTGAGCGCGTGCTGCGCGCAATCGATGTACAAAGTAAAACTTCTGTGTTCCCGCTGCGAAAGCGTGAATGTTGCAGCCAAAGGCCCGGAACGCCTTTGCGCAATCGGCCATTGTCCGTACGATGACGCCGTAAAAAACATCGCGATTCGCCTCCCAGGCTTTCCCCATGCGCCACTTGGTCAGCACCCTCGACAGCCTTAGACCTCTGTGTCGCTGTTAATTCTTCTGAAGGGAGTCCCGCCCGTCTCGGTCCTCTTAAGGGAGCAAAGAAGGCTCTCAAGCACAGCCTGTTGGTCGTTTCTCTGCCTCGTTGTGGAGCCATTCTGTCATCGCAAACTAAGGAACACAGCTGCATGACCATCATCCGGAATAAGCTATGATGCAGTCCGAGGAGCCGCTGCCGCCTGTTGGCCAGCGGCGGGCGCCTGCGGCGGCGCGGCTCCCGGTTGAGCCACTGCGCCGCCTCGCCTTGGCCTGCTGGCGCTGCGAAGCCCAGGCAAGACGCAAGAGATGATGCCCTCCGCGCTTCACAAGTTCTGCAAATTTTGCACAAAATCAAACAGCAGAATTCACGGCTCGAGAAAGCCTCCTGAAGGCCACCGGAATCGCCCCGCTCGGCGTCCATTCCACCCTCGGAACGCGCCGCAGTCCCGTGGGTCGTTTCTCACTGCCCTTTTCACCCAACCGGCCCCTCATCCACACCCCGCCTCCCGCACCCGCCCCTGTCCCCTCCTTCCGTGACGTGACGCTCCCGTTCACCAACTGATTTACCAGCCGCGTTCGGCGGAACCGCGGCCCGCCACCGCCGCCGCCGCCGCCGCCACCGCTCCAGGGACATCCGAAAGCAGTGACCACTCGGCCGCAGCAGCAGCACCCCCCGCCCAGCCCGTGTCCACTCCAACCAGATCTCCAGACCCGGGGGGTCGCGGTCAGTGGCGGGTTGAACTGGACGTGCGAGGGGCACCACACCGAGCTGCGGCACAGCGGCACTGGCCCGGCTTGTGGATTTGGCTGGCCTCGCTGCGGCGGCTCCGAAACCACGCCGCTGAGCAGCCGCGACGGCGGCCGCCGCCGCCGTCAGCCGCGCTCCCATCGCAGCGGCTGCCGCCGCCGCAGCAGCAGCAGCAGGGTCCAGGCGTCGGAGGTGATGAGGTTACTGGGGACAGCCGGCCCGACACCGGCGGCGGCGCTGGCGGCGGCGGCGGCGACGGCGGCGGCGGCGGCGGCGTGGCGGCAGCAATCGACTCGAGATCGGGCCGGTGGAGCCGTAGTAGCAGCGACGCCAGTAGCGGCGGCGGCGGCGGCGGCGGCGGAGCCGCCGACGCCGTTGACACTGCGGCGGCGGCTGCCGCCGGGCCCGCCTCCGCCGGCCCGTCCGCAGCTGCGCCAGTGGCGGCCGCGGCGAAAGCCGCCGCCGCGGCCGCCGCGGTTCTCCCGGCCGGCAACCGGGTGACCACTTCCAAGTACACGTTGGTCACATTCGCGCCGGTGTTTCTGTTCGAGGTGTTCTCCCGGGTGGCGTATTTGTATTTTCTGCTGCAAGCGGCGCTGTCCTGGTGGAAGGTGGTGTCGCCCTTCTCGGGTATTGGGAGCACCGCGGCGCTGGTGTTTGTGGTGGCGGTCAGCGCAGTCAAGGTGCGGCGGGGGCGTTTTCTTACGGGCACGGCAGCGTGGGTACGGCAGTACGGCAGGGAGGAGTGCGAGGTGCTGGGAAGCCTTTCCCAGGGCAGCGCAACAGGGCACGCGTGTGTGTAGTGTGTGCGTGTGTAGTGTGTGTGTAGTGTGTGTGTGTGTGTTAGGCGGAGGCGTACGTTTGTCGTCTCACGGAGGCCCCATGGCAGACGACACACACACACAGTCACACAGTCACCCCCCCCTTGGGGCAGTGCCATTTGTGGAAAGGCACCTTATGCTGCTGCTCTCTTTCTTGCTGCTTCCTGGAGGGCCCCACCGGATGGGCGCGACCCATGCATATGTGTGGTGTGGCTTGTTTTGTTTCGTGGTCCCCAGGCAGCCTCCGACACGCCCACGCCAACCAGGGGGTACCTTCCCCGGTGACGCCCCGCCGCCTCTTCCGGTGTCCCCGTAAACCCACGCCCTCCCCTCCCCCCGCCATACGTGGATAACCCCACGCCCCGCCAGGCTGCTGTTGAGGATGTACGGCGCCATTTGGAGGACCGAGCAACCAACAGGGCCCGGACACGGAGGCTCATGCCGGACGGTGAGACGATGGAGGGATTTGGAAAGAGGGGATGGAAAGAGGGGATGGGAAACCGCAGCGAGGAAAGGCAGACGGCTGGGAGGATGTGAGGGGAGCGAGGGGAGGGGCGTTACGTTGATTGTCGGAAGATGCAGTGGAGCTCGAAGCGGGGACGGTGGCTGGGTCCCACTGCTTCCCACTCACGGGTCAATGGGTCACCCGGGGGCGGCATGTGGGGCCCGCAGGGTGTGTCGAGGGCTGTGAAAGTGGGCATGTGGAGCTATGGGACTGTGGGACTGTGGGACTGTGGGACTGTGGGACTGTGGGACTGTGGGACTGTGGGACTGTGGGACTGTGGGACTGTGGGACTGTGGGACTGTGGGACTGTGGGACTGTGGGACTGTGGGACTGTGGGACTGTGGGACTGTGGGACTGTGGGACTGTGGGACTGTGGGACTGTGGGACTGTGGGACTGTGGGACTGTGGGACTGTGGGACTGTGGGACTGTGGGACTGTGGGACTGTGGGACTGTGGGACTGTGGGACTGTGGGACTGTGGGACTGTGGGACTGTGGGACTGTGGGACTGTGGGACTGTGGGACTGTGGGACTGTGGGACTGTGGGACTGTGGGACTGTGGGACTGTGGGACTGTGGGACTGTGGGACTGTGGGACTGTGGGACTGTGGGACTGTGGAAATGGAAGTGGGAGGGAGCAGGAAGCGGGACGCAGGGGCAGCATCATCCTCAAATCATCCTCATCAGCAGCAGCAGCGGCAGCAGCAGCAGCGCTGTCATTTGTGCGTCCATTGCTCCACATCCCTCCCTGCAAGCACCCCGACACGTTGGCTACCGTAATAGAATCAACACCGCAGCGGAGGGACGTAGGCGACCAGGAAGAAGTACCGGGGGGGAGGGGCAGGGCAGCTTCGGAGTAGTCGAATGAATGGCTTCCAAGTTCCAACCTACATCAAGTACAGAATTGGCCGCCGGGCAGCACTTGTACCGGTAGAGGTACCGGTATCGATCCCGGATACGGAACTGGGGTTCAATCGGTACCAGCTGGCAACGTGGTGCTCCGTAAAAGGAGCAATTTTGACCGTAACGCTGTTTCGCGCCCTGCACCCTTTTGCCGGCGTTCCCCCCCTTTCCCCCCCTCCCTGCCCCCCCAGGGACCGTTGCGGAGGTGCTCTGGAAGGACGTGCGTGTTGGGGATGTCCTGGAGGTGCGTACGGCATGTGTATGATACGGCGCCGCCCAGTCCGGCGCTCGGTTTGGTCGCCCGGCCTGTCCACCCTCCTCACTCTCCGCTTCGCCTCGTTTCGCTTCGCTTTCGCTTGGCTTTCGCTTGGCTTTCGCTTGCCTTTCACTTAGCTTGGCTTGGCTTTGGCTTGGCTTCGCTCCGTTTCGCCCGCTATATATTACTATTCGACTCCTCCCTTCTGCACCCCCCCCCGTCCGGTGCGTCAGGTCCGGGACGGCGAGCTGCTGCCCGCAGATCTATTGCTGCTGCGAGCGGGTCTTGCGGAGGGAGTGGCCTTCGTGCGTACGACCAACCTAGACGGCGAGACCAACCTCAAGGTACGGCGTGCCGTACGGCTTCCTGGCTGGGACGAGCAGGGGCCGGAGGCGGAGGCGGAGGCGGCCGGCGATGCCGACGGGGATGCAGTCGCCGCCAGCGGCAGCAGCGGCAGTAGCGGCAGCAGCGAAGATACAGAGAGCTCGAGTGGTGGCGAGGGCGGCAGCGGCGGCAGCATTACGTCAGATTCGGGCGCGTCTTTGTCTTCTTCTGCTTCTGCTGCTGCTCCAGGGGCGCGAACGAGGCACCTGAAGGTGAGGGCTGAATCTTTGGGCTATGTCGTACTGTGTTGTCTCTTGTGTTGTGTTGTGTCTTGTTTGCTCGGCTCGGCTTCGGAAGACCACCGGGAGGCAGCACCTGCCACCGGGAGGTTGGTGTGCCAGGGGGCTGCCGGGGCGCTGCCGGGGCGCTGCCGGGCGCGCGCGGCTGCTCCCCAATCCCCGACGGCGATGTTTTCTGCCCAACCGCGGGTGCTTCTCACCAGGTGTCGGGCCTCTTGATCCACCGATTTTTTAACCATCGCCAATTTGAGACTATGGCGCCTACCACAAGCCAAGAAAGTCGCGTTGACAGCCGCTGCGAAGTGCGAACCCTCCCCGCCGCGCGATCCCTTCACAACCCCTCCACGACCTACCCTCCACGCCCCCACCTTTCCTCCCATCTCGACAGCTCCTGACCCGCGTGCGAGGTGCAGTGGTCTGCGAGCCCCCCGGCCGCAGCCTCCACTCCTTCACAGGCGGCTTACAGCTGGAGCCGCCGCCGCTGGCGCCGGCGCCGACTGCCGCCGCGGCGGTGCCCCACGGGTCGGTCGGGTTGGCAGCAGCGGCCCCGCAGCAGTCGGAGGCTGCTGAGGCGCTTGACGGCGTGGGCGCTTCGGCGGCGGCGGGGCGGGGCCCTGGGAGCGGAGAGCAGGAGCGTGGGAGCGCTGGCGGCGGAGCGGCGGCGGCGGCGGCTGCGACGGCGGCGGCGCCGCCGCGGCCTTTACAGCCTGCTTCGCCCCCGCCGCCGCCGCCTGTGCCTCTGTCGATGGACAATATGCTGCTGCGGGGCTGTGTGCTCAAGAACTCCGAGTGAGGGAGGGAACGCCGAGTGAGGGGACGGCGCCGTGCAGTGCGCTTGGGTTTTGAGGACTGAGGATTTTGCCGTTGGATTTCCCCTGGGATTTCGCGAAAGAGTTTTAGGGTTTTAGGATTTTAGGGTCTTGGAATTTCAGGGTTTTCGGCTTCGAAGTGATCTTTAGGGGTCGGGTTGCGCCTTGGTTGCAGTCAGGGGTAAGCTTTCCAAGCTGTCGGGCGAGAGCGGGGCGGGGCAAGGGAGGGGAGGGGCGGGAAGGGGGAGCGAGGTGCGAGCACCGGCGGTATGTGCGTGCTCGTCTCCGATTGGGGTCACTGTACGGCATAACTACGACACGCTGCCGTTGGTTTCGCAGGTACGTGCTCGGCCTGGCGGTGTACTGCGGGCCGCAGACACGGATACAGATGAATGCCGTGCGCCCGCCCCTCAAGGTACGGTAATGTGCTGTACGGTGTTTTTACTCTTTCGAAGAAACTTCGGGAGGAGAGTTCGGGATGCGCAGCGGTTGGCTCAACGCTCGTCTCCACCTCCTCCCTACAAACACAACCGCGCAAGGGGGCGCTGCGAACTTGCGATACGTTGCGTTGTGTTGATAGTGCTGTACCGACGGGGTGTCACTCCGTAAGGTTAAGCTTCCGCTTACCTCCTGGTGGTGGTGGTGGTGGTGGTGGTCCTGCAATGACTCCATGCGTGGGGTCCATCGATGTGTCGTACGGCTCTACGGCACCAAACGAGCCCACTTGCCCCACCTTTCGTTCGTTCGCTTCCTCTCCCCCCCTCCCCCACGGCTTTACCCGCGCGCTGGTGTGCATTCCTGACCCGGCACGCATCCTGACCGGATGTGACAGATCGGATCCTTCGACCGTTTCCTGAACAAGCAGATCCTGGTGCTGCTGATACTGCAGGTACGGCAGCCGGGGGTGGTGCGGCGGTTGGGCGGTTGGATTTTTGAGGTGCTGGGTTGTTTCCAACACGGCAACTGCAGCCCCGTCACGTGCTTCCAGTTTCGGTCGGGTCGTGTTTGTCCAACATATCCTGTCCCTGGAAGTTCATTCCCTGCCAGCCCTGGCCATTCACCTGCCGCTCCCCTGCCACTCCCCGCCATCCCGCACACATTTTCACTTCCGATTGTTCACATGCCGTGTTGTCACGTTCGGTCTTGCCTAACTCTCGCTGCCATACGTGCCCATGTCCCCCAAATGTCGAACTTTGCACCGTTCCTCTTCTGCCGCCGCTCCTTCCGTCTCGCGCGTAGCTCTTGCTCTCCGTGGCATCGGCGGTGATCAGCTGGGTTTGGCGCGAGCGCGAGGGTGTACGGCGGCCGCACCTGGCGCTGGACGATCCCGTACAGGGCAACTGGCGGTCGCCGGTGACGTACATCGTTCTGCTGTCCATCACGTTCTGGATTCTGTACGGCTATCTCGTACCCATCAGCCTCTTCGTCACCATGGAACTCGTCAAGTTCTGGCAGGTACGGCATGGGCCTTGTCGTTGTCGTACAACATTTCACCGGCGCCACCCTGCAATCCCACACCTCGCAATATACACCCGCGTGTATGTCTCTTCCGTAGCTCGGGTGCATGCGTGCGTGCGTGGCTGCGTGCGTTCGCTTGTGAGATAAGAGATAAGAGATAAAGAGGTAAGGGGCAAATACGTGATGCTGCTTCTGGATCCGTATTCTTCCTGCTGCGGTCTGCGTTCCGTCCCCCCGTATGTCGTCCCCGTACGGTATGTCGTGTGCGTGCTGCAGCATGGCCCTACCTTGTCCCTGCCGCGTGCCGCCCCTGCCGTACGCAGGCTTTCGTGTTCATCAACTATGACCCTGCCCTGGTAGAGAAGCCTCCTGCGCCTGAACAGCGGAGGGAACACCGCCACCGCCACCATCACCACCACCACCACCATCACCACCACCATCACCACCCTCAGCACCACCCTCAGCACCATCCGCAGCAGCACCCGCAGCAGCACCCGCAGCAGCAGCAGCAGCAGCAGCAGCAGCAGGTTGCGACCCACGGGTCGGCCGAGGGCTTCCTGCCGTCGGCACCACCGATTGCGTCGGACACGGGCGGCGGATCAGTGCGCGATGAAGGACCCACGGGTGACCATCCCCAGCACCGTCACCACCGCGGCCCCCACCCCCGCCCCCAGGACCACCCTGCCGCTGATGCCGATCCAACCCCATCAGGGGGCCCCGGGGCGCCGGATCCCGAGTCGGTGCAACCCCGGGTCAGCCCGGTTGTTGGCGGTGGTGGTGGTGGTGGCGGAGGCGCCACAGGTGTTGGCAGCGATGGCGGTGCTGGCGGGAAGACCTCGGGAGGCATGGGCACCGATGACGGCGGCGGCGACGGCGGCGGCGGCGGCGGCGGCCGCGCGCATGCCTTCGCTCGCAGCAGCGCGGTGAATGAGGACCTGGGCCGTGTGGCGATGGTCTTCAGCGACAAGACCGGCACCCTGACTCGTAACGACATGCGGCTGAGGTGCTGCGCGCTGGGGAACGAGCGGTGAGTGGCGCGCTGCGTTGTGTGTTAATGTGCTCACGGCCCATTCAGGCCGCCGCCCCGAGTGACACGGCGCCATATCCATGTGTGCGGGGTTTCGACCACGCACCCGCCGAAAGCCCTACGTCTGTGCAAATGCCGCGGCTGCCACCCCCCGGGACCCATGGGTCAGGTTCGGCAGCCTGGATGTACGGCTGGAGGAGCGACCGGAGCTGCGGGGCGCGGCCGCCCTGGAGGCGTTTGACTGCCGGCTTCCCCGGGTGGGTGGGTTGAGTTGGGTTGAGTTGAGACCAGCGAGGTGCGCGATGTCCCCAGATGATGGTGATGGGCCCCAGCCCCAGCCCCTACCCCAGCCCCAGCCCCCCGCGAGAGAGGACTCGGGAGGCTTAGGGTTGTTTTGGTGGACTTGTGTGGGTGCGCGTGTGGGTGTGTGCGCAGGCCAAAGCGCAAAGTGGATGGTGCGCTTCGGCCTCTGCCGTTAGGTCTCTTGGCACCGGTTCTGCCCCAGCTGCCGAGCAGCGCTGGATCTTGGATCTCATGGCGGCCCAACTTGAATTTTTTTGTGGTTGTTACATGGTTGGGGGTGCGTACCCCTATCATGAACAAAGAGCCCATACGAGCCGAGGGCCCAAGGGAACAAAAACGCCTAAAAGCACGATAGTAGAAAGCCGCCCATGCAGGAGGAGGAGATACTAGAGGCCAACGGGGACAATTGAGTTGCGGTGGGCACAGATGCGCTCTCCGCCAAACGAGGGGGAATATATTTGAATCCGGGATTCTGCGCGCGTTCAGGCGGTGGCTGCGCTGGCGCGCGCCGGAGCCTGGCGCGCCGCCGTGGAAGGCGGTGGCGCGGGAGGTTTCGTCGCCGGCAATGGCGGCGGCGACCGAGGTGGTGGCGGCGGCGGCGCCGCCTCCGCGGTCTCCCCCGGGAGCTCACTGCCGCCGGCCGCGCCGCGGCGCCCAGATCTCCCGATGTACGGCGATCCAGATCCGAGTCCTGATCTAAATCGGGGTTCGAATTCGGGTTCGGATCTGGATCTGGATCCCGGCATGGACGACGCGCAGTTGCAGCTGTTGGCGCGTCGCTGGGTTTCCTTCTGGCTGGGCGTGTGCGTGTGCAACTCGGTGGTTCTGGAGCCGCACCCCGCAGCGGACCGGCCGCCGGCATACCAGGTGCGATTACGCGGGTGCTGCACGCGCCTACTTGCCTGCTTGCTTGCTTGCACGCGTGCACACGTGCTTGTGCAGCGCGCGTGTGCAGGGGGACGTCAGCGCCCGCCGCGCGTTCCGTTGTAGAGGAATTCCTCGGCACCCTCCCTGTACAGCGCTGTACTGCCCTGTACTGCGCACGGGTGCGGATGAGATCCTTTGTTGCGAATCATAGGACCGGAGTCTGCGCGTCGCACCCGGAAGGAGGCATCACCGACCCACCGACCCGTGGGTCACCTCGCTACGTCGGCCGCTCTCTCACACTCCCGCCCTCTCGCACTCTCGCACCCTCTCCCGCAGGGTCCCTCCCCCGACGAGGTGGCTCTGTTGGAAGCCTCCCGCCAGTTGGGCTTCGAGCTGGCGGCCCGGTGGAGGGACACCCTGGAGCTGAGGGTGGCGACACCGCCCCCACACCTGCCGCACAAGCAGGCGCCGACGGCGGCGGCAGAGGCAGCGGCGGCGGCAGCGGCACCATTTGCATTACCGCCTGCAGCGGCGGCTTCGGCGGGCGGCGGCGCGGAAGGGGAGCCGCTGCCGCTGGTGGTGCGCTACAGGCTGCTGAACGTCCTTGAGTTCACGAGCGCTCGGAAGTGGGTCTGGATCTTGATTTGGATTTGGATCTGGTTGTTTGTCCCTAGGACTGGATCTGGATTCGGGAGCGTGGGTACATGGCTACGTGCCCGGGGTGCGGGCCGGTTGGGCGCCGTGTCAATGCCTGTCAGGGGCCGCAGCAGCAATGGCCACACCCCTCACCGCAACCGGCAAAACGCGCATGCGGCGACACGCAGCCTGCCGTATTTCCACTACCGGTATCGTCCCATAGTCGTCTACCTTGGTCGGCACCTAACAGCCCCATCCTCCCATCCAGTCATGCGTCCAGTGACATGCCCCCCCATGCGTCCATGCGTCCAGTGCCCCCGCTCCCCCCGCCTCCCGTTCCGTTCGCCCCCCTCAGGCGCATGTCGGTGGTGGTCCAGGCGCCCGATGGCTCTCTGGCGCTGCACACCAAGGGGGCAGACAGTGTGGTGATACCCAGACTGGCGGCGGCGGAGGAGGAGGCGGAGGCGGAGGTGGAAGCGGAGGCGGGTGCCGACCCACATCAGGCCGCCGCGGTGGACAGCCTGCACCACTTTGCCACGCAGGTATGTGGACGGCGGGGGACCGCCGCGTCAGCGTTGGCGGCGACGGCATCGGCGGCGTGGCGGGGCCCAGTTACGGGTGGTCTTCAACAGTATGTCTACAGTATGGGTACTTGGGTAGACTTGCGTTGTCATGTTGCACGTGGTGCCGTGGTCTTCATGTCTGGGTGAATGCATGAATGGACGAATGGATGGAAGTATGGGAGTGTGGAAGTATGGATGGACGGATGTCGGGTCGTCCACACGTGGGTCTCGTTAGCAGTCCCTGAGGAGAGGGACGTCGCCCTTCGCGTCATTATGTACGTCTGCTTCCGGGAGTCTGCTCGCAAACATATTTCACATATTTTCATATACCGATATTTCACATATTACACTGCGAATGGGGACTTGGCAGCGGCCTCTTAGGGTTAGGGTTAGGGAATGAAAGCTGCAACTGCCCCCGCACTCCCCGCCCGCCTGTCGTACCACACTCGCTGTACCAGGGTTTGCGCACGTTGGTGCTTGCGGCCCGGCCGCTGCCCGACCGCGCCTGGTACGACAACTGGGACGCGCGGTACCAGGCGGCCGCCGCGGCGGTACACACCGACCCGCGGGTCCGTGCAGCCGCCCTCGACGCCCTGGCGGACGAGATCGAGCGGGAGCTACAGCTAGTGGGCGTGGCGGCCATAGAGGACCAACTGCAGGTACGGAAATGAGTACGGCACCGTACGGCACCGTACACATACTGCATTTTACCCTCACCATGTTCCGCACCGCACCCCACCGCACCCATCTCCGCCCACCGTGATGCACTGTACCGCACTGTACTGCACTGTACTGCACCCCTCGCGCCGCCCCCGCCTCAGGAGGGCGTGCCCGCCGCCGTGGCGACGCTGCTCTCCGCCGGAGTGCGCGTGTGGATGATCACGGGCGACAAACTGGAGACTGCGGTCAACATCGCGCGGGCGGCTCGGCTGGTGACGCAGCCGCACGACAGCCAGTTGCTGGTGCTGCGGGAGCATGAGGAGGAGGGTGGGTGGCTGGGTCATGAGGGCTTGAATAATACGGGTTTAGGGTTTATGGTTTGGTTTAAGGGTTTATGGCAGGTTTCTTTAGGAGAGGTTGGTGATACCGTATGAGGAAGGGCTTGTTCGCGGGGCTTGTTCCGGGGGGGTACCGGGGGGGTACCGGTACAGGGTCTTCTTGAGGGTCTGCCTGGACCTGGACTAGACTGGCTGCCGAGCCCTTTGTCGCGTGTAGGATCTGAGATGAATTCCGAGGTGGTAATGGAATGCGTTTCGGCGGTGGTTTACAAGCGGCGCAAAAGCGGCCTTTGTTAGCGCGCTGAGAGAGTCCCTAGCCAGCAACCCACAACTGGGAAGCTTGCCATATCGCGAACCCACCTCCTGAGCCCCGTCGCCCTTACTCCCGCGACGCGTCGACGGTCGACCCCATTGCCGGCCCGAGTAAGTGCCACGACACCCGAATCCATTCGTCCGCCCCCGCAGCGATTCGGCGACAGCTGGGGTCCCTGGCGCAGCGCGCCGCCGCCATTAACGCCGCCGCGAAGGGACTGGCCCAGCCGGGCAAACCCCGCGGCGCCGCCGGGGATGCCGAGACCGCGGCCGCCGCCACCGCCACCGCCGCCGCAGCGACGCCCGATGAGATCCCATCCCGCCAGCAGCCCATTCCGCCACCGCCACCGCCGCTGCCCCCACCGGCGCCGCAGCAAGAGCTCCCGACAGGCCGTCCGCAACAGCAACAGCAGCAGCAGCAGCAGAAGCAGAAGCAGAAGCAGCAAATGCCGCCAGACCGACGGCCTCTGGAGGTTCAGATGTCGCAGTCGGCGCCGGCGGGGCCGACCGACGGGTTACCATACGACAGTGAACGGGGCGGCGGCAGGCACGCAGCGGCCCCACACGCGCGGGGCGACGGTGACCCGCGGGTCGTTGGGCCCAAGGGCAACGACGGCGGCGGCGACCGCGACGGCGCCGCTGCGTCAGCTGAGCCGCGCCCAAAGGCTACAAGAGCGGCCGAACCCGGCAGCGAGGTCCAAGATCCAAATCCGGATCCAGATTCCCGGCCGGGAGCATCCGTACCGTGGTCGGGAGGGCGCGACCGAGCCGGCGGCGGCGATGACAAGCATCGCGGCGGTGGCGGCGACGGTGGCGGAGGCGGAGTCGGCATTGCGTCGACGACGACGGAGCTCGTGGTCGATGGTCGTACACTTGACATGGTCCTGGAGCGGAGGCCGCTGGCGGCGCGGCTGGCGGGGCTGTGTGCGTCGTGCGCCGCCGTGGTGGTTTGCCGCGCGTCGCCGGCGCAGAAAGCCGCACTGGTACGGCTGATGCGGGCGCACAGGCGCAGGATGGCGGCGGCGCGGCGGCGCCGCCGCTGGCGGTGGCTGCCAGGCGGTGGCGGCGGCGGCGGCGGCGGCGGCTCCGTCACCGCTGTACCGCATTTCGTGGCGGCACGACTGCGGGCACTGACAGCGATGCTGGGTGGCTTGCGCTCCGGCGGTGGGGGAAGAGGGCGGGGCGGGGAGGAGGAGAGAGGCGGCGGCGGCGACCGAGGCGGCGGAGAGGGGGAGGAGGAGGCGGAGGATGGCGACTGGGGAGACGCGGGCGGCGGCGGCGGCGGCGGTGGTGGTGATGGTGATGATGACCCACGGGACCGCGAGGGAGTGCTGCTGGCGATCGGCGACGGCGCCAACGATGTGGCGATGATCCAGGTACGGCATTGCCGTAGTAGCGCCGATTTGTTGGTCTCATTAAACGGAATCCATGACAACAGGTACAGGAGCAGCTGTACGGCAGCAGGGGAAGCAAAGCAGCAGGGGATACCAGCACGGCAGCACTGGGACTTTTGGTCAGGAGTAGGTTGCCCGTCCTACTGCCGACCCCGCCGCGCTCACGCCGCCGCGCTCCTGACTGTGTGCCGTGTGTGGGTGTGTGTGGGTGTGTGACGTGTGTGTTTTGCGCCCCCCCTCCCCCCCGCTCGCAGGCCGCCGATGTGGGTGTGGGTGTGATGGGCAAGGAGGGACGCCAGGTGAGTACGGCATGCGTGTGCGCGGTGTAGGGTCAAGGGAGCTCGTGGCAGTACGGCAGTTGAACGTCTCGCCGCGTGCCGCAGACGAGGGTGTTGCCCTGGGTTCACACGGGGCCTCAGTTCCCGGAGGCACCTAACACATCGTAAACCAGCAGCTGCATGAGCCACCTCTGATGATGCGGAGGAGTCCGGAGGTGGACGTTTGGCAGTACGTACCATCTTGATCAGATTGCCAAAAAGGGTGCTCGGTATGTTACCGTTGTCTGTTTTCTGTTGCCGCGCGTGTACGTGCACGCGCATGTGCACGCACACGCAGGCGGTCAACAACAGCGACGTCGCGGTTCCGCTGTTCCGGCACCTGGTGCCGCTGCTGCTGGTGCACGGACAGGTGGGCGGGCTGGAGGGCGGGCGGGCTGGAGGGCGGGTTTCACTGAAGTCGACGCATACCACATACCCGCTGGCGGGGAAATGGGGATACGTTGCTTCAGGACAGGACAGGGGTTTGTTCAGTCGGTGGGTGCATTGCTGGCGGGGGGTCAAGGTACCGTTCAAGAAAGCTTGGGAAGGGCTGGTTGTGGCACAGTCGTGGAGAGGTGGGTGTGGGGTTCGCTGTGTGTGTACGGTATCTGTGCGAGTGTGTGGGAGGGGGGTTGCTTCCGTGGAGCAGCATGTGTGTAGGGGGAGGGGGTGTAGGTGGGGGCAAGTGGGCAGGTGGGGGTGAACAGGAGGGTGCCAGTTGGGTGCAGGGAGGCCGCTTCGTGGGGACGCCGGCGGCCCAGCTTATCGCCCGACACACCCCCCTCGTGCCCCCCGCTACCTTTGTTGACAACCCCCATGTGCACATCCACCCACCAACCGTCCCATCCAGCTGTGTTCTGAGCGGCTGTCTCGGCTCATCATCTACTCCTTCTACAAGAACCTGACGTACTGGGGGGTGCTGCTGCTCTTCCAGTTCTACTGCGGCTTCTCTGGTGAGCCGTACGGATGTACGGATACGTGGGATGTACGGGATGTACGGGATGCCGTACACGGCGACACTCTTGCGCGGCTCCAGGTGACCGCAACTCATGGGAAGGGGAAGGGCCGTGTGAGCTGCAACAAAACTCGCCCTCATCTTGCTAGGTTTTCTTATTCCACGATCAACTACAAACCATCAACTACCGTTCTTTAAAACCAAGTCCAACAACCTTACCGGTATCGTCCCAACCACCGTAACCACCCAACCGCCTCTCAGGCCAGGCGCTCATCGACGACATCAGCGGATCCTTTTACAACGTTGTGTTCACGGCCGCACCCATTCTGGTGGTGGCGTTGCAAGTAGGTGGGGTGATGCGACGGGGGGGGGGGCAGGCAGGCTGCCCGCCGAGGCGGCTGCACGTGTTCGCCCGTTGTTTGTGGGGTCCATTGCCGTGTCACGCCAGCTAAGATGCCGTCGACCAGCTGATGTGGCTAACTGGCAATCAAGGCCTCTCCTTGCACCTCCGCCTGCAGTGTCCAACTCGCTGAAGGAGTCGCGCTCGCTCGACCAATTTCTGCGTGAGCGCGGAGCCTCCACGCCGGCGGGCGGGAGCGGCAGCGGCAGCGGGAGTCGTCGCGCGAGCGCGCGCCCCGCGAGGAGCAGCCCCGCGCCCCGTCGCGGCAGAGCCGCACGCGGGCTTTCGAGAAGCCGTCCTTCGAGGTCAACGGCAATCACGTGATAGTCTACGGTTGCCCCATCCACGGGGAGAACACCCATCAGCTTCACCCATCTTGTGATGCTGATGGGTGTTCTCCCCGTGGATGGGGCAACCGTAGACTATCACGTGATCGCCGTTGACCTCGAACGACGGCTTCTCGAAAGCCCGCGTGCGGCTCGGCCGCAACGGGGCGCGGGGCTGCTCCTCGCGGGGCGCGACGACTCCCGCTGCCGCTCCCGCCCGCCGGCGTGGAGGCTCCACGCTCACGCAGAAATTGGTCGAGCGAGCGCGACTCCTTCAGCGAGTTGGACACTGCAGGCGGAGGTGCAAGGAGAGGCCTTGGGTCCGATGAAAGATAAAAACTGCAGGCTTGGGCCTGACGCGAAGCGGACGAGGGAGAGCTTAACTCCGGCTAACCGCACATGCGAGGGCCTTGGGCCCGACTAATGGCGGCTGTCGCGCTTGACGCGAGGACTCACTTCTCGAATAAACGTAACTCTGATTACTCTCTGAAACGGGCTTGACCCGAAGGAGGTGAAGACGGCCGACGATGCCGGCGACAGATCCTGCGGGCGATAGAATCTGTGCTTCGCACTGACGGAAGAGCACGCGCCTTCGGGAGACGAGCTACGCTGCTCTCTCCTAGGGCGACCTGGGCACGAATGTCCTCCTCGGAGGACAGATACCGAAACGGATTACCGAAAGAACTTACAATAGACTGCTTCACGCCGTCTGTCAATCGCGGATCTGTGAATATTTGCTACTTAGAGTCTCAATACTGCATAGTGCGAGGCACTGATAAGATGCTTCGCAAAGCCGCCGGACTATAACAAGCCCGCGCAATGCACTTGTCGTACCTCCAGGGGAGCCCGCACTATACTGCTCCTTGCTCAGTCGGGGCCCCGTACAGTGACAACAAATAAATGTAATAATAATAAAGTGTCGACGACTCAGGCGTCGCACGGAAAAGGTGCACGGAAGTTGATCCGAAGGGGCCACACCCAACGGCTCCTAACTAACCGACAACGGTTCTCAGTAAACAGGCAACGGTTCTCAGTATCTGCCACGTTCTATGGCAATCACACGAGATAGCGTGACAGCCGCTGGCTAGCTCGCCGGTGGCTGTGTAGCCGTCTGCCAGACAGCCTGTCTGTGTGTGTGTGAGATCGCAGCTGGCGATAGACCCGGCTTCTGCGGTAGATCCTGCCGGTCCGATGATACCCGGGTATCCGTCCCTGCGCCGCTTAGTGCTCATCATCCTAAGATCTTATTCGTAAATCGTAGTAATCATCGGGCCGTCGTCCTGGGAACATCCCACCAGCTGCCACCTGCCACCACAACGCACTGCGTGTGCTGCCGCTGCTCCCGACTTTGGATTGACTGTTGCACGGGTCGTGAAGGCAGAGCCCCCGCAGAGTCCCCCCAGAGCCATCACAGCGCCCCTGGCCGCCCCTGGGCCTCCCGGCTGCTGCTGGGTTCTGCCTGCTTGCTGCTGCTGGCTGCTGCCGGCCGCCATCCGTCGAGCCGCCAATGTGCGGCTCCTGCGTCTACCGGTGGAGGCTTCTGAAGCACCGCCCCACCGCCTTGTCACACCTTAACAGCCGTCGTCCGCCTGTCGCTCTGCCTCCGGCCGCGCCCTTCCTCCGCCCACGCACGCACGCACATATACCGATCCACACACGCGCGCGCGTGCGGCGGTGCCTTGCCTTGCCTTGCCTTGCAGGAGAGCCACGCGCCCGCCCCCGCCACGGCGCTGCTGGACCACCCCGAGCTCTACAACGCGCACCCGCCCCTCAGTGCGCAGCGGTTCTGGCTGGAGGGAGTGGCGCTGCCGCTCCTGCATGTGGGTGTGGCGTCCATCAGCGGGCCCTCGGGTGACCCGTGGGTCATGAAGCGTGATTCTGCAAACAATTAAACAGTCCATACCCACGGTAACAACAATGGTAACAATTGTCCTGGAAGCGCAAAACACGGAAGCCGCCGCCTCTCCGTCTCTCTTACACACACTCGAGCTTTACCGGTGATCCTGATGTGTTCTGATTTGCACCGGTGTGCTCATATGCAGAGCGCGGCATGCTTCTTTATCCCCATGTACGGCGCGACGCCGTACGGCACGCAGCCGGCCCACACGCTGTGGGTGGTCGGCAAGGCGTCGTACCTGGCGGTCGTGGTGGCGGTGACGGTCGAGCTGCTGCTCACCACTCGCGCCTGGACGAGGCTGCTGGGGATCGTGTGCGCGCTGAGTGTGGCGGTGGCCTTCCCCTTCCTGCTGCTGGTGGGTCGGGTCAGGGACGGGTCGGGGAGGGGAGGGGAGGGGAGGGGCGGGGCGGGGCGGGGCGGGGCGGGGCGGGGTGGGGTGGGGTCGGGTCGGGGTGGGGTCGGGTCGGGGTGGGGTCGGGTCGGGGTCGGGTCAGGGCTCAGGGGCGGGCGGGCGGATGAATCAGGCTATTGCGGGCGGGAGCCGGGAGGTGACGCAGACGGAGGGCGGAAGGGACCGGGGGCGCGACGGAGATGCCCTGCCGCGCTTTTGGATGTGTGAGGAGGTGTTTCTGGTCGCACTCTCGGACACCTGAGGGGCCGCGCTGCCCGGAGACTGAAACCGTCAGGGCTTCTTGGCCCTGAAGCGCCCCCGTCCCTCCGCCTCGTCGCGCGTGACTGACCTGCGCATA
The DNA here is from genome assembly GCA_030267565.1 of Pleodorina starrii. Taxonomy (NCBI): domain Eukaryota; kingdom Viridiplantae; phylum Chlorophyta; class Chlorophyceae; order Chlamydomonadales; family Volvocaceae; genus Pleodorina; species Pleodorina starrii. The sequence continues at coordinate 4,006,274 of BRXU01000003.1, forward strand.
CATCCAAGTGGCATGAACGTCCATCCGATCAGATGCGCTGAGATGGAGGGTCGAGTACTCTGGTTGTGGAGACCCAGCCGTGTAGGCCGTGTAGCCTTCGTCTGGCGGTGCGCGAGTGGCGGTGCGCCCAATGGATCACCCCTGTCTCTCGCCCTGTCTCTGCCGCCTGTCTCCCTGCGCGACCAAATCCAAATCCAAATACTGTGGATCGTGCGCGCTGAGTCCCGCACCGGTAACACTAAACCTTCGGACCTCGTCGTATGCGTCGTGCAAGGTGTGGCGGTTGGAGTTGGCTGCAAACTACCTGGACGAGGCAACTGTGGGCGCCGCGGATCTGCTGTTCAAGTCGCCGTACTTTTGGACGAGCCTGACGGCGGTTGTGGCGCTGACCGCGGGCTCCAGGTAGGGCCTGGGGCGCCCGGCCCTCGCCGGGGGCTCAGCAGCCTCGCAGGCTCCTTTCGGCGCATGTCCCCTTCGGAAATTGGAAATTGGGGACATCCATATTGAGAGGTTGGTGAAGCCCCTTGAATCCCCTTGAATGACGGGGGCGTCGGATTGCGGACCGCGGATCTCGCTGCTCCCGGCTGCTACCGTATCGGCCCAGTCAGGCCTAAATCAAATCAAAAGGACTTGGGCGTCAGTATGAGCCGACAACAGCTCCCGTGTCACTCCCCCTGGAGCTCCCAAATCTTGATTTTCTTGTGTCCGGCCCGTCAAGGCGAGTAAGGAAAGGATGGATGTGAAGCTGACAGCTTGACGTGCGTGAATGACCCAGAGGGATCACCGGGCTCTGTGCCGCCTCGTGCGCGCGCAGGTACATGGAGCGTGCCGTACGTTGGATCTACTTCCCCGATCCGTTCATGACGTTGGCAAGGCAGCACTTGCGGAGGCAGCGCCTGCAGGGGGGCGATGCGGCCGCCGGGAAGGGCGCCTCCACCAGGGCCGCCTCTGCCACCGCCGCCGGACCCTTGCCTTGACGCCACCGCTGGCAGCAGCGCCGGCGGCGGTGGCAGAGGCGGCTGAGGGGCCCAACCGCCGGTGGGCTTTCCGAGAGGTTGGCAGACGCGCATCAGAGAGATGGGAGCTAAGAGCTGCGTTGGCCTCGCGCCGATGCCAAAGGCGGCCTCGGGGGCCCGCTGCTGCAGCGGCGGCGGCGGCGGCTGCGGGGAGGGATCAGAGTGCGCGCGTGTGTTGTTGCAAGGGCGGCGCTTGTGATGGCGTCTTGGCGTGTGTCTGCACGACGCCAGATGTACGGCGCACGCGTGCAGTACGGCGGCCGCATCAGAGGTGCGAGCGCCGCCGTCCAGGAGTCCACCGGGCGTTGCACCAGGAGCGGTCGCCGGCGTGACGCTGCAGGCCCGGTGCCCTTCGAAAATCAGTCCGGGAAGGCTCTGGTCACGAAGACGCGAGGTGGTCCTGGCGGTTCACGCCCTGAAAGCTGAAATGAGACCGGGCTCAGAGGCCAGCACGGTGATGTCGTGCTGGTGATGTACGACGTTGGTGATGTGTCAATTTTTGGCGGGTATAACGGATACGAATGGACAGGGACCGGCAGGAGCTGAGTTATGGGTTTGCTCTGCCATTACTAAATCGTTGTGTTGCGGACTGTGCTCACGATCGGCACCCGCCAGCAGCACCTAGTAAGGACGCTCAGAAGCCACAGAAGCTCTCAGATCGGTTAAATACAGCGCCTCTTCCAATTAATAAGCATTACGCCGCGTTAGGCGTGTCGAACGATGCTGGCGCATTTAAGAGCTTACCCGCGGGGCAGGACTCGGTCAACGCCTGCAACGCATACATACACCGTGCAGCCGACCATGACGATGCAGTGGAGCTTGGCTTGGTCATACATTCTGCTGAGCGGCCGTTCTGGCTTTGTTGGTGGAAGTGCGACAAGATATGCGCCGCACGCCGCACCACGCCGCACCACCAGGCACCCCTGCAGGCGTACCCAGGGGACACCATCGTGCAGCTTCCATCCACGCCCAATCCATTCGGATATGGAGAGCGGTGCAACATCCTGCTGTTCAAGCAATTTGCTGCGGTTACGAAAGTGTCGTGTCTGTCGACTTACGGAAGGGTACGGCATCGCTAATAATCAGTCGGTTTAACTACATACGTAACACATACTTGTCGGGTCATGTGATGCCAATATCTCTTTACGCAAATGGCCCATTTGCTTCACCGCCTCGGGGCGAAAGCTCTCCTGCCGCAGAAACAGGGTGACAAGATTATACCGCCACTTATTAGCTTTCAAAATGCGATGAAGTTACGGGAGCAGTATTACGCAATTGGTTTGAGCTGGCCTTTTGAGGACATTGTACCAGGAAAGCCACAGCTGCCACCGGGAAGCGACAAGTACGCAGCCCGTCAACGGGAGAAGGAGCAAAAACGAGCGGCAAGGTGCACTGCTTTTGGAAGAAATTGCGTCTGCACCGCACGTCGTCATCCGTGTCATGCGGAAGGAAGGCCATCACATTTGGGCTGCATACCTATGCAGAGAAAAGGAGATCGCCGATGCCATGGCGTCAATGCCCAAACGCATAGCGGATTACCGGGTAAGCGTGGGATTGGCGAGACCTCGTCGTGGGGCGGGGTAAACATGGGTTAACGGCGGGTATATCAGGGTTGAAGTCCCCATGCGTCAGGTCTTCTGCCCCAATTATCAGAGGTGCTAGAAGCTTGGCCCGTGAATATTAGTATAAGCCCCTGCCCGTGGTCCGAATCACGCGGGGTACATACCTTGTCTCCAACCGTGCTCCCGGGGGACCCACTCCACGTCAGCACCGACACACGGTTAATCACCGACACACGGTTAATCACCGACACACGGCTAATCCGTCGCACAGGAATCTCGTAAATTGGACTGGAGCGAGGTCTCTGCAATTGACCGCCTGTTGCTAACGCCGGGCCAGATCCGGGAGAAGTACGTCCGGCGGCGGTAAGAGGGCGCGCGCGCGGTCTTTGGGGGGTGGGTAGGCCAAAACCTGGTTTGTCAAGTCCTCACGCGAGTTGGAGCCCTAGCGGGACATTGCTCACCCCTTCTCAGGTGCCAGCACCGCAACCGATGGATAGCCGCCCCACTGTGGCGGCATCTCCCGTTGACTTCTCAGGTCCGGACTGCGCGTGTGACCCCATACCGTTCTAGAGATTGAAACCCAACCTCCGTCGCTCCCTCCCTCCCTCCCTCCCTCCCTGGACGCGCCGCCCGCAGCCTCATGCGGCAGAACTAGTGACGGCGACCTGCGTGTGGGTCGAGGGCGCTGCCTGGGCTCCCGCGGCCGGGACTCTCACTCAGAAGTGCAGGGTTCTAGCGGTGCACCACTGCCCCTTCGTCGCCGGCGTGGCGGGGCCACTGGCAGCAGCGGCAGCGAGATGGGGGCGGCAGCAACAGCAGCAGCAGTGACGGCCTCGTGAGTATGTTGTTTGCTGCCTTGTGCACCCCCACCCCACCCTACCCCACCCCCACCCACACACAAGCGCGCGCAGCAGCGCCAGCAGCGCGGCGCAGCGCTGGCTTGGGATGGCGGTGGCGGCGGGCCTCCTCGGGATCTGGGCCGCACCCGGCGCCGGGCCCTGAACACACTCGTGTGGGGGCCTTGTGTGTCCTTCTGCACGTCTACCGGCTGGAGAGAGAGAGTTAGACAATGGCGCCCGAGGGTGCAAGGATACTGCAGCGTGTGGGTACTGAAGCCAGCGCTGCTAGCGGGACTTTATGGGGCTCTAAAGTACACTGGGCCTGCGCTGTAGACTGGGCCGGACGCTGCGGGGCTGGCAGTAGACTGGACTGGAGCACTGGACGCAGCACCGGTCGGCGCAGCACCAGCCGAGTCGCGGCGAGGTGGATGTACCGTATAGGTGGATGCGGAAGGGCCGTGGCCGCGGCGTCGTGTCGGTCGGGGCGGGCCGGGGGGCGTGGCGTCGCGTCGCGTCACGTCATGTCGTGGGTGCGCGACCGGGTGCCGAGGGAGGAGGAGGTGAAGGGGAGGTGGGATGGGTTGAGTGGCAGGGGACGGCTGCAACACCGCGTGTCCTGTAATTGTGCCGAGGGAGGGGAAGGCGAGCACTCCTACTGCTGCGGCACTTGGCCGTAGCACGTGCAGGCCTGGGGCATGGAGGGCCGTAACCTTGGCTGCCGGCCTCCCGGGGCCAGCCCTGCCGAGGCCGTGGGCTGGTGGGCCGGTGGCGGGTAGCACCTCGCCTGCGCCTGTGAGGCCGGGGAGGGGGAGGGGGTGCTTACCTGGATCGTAAGGAGGACGTGCGTTTTCGTCCTATGTGGGATGCAAAGACGGGTTGTGGCAACAACGCAAGTGCAGTTCGAGGGTGCCGGTCACCTCTCCGCTCTCCCTCGAGACCAGAGCACACGACGACAGTGCTTGTGGAACACACACATGTCTGTGCGTGTGGGTCCAGACGATGTGGACGTGTTGTGTGTGTGCGTATATCCATCTGTCCATGTTGTCCACATGCCCCTCAGCCCGGGCTGTGAGCGGGAGGGCTGTTTGCGGGTTGCCGTGGCGTTGTGTCGGTCTCGATGTGGAGACTGGGGGACGCGGAGCGGACGGATATCCACGGAGGCGCACCCGGGCCGAGCGCCACGTGGCCCGACATGCCCGGTGGAGTGCCAGAGTCAGCGCCGCACAGTCTGTCGTTGATTGCGTGCGCCGAGGGAGGTGGGCGCGTGCCACCTCGAGATGCGGCTTGCGGGAGGTGTCGTTTGTGGCGCCGGTCGTCCTGATCGCGAGGATGGAGAGGCAACCGAGCGGTTATGGCGATGTGTTTGGGCTCGCGGCGGGGGTGATGGACCGGCTGATCGCGTGTTCAGAGTCCGTGCTCCGTGGTGATGCGCTGCGGATTTACATGTCGTCACTGCGCCGTGCGAAGTGGAATGTCGCGGAGAGCGCCGGTCTCACATAACCCTATCTCTCTGCTCTGGTCCGGGGTCGCTGATTGCCGTAATCAGCCAGCCAGCATCCCTGCCTGCCTTCTGTCCTGTCTGGCACATAATAGCCGATGGCGACAGTTGGTCGCAAGCTCTCCGACGCGAATGGCACAAGCCGCGCCAACTTCCTGCGGATACGGAGCGCTACCTTTCCCGCCCTAATTTTCGACAGCACCTGGTTCTGATTGAAACTACGACGCCCGTACTGCGGCAATCGCGCACGCAAGGCACCACACCTACCCCACCTCCTTCCCAACCTACCCCCACCGTCCATTCAGCAACTGTAACCAGATAGCCCTAAGCCCCCCGACCGACTGAAACAACGTTGTTGTCGGCGACATGGGCGCAACCGTCCCCTCCGCTGGAGAGCCCGTGTTCCACACTCGCCGCGGCGCGCATCAGGTAAAGCTTCTGGGGCTCAACGGCCATAAGGCCCCAACGGAAAGCCCACCGAGCGCCCCCTAAATGATAACACCGCCGGCGTGCAGAGGGGGTGACAAGGTCAGTCGGCGCCCAACCCCCAAGAATTCGAAACGCAGTTGAGCAACACCCCAAACCCACCGCGGACGTCAACCCCCACCACGCACCACCCCCATCACCATCACCAGAGGAGTCGTTAGCAGAGCCGGCCGCTCGACCTCACCCAGCGCGCCGTGTGCACCACACACCGTTCATTCGCACCCTCACGACGCGAGGACCGGCTGCGCCGCGCCCGCCGCCTCGACCGCCTCCTTCTGCGCCTGAATGTTTGGCTGCTGGCTGCCGCGCAGGATGGGCCGTACGGTGTTGGTAGTCTCGTCGTACAGTACGAGATCGTCCAGCTGCCGCAGTGCCGTGATCAGCATGGAGCGGCTCACGCCGCCGGGGGCAGCGCCGCCGCCCCCCCCGCCGTGCTGCTGCTGCTGCTGGGCCGCCGCTGCCGCCAAGCGCGAGTTGATCTCCCGCAGGAGGTCGTCAACGGACAAGGTGTGCGACAAGCGCATGCCTGCGCCAGGGAGGGAGGGAGGGGAGTCAAAAGGGTTTGCGTGAAATGCCCTGCACTGCTCGTCCATCAGCTGCGCCTAAAAGAGACACGTTCGACTTGGATGAGACATGCTCGAGGGCATAGGCATGCGTCTTTTCACGATAAGCCCACGACCAAGAAGCCCCCCCTTCAAATCGGTACTTCCTGCATACCAAGCAGGAAGCCTGCGAAGGAAACGGGATAAGAGCGCTACCGTACTTCCAGGGAAGAGAGACCGGGCTCCTGGAGCCAAGGACCAGGCTCCTGGGCTTCTCAAGACGAGGTGCCGTACCGTCGTACCACCGCCACTCCACCCACCCGAAATGACGCCGCGCAGCTCCTCCGGCAGCGCTCTGGCGGCCGCCCGCTGCGCCGCCGTCGTACCGCAGTACAGCGTGTCCAGGTCAGGCCGTCCGTCAGACGAACCCGAGCCCGCCGAGCCCGCCATCGCGCCGTACCACAGCCGTACCGCCTCTGCCACGTCAGTGGCGCGGATGCGCTCGTCCAGGCGCATGCGCGCGAGCGATTCCGAGATGCGGATGAGCGACTCCAACTGACGGGGGGTGGCCATGACCACCTTGCGCTCGCGGCCGTCGCGGCGCAGCGTCTGGTACCTGCAGTGGAGGGGCGTGGAGGGGCGGGTTGGGTGGCGGGGAGAAAAGATGATACCACAGCGAAGGGAGGAAGGGTATGGATGGAGGCGAGCGAGAGGGACGGGGGTGGCGAGGTATCCAGGGAGGTGAGGTGAGGTGAGGGCAAACAAGGCACCTGACGAGCCAATCCGGCCACGGGCTGCGGGGTCTAGCTCTCCGGGAGGAGGGCGCAGATTGGAAACAAACAACCTCTGTCCCTGTCCGGGCGAAAGAACAATCAGGGAACACGGCCAACAAGTGGACATCCCGCCACCTGGGGTGCTGCTCCCCCTCCCCACTCCCGCACCTCCCCTTCCCCCCCACCCCGCAACCGGCGCCACCCACCTGTTGACCAGCTCCTCCGCCGCCTCGTCCGTCAGCTTGGGCAGGCACTTGGCTCGCGCATAGGCAATGTACTTTTTGAGCAGGTCCGGAGACACCGGCTCCAGGGGACCCCCCGCACCGCCCGCCCGCGAGCGGTTCTGCGCCCCCGGGTGGAACAGCGACACCAGGTGGCGAGCCAGGCGGCGGTCGCGAGCCTCCTCGTAGCGGTCCAGAACCAGGTAGATCAGGTCGAACCTGCGGGGGGGGGGGGGGGGTAGAAAATGATACCGCAGCGGAGGGGGGGGCGCCGTGTGTGTGTATATACAGATGCGTGTGTAGTTTGTGCTTGTGTGCGTGCGTGTAATTCTTTGTGTATTGGGTTGTTGGACCGGGGGTACTGAACCACGAACCGCAACGATGGAACGCGCGGGGTGTGGGAGGAGAGGGAGGAGGAGGTGAATCGTTCCCATCCCCACGCGGGTCACACACCCAAACCCCGCCGCCCCCACCCCCCAAACCCCGCTCCCTCCCTCCCTGCCTCCCTGCCCTGCCTACCTGGTGAGCAGCGTGGGCGGCAGGTTGATGTTGTCCGCGATGGAGAGCTGCGGGTTGTAGCGGGAGCCCACCGGGTTGGCGCAGGCCAGTACGGAGCAGCGGGCGTTGAGGGTCGAGATGAGACCGGCCTTGGCCACCGACACGGTCTGTTGCTCCATGGCCTCGTGAAGCTGAGGGGGTCACGAGGTGGGTGGGTGGGTCAGGGTGGGTGGTGAAAAAAGGTGGGTAGGGAAAAAAGGTGGGTAGGGAAAAAGATACCGCAGCGGAGGGACGGAGACGGGGTTGAGGTGGGAGGGGAGGGGAGGGCGGGAGAGAGGCGAGGGGCGAGAAGAAGGGGGAGTGGCAAGTTGGAAGAAATGCGCCGAGAGGGGGCGACCCAGTGAATAAACGAGCCGACCCCGGCGAAGCGACCCGACCCGGCAATGCAGGGTGGTCGCGGATACGGCGGAGCGAGGCGGAGCGGGTCGGGGAGGGTGCGGATTGCTTACGGCAATGCGGGTGCGTCCAGTTCCATCACAACCACCACACACCACCTCCTCCTCCTCCGTCTCCTCCGACAATTCGCACAGTCGACCCACAACCAGCTCCCAGCCACCCAGGGAGCCCCCGACCGACACCAACCCCCTGAAAACCCTGATAGCCCCTTCGTCCCCACTTCACTTGCCCCTGCCGCCAGCCCAACCCCGCTTCCCAGCACAATCCCATCCCCCCCCCACCCCACCCACCATGCTCCTGGCACTGTCGCTCATCTTGTCGAACTCATCGATGCAGCACACCCCCCGGTCACTGAGCACCAGGGCGCCGCTCTCGAGCACCATCTCCTTCGTCTCAGGATCCTGTTGTGCAGAGGGGGGAGGGTGGGGGGTGACGGGGTGCCCGGAGGGGTCAAGAGGGAGGGGCGAGGGAAGGCAGGGAGGGGTGTGGGCGGAATCATACTCCGCCATGCCATGCGTGCTGTGGGCCAAACCAGGCCAGGCCATGAACGGCTCGGTAAGCCGGCAGGTAAGTAGGCAGGCCGGCCGAGGCCCGGGTTGACGGACGGACGCGGCAGGACACCGGTGCACCGAAGGCCACCACCAGCAGTTGGCTGGGCAGTTGGCTGCCCTCTTTCGGAGTCCTCTTCCGGAAGTCCCCCTCTCTCCCATTGTACCTTCACTGCCACAACAACACACACACACAGCAGCCTCCCTCCCTCGAGTCTCCCCTCCGGGGGACAGGGCCGGTCGCGGTTGAGAGGCAGACACACGTTTACGGGGCGACGGCGACATAAGACGCGCGCCCGACCGCTGCCCGACCCGGCCTTCGTGGCGCAGAAGCGCCAGTCCGCCCGCCCACGGTTTGCCTTTATTTCCGACCCACCCTGACCCACCCACTCACCCATCCATCCACACACCTACCCACCCAGCCAGCCACCCTCCCAGCCACCCACCTTGGTGACATACGCCGTGAGACCGACCGCCGAGGATCCCTTGCCGCTGGTGTAGATGCCTCGGGGGGCCAGCTGGTGCACGTAGGTGAGCAGCTGCGACTTGGAGACGGAGGGGTCGCCCACCAACAGCACGTTGAGCTCACTGCGGATCTTGCCGCCGGCAAACACCTGGAGGGGCAAGGGGGTCAGGGAGTGATATGCTCCTTTATATAAGAAGGGGGAGGGGGTGGGAGAAGGCGGAGAGGAGGAACGTTGGGGCGGGGCATGGACGCGGACATGGAGGGAGGGGGAGGGGGTGAGAAGGAAACGCTGGGAGAAGGCGGGTATGGGGGGTGTAAGAAGGACGAGTCGGCTGTGTGTGGGGAAAGGGGGAGGGGGCGCAGTTGGTGAGACGGGCACCGCGAAGCAGCTCATGATGACTGGGGCCTCGCGTCCGTCGCGCCGCCTACCTTTGGTGTGCCCCCGAAGAGCTGGCACAGCACTCCCTTCTTGATGTCCTCCATTTCCCAAATGTTGGGAGCCAGGGAGGCGATCAGCCGCTCGACCAGGCGGGGGTCGCGGGACAGCTCCTGGGAGCGGGAGGGAGGGCGGGGGAAGTGGGGAGGAGAGGGCGGGCGGGCGGGCGGGCAAGGGAAAGAGGGACGGGCAAGAGGGTGAGGGAGAGGTGGCGAGGGGTGGAGAGGGGGCACACATTCGCAACATGTGGACTTGGGGTGACAACCGCAATGCCCCACCGCAGAGGGCCCTGCAAGGCCACCAAATATGAGAGCCAAGCCGACTGGTCGTTCCAGCGCGGTCAATCCATTGCAGAATCGCCCGAGGGCCAGGCGGCATAGCCAGCGCAGGGCTCGCCACGGCTTACCCCCCCCCCGCTCCCCGCCCCTCCCGCTCCACATCCTCCTTATCTTTGTCGTTAGCGTACCGAGTCCGCTTGGCAGACAACCCACTCGCGACGCGCCCAGCTGTTCTTCCCGCCCTACTTCACTCGGCTCCTCCTCCTTCTCCTCCTGTCCCTCGGCCCCCGCTTCCAGCCCCCCCCCGGCCCAGATAGTTCCCATCTGCCCCCCTCCCACCTTGATCTTCCCCTCCACCTCCTGCAGCTCCTCCGCAGTGATGTTCTCAATGGCAACAAACTGCTCCTCACTGCCGGCCCCGTCGGCCTGAGAGGGAGCCGCCTCGGCGCCGCCGCCCACCTGCTGGCTGTCGGCCGGCGTGTTGGGCGCGGATAGGATCGTGGGCTCCGCCTCCTTTGTGTGTGCGTGTGTGTGCGTTGATTGAATTGCGGGTGGGGGTGGGTGAAAAGGCCGGCGGGGGGGCCGCGGGCAATGGAGGGGTTATATTGGGAAGGAAGAGTACGTTCGCAAAGAGGTTGAGGTTACGGACGAGAGAGGACAAAAGGAGACAACGAATCAGAGTGCGCCCGCGTGTGTGCGTGTGTGCTGCAGAGGCCTCGCTGGGACCCGGGACCCACACGGGAGGGGGGGGAGGTTACCGGTACCTCGGCCGTTCTTGAGCAGCAAGGAGGGTTTCAGATGCTGGAACCCCCAAAACCCCATCGTTTCTTGTATTACCCCCAACCGCGACGCGAACCCCAACAGCGGCAACCCACCGCGGTCTTGGCGTCGGCTCCGTTGGCGGTGGAGAACAGCCGCCGCGTCTCGTCGCGGTGAATGTGCACCACATCCAGATAGGTGCGGAACAGCGCGTGCAGCGCCGCCTGGCGGGGGTTGGCGCGGAAGGGCGCGGCGCGGTACATGCCCGTGATGGTGACGCGGTCGCCGGGGCGCGCCACGTCCACCAGGGTGTCGTACGTGTACAGCGTCACGCCCATGGGGGTCTCGCCCTCCGGAATGTCGTTGGGGCTCTCCTGCGATCACAGGGCCAAAAGGGATGCGGGGACGGCGTCGCGGGGAGTGACAGGAAGAGGGGGGGAGGCGCAGCGGAGTTATCGAAGTGAACAAACAACCATGCAGTACTGCCCCGTCGCGGGGACTGCGTTGCGGGAAAAAGTGAAGGGTGGGTGGGTTAGGCTCGGGATGAATCAAAAGTGGTCCTCACACCAAGACAGGACCCATGGTTCCGCCTTCCCTCCCGTCCAGGACGCCCCGCCTCCCTCCCGTCCGGCCGGCCTTCCAGCCGGGCAAGCACCCACCCACTAGCCCCCCCCCCCGCCGCCAGTCAGCCGCGAAGCGCCCGTCCGTCCGGCCTCTCCCGGCCGCAGCAGGCACATGACCCCAAATCCCACCGCCGACCACCGACCCGTGGGTCACCCTCTCTCGCCCAGACACGCGTGTGCGCGTGGGGGCGCCGTGTGGTGTGCCATCTCCACCCGCTCTCTCTCGCCCCAGCCCAGCCCCTTGCCGCACCGCACCTGCATCTTGATGAGCTGCTTGTCCGTGTAGGAGCCCTTGTTGTGTTGCAGCGCCATGCTCCACTTCTTCTTGCACGAGGGGCAGGAGGTGGGGTCCTCCACTCGGCCGTTGACGTTGGGGGTGGCGACCTCGTGACCGCAGGCGGCGCACTCAAACACCGCGTACCTGCACGCATTGGCAGTCGGCGTCGGCGCGTGATGGGGCAGGTTGGTTGAGTGTATGATTTGGAGATGAAGAGGTCGGGGAGGTCGGTCGGAGATGGGCGGTTGGCCCATGGGTCATGGAGGGGACATACACATCAAGGTCAAGGCAAGGAACATTGGATGTGCTCAAAGAGAGAGTAGGGTAGAAGAGAATAGAATAATAGATGTGTGAGCGCCGGGCGGCCTCCACCCCATGCACACTAGGCCCACAGGGAGGCGAGGAAAGGAAAGCGCGGGGGAGGTGGTGACGGCCGATACGGCGAACACCGCCTGGTGGGACAGAAAAACCCGAGGATGCAGTCACCCGTCATCACCTGGCCTCTTACGCGCTCCCGCACCTCTTAGCGTCACCCCTCCGTTCTCTTCCCGTTCCTGATTTCCCAACCCCACCCTCACACATACAGACACGCACCTGAGGTTGGGGATGATTGCCGAGGTGCGGGTGACCATGCCCTTGATACAAACCAGCTTGTCAATGTCGGTGGGGTCCAGATCGCGAATGTGCTTGGTGGCGGCCAGGTTGTACGGACGGCACTGCAGTACAGGGCGGTGGTGTACGAGGTAGGAGCAGGTAAGAAGGGAAAGCTGGAGCAGGGTGTGCGGCTCGCATTGACACAAAACAGGATATCAAGTTCCACGGTCTCTTTCAGACAAACACAGACCTGCCAGACACTCCTTGCACGGATTGGCGCAACAACTTACAATCAACAGTAGTGGGCGGCGAGTCCTTCAAGGGATTTATAATGAGGCTTGCTCCGCCGTATACTCCCCCGTCGCGATGCCCCACCTCCCCCCACTCACCACCAGCAGACACAGATCCATGGCCTGCTGCCGATCAAGCGTCGGCTCATACATGAGATCCAGTACGGCAACCTCCCGTACCACCTCGTCCAGCACGCAGTGAACCTCGCGAGGGAAGTCCACGAGCGTGTCGTACAGGTCATTGTACGACACATCGTCGACCACGGCGCGCATATCGGCCGTGTCGATGTTGACCGACGCCTCACCGGACTCGATGGCCTGGAAACACCAATACATCGTGGAAGCGTAAGCATGGGAGTTAGAACTGCAGTAAGCACCGAAGAAAACGTCGACACCTGGTCTTTGTTTTTCGGCCCTATCTATTCCGGGGATGAAGGGAGGGGGGTTAGAATGCCCGATCTCCCTTGCATCGCAATCCGTCCGCAACCAATCCCTGTCGACGGAATCCTCACGATATGCCACCGCCGATCGCGCACGCTCCCCAACCCAGCGGTGCACCCCGATTGACTCCCGCGGTTCAAATTTCACCATCCCTCCCCATCGCGCCGTTCGCATTCCCCGGCGGTTTGTATGTCCAGCACCCCAGCGGCGCACCTCCTTGATGATCTGGACGTACTTGGGCGAGGCGATGGAGTCCGCGCCGGCGGGCCTGGAGCGGTGCGGGGCCACCACACGAGAAGCGCCGAATCAAGACCGGAACATGCGAGATATTCCGCACGAAAGGGGGGAGTCCCCAGGGGGTCCCGATGTGCGCTGTGTACAACACCTATCTGGGTTTGCCTGTCCTGCTGCCAAGCTCGCAACCTATTGTAATGACTTCTTCCGACTGCAGTGCTGCTCAACGCCTTCCCAGACCTAACCAATGCCATTCCAGACCCCCAACAAATTACCACGGAAGCGATGCGAGAGCGCTGACTGCTGCGGCTGATGCCACGAGTCGTCAGAGCGCCCAAATGCTTCAGCCTTCTGGACATTGCTTCCCTTTCGCGACCCAACCTGCTGCTGCCACCCGGGTCCCCACCTGAATGTGCGGATGAATCCGTCAATCTGTTGGCGCAGGTAGCGCGAGTTGATGTTGGTGCCCCACACGAAGGTGCCCTCGTCTGCGGCGCCGTCGTTGGCCTGAGAGGGGGTGTTGGGAGGAGGGCCACAATCGGGATCGGGTCCGGTGCCGGGACCGGCCGGGGAGTGAGCTTCGGCCGCCGCGTGGCTGTTGGTCGTGGTGAGTGCGCGGGACAGGGACACTCTCCCTACTTCCTTGAACCTCCTTTAACCTCTACTTGCCCAAATGTTGAACCAGCAAGCGAACAAAACCGAACCGGGAATTAAAGCGTGCTTCCGCCGCCAATACCGCCACCCCGCCGGCCCAACGGTGCTTGGCTCAACAATTTGGGCCGCTAGACACGGATGCGTAATAGAAGGCACAGAGCCGTCTTGCGACCACATCTGTTCCTGGAGCATGATCCGGTGCATGACTTGAAATCGCAGAACCAGCGCCTTCGCAGCCTCCTTCCTCCGCTATTGGCGGTCTTGAAGCATCCCCCATCCCTGCCGCCGGAGCCGGCGCTCCCTCGCAACGTTCCCGACCGTCACTTCCAAGTCCGCCGTCTCCACACACCCCCGGTACCCCCGGGTCAACCGTGTCCGCAATGTCACGGGCACTCGCCATTATCCCAGACGGAAATCAGAGAGAGGGGACTTTCCCCAAACTCCCCGCCCTCTTTCCAAGCCTTACCGGAGGCAGCTCCTCGCCTTCCGCGGCTCCCGGCACATCGTCCGCCCCCGTCCCCTGCGGCTGCTGTCCCGACATCATGCTCCCAGACATGGTGGGCGCAGGCTTGCCGCCGGTGCCGATCCGAACGTTGGGTCGCCGAGCTGCCCGCCCGCCGAACTCGCCGCGGTTTTGCGCCGCAAGACCGCGCGGAAGCGGCGTGGCGCCGCCGGCGCCGCCCATCGTACCCTCGCTCGCGCCCCCCTGGAGGTAGCTGCCCTGCAGAAAGCTGCCGCTGGGCTGAGGCTGCGGCTGCGCTGCGGGACGGCGGGCGGGGAGCGGGGTGCCTTGCGGCGGCTGGGAGGCGCCGGGGCTTGGCGGGGCGCGCGGCGCACGGCGCTGGCCCTGCGGCGTGTTGCGTTGGGACTGGGACGGGGCCTGCTCGTCCGCAACGCCGTTCGGAGCCCCCTGCTGCTGGGGCTGCGGGTCCTCCTCCATTGGGGCTGCGGGAAGGAAGAGGGGAATATGGCGCGTTGGTGGGACTTGTCACGTGGCGCGCAGGTGACAAGTGCGAGGGATGGAAGCTCTGGTGATGGCAAAGAACGTATTGTGCAGGTCGTAGGATTGTTGGAGAGCCTCGGTAAGTGGCCTCTGCACTGTATGTGGCGGTGTTGGGAACGAGACGAGAGGATAGCGGCATGGGGGGGTTTCGGGTCAGCTGTCTTTTGGAAGGATAACCTTTCCGGCCCGTAATAAGAAGCTCAAACAGTTTGTTATGACTTGACTCGCGTCCTACCAGGTCCTGCACCTCGCGAACCACCCGGGCCTGCGCAAAGATGAGCGAGACAAGGCTTCTGGTCAATTTTCAGGGCGCGCACTCAACGCTTTCTGGTGGAATTTGTCATCTTACTCTCAGCGCCAGACATGATTCCCAGCCTGGCTTTGCTGTCACCCAAAAAGCAAGTTTCAATTCAGGAAGGCGGGACTCGCGCACACAGTAGTCGTGGTCCACTCACAACGAACAAGTAAAATCAGTCAAGTTGTAATATAAAGAAATAAGTTGAGGTCAGTAAGAGAACCGGGCTTTGCATCGGGTGATAATCTCTTTTCGCGCGCAAATATGTACGACAGGTTTTCTCTGCTTGAGTTGGCCTCCGAGCTGATGTCTTATGATTAACGATTACGTCGCCCCAAAATATTATGTCACCCTGACTGAGAGCTTTTAGCTGCGCAAAATGCTTTCCGGTCCCGGCATAGGTCGCGGCCCTGTTGAGGCAGCTGTAAAGGCGCAGCGAACCGACATCGACATGCCTCAAACTCCGTATTTATTTCTGTAATACATACCGCAATCGTCACTTCTGGGGCAAGACGTGAGATTTGTGGGGTTGTTTGGGCTCCGGGCACCGGGCTGCCGGTGCCGGTTGGTAGTCGTTGGCGGGCAACGGTAACTGTGCAGACCGCGTCGACTGATTTGTCGAAGGCAAAAGTCGTCAAGCCAACCAGCCGAGCGCCCCGGTCTGGCAAGGTCGCCCTCGCAAAGTCAATTTGTCTTGCCATCCTCGCCCCTGTTTTCCCGTGATCCGTGGTGATTTGCCTCCCGGGGAGCGGGAAGGGCCATCGAGTGCCTCGCGTTGTCACGATGTGGGTACACGGCGGGCGTGACCCATCACAGTCGCCGCCAGCGGAGCCCGGTGGAGCCCGGCGAGTGAGGCCGTGTGAGGCCAGGCTGGCCAGCGCGCGTGAGCTGGGCCTGTGAGAACTCACGGGAAAGGGAGGGATGAAGGCCTGGCGGCAAGCCCGTTGAGTTGGGTCGTGAGGCTCTTTGCGCTCATCGCAAGATCCCGTCTGAGGCTCCTCACAAAAATGAAGCGTTTGGGCCTAAAAGGACATCATTGCAAGTCATGTATCATCGTGCATGAGACGGTCGACGAGCTGGACGCTATCAGGGCGCTGTCCACCTGCACCAGTGCCACCTGCCCCATTAATCACAAGCCAAAGAGGAGAGAGAGGAGACATTCATGGTACCAAGGATGGCAGACAATATGATCGCGTTGGGATGCAGCTCGTGAGTTAAAAGGTCGCCGAACCGGCAAGCACGTTGGAGCACATGGACCTGGAAAGCCCGCATGCAGAATTATGCCCACACACTTCTTGTATGGGTACTTACTTGAATGCTGTGTCAGGTATTATTTAGGGAGTATGGCCTACGTGGCCTGCACTACAGTGTCGTAGCTGTCGATGGACACAAACAGACGACGACGCTTGCGTGCGTACCTTAACCGCTCGTTGTGATGATAACTGTCGCGCCTGTTCATTTTCGTTCTATAGCCCATACTTACTGGAATTCCCTCCTGCAAGCGCTGTCAAAAGTATTTGCAAGACCGTTGCTCCAAAAAAAACCTTGGACCAGTGCCTTCGAGGCCCGTTCGGACACGCCCGCTTGAGAACCTGCATCGGGTATTTTTGTCATTTGATTTGACTGTTAATCCACTGGAGGCCATGCCTGTCGCTGGCCAGCGGGTTGCCCCGCATCGCAGCTCTGCGCAAGTGCCTCTCCGTCACTGCCGCTCCGCCCAACCAACCTTGAGGCATGTTGCCGCACGATCTACAATGATCGATACGTCTCTATTCGCAGTATCGCTTTTCCCAAGGTGCGTTGACGCCCGAAGCTGAAACGACTTATCGCAGGGCGCGATGGTTGAATGTACGCGTCTTGCATGCAGCAACAAGGTGCTTCTACCAACAGCGACGGGGACATTGCATGGTGAGAGGGTGATCACGGCGCGTCTGGTGTTGCTCCATACCGAACCCTAATGCTAGTCCTTTCGGAGTCGCATCCAAGAGGACCTTATCATAAACAATACTAACCACTTTATATGAAATACCACTACCTCCGGCGCAATGCTGCAGTGTTCGAGCAACACTTCCTTAAGATGTTCGATGACTTGGCCGCGAAGGCCGGGGGCCATGACATCCTCAGCGCCAGCGGCGTCCGCTTTGGCCACATCCTCAGCCCCAGCGTCGCTCCCCCCGCGCTGCTGGAGAACTCCATCGGGGGCGTGCCGAGGGTGGGCGTGCTGGCCTCCGTGAAGCGCGTGACGCGCCTTGAAGACGGCTCCCTCATGATGCAGTACGAGGGCTCCAGGCGGATCAAGCTGCTCAGCGTCTGGCAGACGCAGCCGTACATGGTACGTGCATAGTCATGGAAAGCCGTACATGGGGTTGTAGCTTTCGTGGCCACCTCGCGGCGCCCGTTGTGGGCAGCGCCGGGAGGACACCGTCTTACGTGCCCCCTTACGCGGTGCCTGTTGTCGGACGCCTCGCACACGGCGACCGCAGCCATAGAGTCGGAGGCATGGCGCCGCAACGTGCTCCCGTGCCTCACGTCCACCCATTAGACCGCATGTGCCTTTTGTCAGCTGTGTGACCCGCCTCTTCTGGAACCCCAACCCCAACCCCCGGGGGGGGGACTAACGCCGTCTCCTTCTCCGCTGCGGTTTTCCTTTCTATTACCCCCGGGGGCCGGGGGGCACGCCTAACAGATCGCCGCCGCGAGCTTCATGACGGACAGCGTGTCCCCCTCGGAGGAGTCGTTGGTGGACTCCCTGGAGTGGGATCTGTACGGCTACTTGCAGGTGGGGCGTCCGGCAACCAGATCACCTCGCGGGACAGCTCGCGGGTGTGATGGCGGCGATGTGGGGTGTGAAGTACTCTTTGAGGTGTCCGGTGGCGCTCCGGCGTCTGGCTGTGTGTCCTGGAAGCATGGGAACGGGCGGTGGCTCAAAGAAATGCAGCGGGATTGGGCGATGAAGCCATGAACCCTGCCCTGACCTGCCATTATTGTGCATTAGAAGACAGTGTTGGTTACCGGTACTGCCAGGGGGGGGGGGCACATCTCTTACCCGCTCGATCAATTGCTTCGCCCCACCGGTACAGGAGGTGGGTCGCCTCAGCAAGCAGCTACGGACCTCGGAGGACGCACCGGCGGGGCTGCCGGACAGCATACCTAGGTGCGGTCTGAGGGGCTGTGCGGTGTGAGGCTGTGCGGTGTGCGGTCTGCGCTGCGGGCTTGTGGGGGCGTCACCCTTTAGGATGGGACGACAGAAACTGGGAGTGGTGAGGTGGGCCGGTGGGCCGGGGGGGGGCACGGACCCGGGGCCCGGCCCGGCGTGGGGAGCTGCAAGGGGGGCGGCGAGGTGCGTCCGTGCGCCCCAGGTGCGCTCGAGTGCTACACAACAGCGCGGGCAGCGGGGGCAGCGAGGGCGCGGCTGTGCAGAGGAAGGGTCGCCCGGCTCCTCCCGATAGCGCCCTTCCTCCCGGCCTTTGGCCTCGTGACAGCCTTCCGTAACAGCTTTCCTCGACCTTCAGGCGGAATCCTTTCCTCTCAAATTTCCATCGCTCCCGCCTCTCCCCGCCACCCCCGCCTCCCCCTCGCCTCGCCTCCCTGCCAGGTACGCGCCCCCGCCCCGCTCCTCCCGCCCCCGCACCATCGCCGACTACCTCACGGAGGCGGGCCACCCCGCCGGCACCTCCATCAGCATGTGGCAGCGGCACGGCAGCGTGTACGGCAACGTTAAACAGGGCAAGGATGCCACGCAGGACCCCTATGCGGTGCGTGCTATGCTGTTCTGACACACTTGGGCGGTTGGGGTTGCGGGCGCGCGCCGGTGTGCCGCTACGGCTGTGCCGTTGTTGCGGCGCGCGCGTGGCGATGTTGGTCCCCCCCGCCCTTCCTAGGCCACCTGCCGAGCCGGGGCTGCCTGCCGCTGCCAGGAACGCGGGTTCAAAATACCCCATCTCGCTGTCCACGTCCACTGTTCTCGCTGCCCTTACTACCGTAGTGCCCCCTTCCCATCCACTGGATTCCCATCCCCAATGCCCCGCATCTCTCATCAACTCAACGGCCACGGTACAACCCTAAAGCCCTACGTAGTGCCCTTAAGTAAAAAACAATATCGAAACCCTGAAGGAAAAACCCTGGCCCCCCTAGTGCCCTGGTAACAAGGCTGGAAGCCGCCCTGCCCCCCCCCTCCCCCGCGCAGGTCCTGTCCGAGCGGCTGGGCAAGGACACCCGTCAGGAGCTGTTTTCCTTCGCCGCTGCTTCCATGTTGGAGCTAGGCCCCGCGGAGAGCCTGGCGCTGCTCACCAGCACCGACCGGGCGGCCAGACTGCAGTGGGTGGCGGCGGCAGTGGAGCCCTTCCTGGAGGAGCAGAGAGCAAAGGCGTCGCTGGCGAGGGTGCTGGGCCGCGGCGGGGGAGGCGGAGCCGGAGGCGGAGGCGGAGGCACGGCGGTGTAAGGCCGGGGAGGCGGCGGCGGCGGGGGAGGCGGGGCGGGGGGGAGGATGCGTTCGTTTGTGGCGCTGCGGGGGCAATGCGATGTGTGGGGTGCGCGACAAAGACGGAGGGCCGCGGCGACGTGGCCGAGGGAGGCGACCCGGGCGAACAGCGGGTGACTGAGCACAGCTGCGGCCTGAGGGGGGGTGAGGGTTCCGTGGGGTTTCGGAGCCGGTGGCGGCGGAGGCGGTGCTTTGTGGCGGATGGTCGGGGAGACTGAGGTGGCGGGTAGTCGGGGATGCATGACGGGGGGTGGTTGCTTGCAATGGCGGCGGCTCGGGATATCGGCAAGCGGCGGCGATGGAGGTGAGGGTGAGGGCCAGATCGTGGTCTTCGTCATCATGGGATGGAGTGGGCGGCTGTGGGAGCGGCGGCCGCCCAACCCCACGGGGGAGCTGGAGGGAGAAGGGTGTAAGGGAGCTGAATGCGCGAGAGGCTGGGCCGCCGCCTCGCAACGTGCCCAAAGGTTGAAGGGGCGGTGTGCATCCCGACTGACTTTCCGCAATGTACGATTGTACCATCACTGGCGTGTGTGTGTGAGGGAGGGGTGGACTTCCGTACGTGTGTACTAGGGGGCTGCCAGACCGGGTAGTCGAATGCGTTCCTGAACATGGCAAGAGCTGTGCTGCCGACCAATAAGCAGCGGGGGCACAGCACAGCACGCGGAAAACCTTTATTTTAGGCCCATGTGTATGTACGATTACTGGTAACGGACAACTGTATACGAACACCGTACTTGCTCGTGACGCACCCAAAGCCGTTGGAGGATTCCCGCGGGAGATTCCGTTGTGGTCGTTGAAGGTTTGGAGTCGTTGACGCATTGGCGGCTGGGCTGCTTGCGCGGCCATCTTGTACCCCATGTGTTGCCGTGGCGCGTGTAGGTAGACAAGGGGCCGCCGGTCGACAGGTGCCAGCTGGGTTGGCGGTACCGCGCGCAGCCTGCTTGTAGCTTGTTGTTGTCGTTGTTGATATAGAGGGCTGCAGACATCGGGAGAGTAGAGTCGTCTGGCCATGCACATGCATTTTGACAGACAGTCGAGCTACCAGACGTCGGGTCGCTTATCAGGAGCTGAGAGGAGAGGGGTGCTTTGCCATGATGGCGCCATGAGCCCATGACTATCGTCCGTGAGCTTCTTGGGGGGGCCCGAGGGGAGGGGCGGGCGCCGTGTTTTTTTTTTTTGCAGTGGCTACCAGCTGGTGTGTGGGTAACGAAGACCGCAACGAACGGACGGAGTCGGAGCTGGTGTGTGAGGGGAGGGAGACGAAGCCGCCCGGAGCCCGGAGCCGCGTTGAGCTCTCTGCTGCTGGTTTTGGGTCGGCTGGTGGCGCCTGTCGAGGGAGGGAGGTGGGCGAGGGCGGCTGCTTCATGACACGTGACACGGGCGTCGCTCCAGGAGGACACACGTTTCGAGGGCATGCCCTGTTTTCGCGCTTTGTGCCTTGCGGGCATGCCGATTGACCGGCTGAACTGAGTCCAGCCAGGGGCGATTCCTCTTTGCGCTCTTGATACAAAAACACAGTATCCGTACTGACTCAGCGCTGCACCATCGCTGCCAGGTCTGCTTCCTCGAAGTCGGAAAAATGGCGGGGACCCCTGTAGCTGCTTACACGCCCGTTGCTTACCCGCACGGATGAGAATCGCTGCCGGGCGCTTGACCCTCCAACACCGCCTTCCTAGCTCTCCCCCGCAAGGCTAGGAACCACGCTTTCAAGATTGATTGTTGCAGTCGCAGTCGAGGAAGACCACGCAGCTTGTTTCCATGGTCCTGGGTGGCTTATCAGAGCAACGGACACTCGCGCCTAGCCACGCTTTGAATTTGTGGGCGATGCAATCATGCTCGCTCGTGCCAAAGCAAGTGAATTGCGAGGCAAGGCGAGTTTATGTGCCGAGGCGTGACCTGCCGGGCGCCGGCCTGCTCGCGTACTGTGTAATACATACCGGTACATGAAATTGAGGACGGTTTCCGGCGTTGGTCATCCCAAGGGTCTGTCCGTACATAACCCGAGATGTCGCACACGCAGAAGGCCAGACCTCACCGGCTGGTAAACACACACACACTCACACCCGCACACACACACACCTTCCATCCATCCCAGGCCCCTCCTAAGCCTAAGCCCGCACGTGTCCCCTACAGCGGTCATCATACAGCACTCGAGCACTCCAGTGGGTCATTCCACCAAACCACACCGATTCCATACCGGTACGCACAGGGTGGTATATGGTATCGATGATCGCAGCATATCGACCGACAGAACGAGATACACCCGGCCCCCCAGAGAGGGCCAGAGCCCGGCCTTTGCCTGCGCGTGTCTGTGTGCGCCGGGATGTTCCTGGGTGCTGTCGCTCAGTCCTGAGACAGAGACTCCGATCAGCCTCTAGGAACCTGTTACGGGTTGGGTGGTACGGCATATCGGACACCTGCGGAGGGCAGGAGCAGGGGTGCAGGACGTGCAAGGTGGCTCTTGAGGGCTCTTGGCACCCCCGACCCGGGCCCCTAGCGCCAAGAGCTGGCACTTCGCCAGATCAGAGCTTTACCACCTGGTTACCACCCAGTATGCGGGTACGTAACAACCGCAACAAGCGGGGTTTAGTGCTAAGGAACTGAGGTTTGCACAGGCGCAAAAAAACAAACACTCGGGCTCGCAGCAGCAGCGGCGGCGACGGCCCAGGGCGCACGATGCCGGCTCCGCGACATCGGGTGCATCCTGGTTCACTCTAGTTCACTCTGGTGCATCTTGGTTCACATCTTCTGATCTGGCTGTAGCGCAACAGGCCCCAAGACGCTCCCAAGATAAGCAAAGCGCAGAGCCTTCGGATCGACCCCAACCCGACCTCACCTTCACAGCAAAGTCCCTCCAGCTTCCGCTTCGGCGGGGGCAGCTGCACGCGGACTGTTCGTATTGCTCTGCAGCGCCGTCGTGTGGGGTGCGGTGGCCGACCGGCCGCAACACGCCGCAACACGCCGCCTCCACCCCGCCATGTCGTCAGTTCGCGCCCAGCGACGTCGCACGTCGCGGCGGTCTCCAAGGCCGTCTGGCTGCCTGGAGCGAAATGACGCTTGGCGGCAATAATTGCACTTGATATTAGGCTGTACACGTGTATGTATGTATGCATGTACGGCGGTCGAGCTGTAACCGACGGCCGCTTGGACGAGTGCCATGGCACGTGGGCGATGACTCCTCATCAGCCGCGTGCTGAAGAGCGAGATATTCAAGGAACACGAGGGCCCATCTGCAACTCCTGCACCGCCACTCAGCGTTACGGTGCCATGCCGGGAACAGCTGGCCCGCCCGCTGGTGGCCGCGCCCAGAACCGCCGTGAATCATTTACGGGGAGAATGGTACCGGTAGCTGCTTGCGGCCGCACCGCCGCAGCGGGCGTCGTCGCCGACCGAGTTGACAGCCTCCTCGGCGTCACCGGAACGTCAGTCGCAGCGCCACCAACGCCAGCAGCTCCTGCAATTCCAGCCCGCAGGCGCTCGGGGGCCCAAGACGCCGTCGTATCCCGCCGGCGCGGCCCCCCGCACCGCCAAAAATACCTTATTCAGCGAGCTGTCACCGCCGGGGCGCCGTGAGACCTCACCGGGGGCGACGGTGCGCCGGACCCCCGCCCGCACCCGTTGTTACCGCAGCTGCCGCCGGCGCCACCGCTGCCAGTGCCACGGGGGGCTGCGCAGTCGCCAGTCCCGGCTTGACCGCGTAGTGGCGGCGCAGCTGCACCTCGATGACCCCCGCATAGCGAGTGAACCTGCGAAAGAACGCGGCGAGAGCAGCGGGGTCCCGATGGCTCGTTGGGCCTCCCCGCAGCGGCAATGACAGAGGAGGTACGGTGAGCAGGGGGCCGAGGAGAGCGCGACAAGGACAACAGACGGTGCGGTGTGCTGTCCTGCCTGGCAGCTTAGCGCTGCTTGTAGAGGTACGGTAAAACGTACATCGCCATGCTTTCGCCCCCCAAAAATCCGTCCCGGCATGCCTCCCCTTCCGCACGTCCGCAAGCGGAAAACAATATCCACAATCACCCCCAAAAACATCCAGGTCACACACACACCTGTACCCCCGCTCCAACAGGTGCCCCTCCACCACTCGCGGCAGGCTGGCTTCTCCTCCGGAGCTGTGGAGCCCCTTGCCCACAATCACCCGCAGCACCCGGCGGGCCACCAGCAGCTTGGCGATCGCGGCCGCGTCAGTGGCCTGCTGCCGCTGCGGCGATGCGGCTGTCGCCGACGCGCCCGCTGGAGCACCACCGTCGGGCAGCCGCCGCCGCTGCTGCTGCTGCCGTGCCGGCGCCTTCGGGGCCGCTGCCGCTGTGGCAACGACCAGCTCCAGGGCCGCGATGCGCTTGGTCAGCGCCTGGGGAAGAGGGAGGGACGGTCCGGAAGCGGCGCAGCGGCGGCGGCAGGCTCAGTCTCCTGGGGAATGTGTAGGTGTGCATGGGCTACCGCTGGGCGCGCTGCACCTCTTGGGGTTGATCCCAAGGGCACTCGACCGGTCCGTGCTTAGTAAATAGTTTTTTGACAGGGTGAGGCTGGTGACGAGATGAGACTGGTGGCGGTGGCTACAGAAGAAGATCCGGGAAGCACTTCCGTCGGCAGGGTGCTGCGCCGCACCGCGCCGCGACGCGCTGTTCGTCACAGCCCCTTTGCCAGGTTACCGCAACCTGTTCAGGTGCGTGTTCGGGGGTCGCTCTGTGACCAGTGACCAGGCACATCCCCTGCCGCTTCGGCCCCGGGGCTTTGAGTCCTCCCGCACGCGCCGGGCCAGCACCCATCCGAAGCCCACCGAGGCAGCGGCACGCCACGTCAGCAGCCAGCCCCCCGGGGCAGCGGCACGCACGCACGCACCTCTATCGCCTCCTGCACGTGAAGCCCGTGCAGATCCAGCTCCCACTGCGGAAAACATCGCACCGGAGGGCAGCCAACAAGGTTCCCGCGTTAGTGCTGCCGGTCCTGCCGCGTCCACAGGGGCACATGCACAGACCTCCCCCGAGCATCAGGCGCATCACACCGCATCACACCAGTGCGCACGTCGCCAGCTGCTGCCAGTACCTTAGCCACCTCTGTTACCGGCCCAGTCCAAGCGGCCAAGCGGCTCGACGACAGCAGCCTCGCAACGGCCGCCAGGCACCCAGCCTCAGCCCCCATGCCAACGTGTGGGTCTCTGCGCTTTCCGAATCTGCGGCCTCACGCACGCACGAGAGGGAGAGAGAACACACCTCAGACAGCTGCCGGCCCTGGTTCATCTCGGCCTCGATCCGCTCCGCCGCCTCCCGGTGGGCCTCCGCCGCACGCTGCCGCAGCTCCTGAGCCTCAGCCACCAGCTGCCGACCCAACGCGCGGTCGCCGGCGGAAAAAGCCGCGGAGGCCCTGCGCGCCAACGGAGGAGGAGGTTCATCGGGACACGCGTGTGCGCGTATCGGTGAACCACGCAAATGCATACGGAAGGGAACGTACTGAGGCCAGCTAGGCACGCACACACGCATGGTCGGGCAGGCCGGGCAGGCAGGCGCCCGCGAACGCAGGCGGGGCTGCAGCGGTGGAAACAGAATAGCAGGCACTTATTTCGGCTGGACGTGGACACGCACCTGCTCATCCGCTTGCGCCACGCGTGTGTGAGTTTGAGAGCCGACCCGCGGTGGCGGCTGTACGCGTCGCCGCGGCCCGCGGCCTCCGCGTCACCACGGAGACGCCGGAAGCTCCCGCTGCCGCCGCCGCTGGCGGCGGCTGCCCCGGCGGCGGTGCGCCCAGCACGAGAGTCACGCTGGGCGGAGAAATCGTACGGGTCCGCGGCCGCAATGGCGCCGCGCGGCATCGGCGCGTGGCGAACCTCCGATCCACCGCCGCCGTCGCCTTCATCAGAGGACGAGGCGGCCGTGGAGGCGGAGGACGCCGGGATGGAACCGCTGCCACACCCGCCGCCGCCGTCGTCGCTGCCGTACTGGTACGACGCGGCGTTCAGCTCGTCCAGGGCGACGACGACCTCGGACAGGTCGTACTGGAGAGCCATGCAGACGGCCTGGCGTGGGCAGGCGCAACGGCGGGACGGGTTGGGGGGCCGGGGGGCTCTAAGCGGACGAAAGTAAGGCAAGAGCCAGCTCTTGATGAACATGGCATACACCATGCGCGTGTCCCCGCTTGCCCCATGCCGTATAACATGCCGTACAGTCGTACCTCGATAAGATCGCGTCCAGCCCACGGATGCGACCGACACAGCTCCTCCAATGCAGCGGTCTGCCAGCCCTCGTCGCCCGACGCGTCGCCCACGCCGCCGCCTTGACCCGTGGGTCGCATAGAGCTGCTCCCCGGGCAAACAGGCGGGTGCAGCGGGACATGACGAGCAACGTCGGCATAGCCGACGGGCAAGTTGCCGTATGGCCGCGGCGGTGGTAGCGCCGCCGCTGCTGCTGCCGTTGCGGCGCCACGACCCGTCCCCGATTCCGAGCTGAAACTGAGGCTGCCGACGCGGCCTGTCAGATCGTGCAGGGAGCCGGAGCTGCACGACGGCCTCATCGCCGTACTCATCGCCGTACTAGGTGAGCGAGTCACCGGCCACGGGCCCTCCGACCCCAGCTCTGTGTTGCCGCAGCCGGCCGGGGCCAGGTCCGGAAAGTCAGCGGACGCGAGGCGGACGCCAGCCGCGGCGCCGGGGACTATGTACTTGGGACTGTGGAGGGTTGAGGGCGGCTGGCCGAGCACCCATCCGGCCACGGGCCCTGGGGCACGGTATATCTGCTGGCGTTGCGGTTGCTGTTGGTGGTTGTGCTGATCGGTCCGCAGCTGGCCCCAGGTCCTCCGCGAAGGCGGGGGCGCTTGGCCGCCGCCGAGGTCGGCTCGGTGCTGCGGGGATCGTGACGCCGATGTGTGGCTGAGAGCGGTTGATGGCGTTGTCAGGCGCTGCGGGGAGGGAGAGGGCGAGGGCGCCGGCGGGTGCACCTCTTGTGGACAAAAGTCAGATTTCAAGCGGTTATTTAAACGCGATGAAGGCAGCCTCCATTCGCAAGGGACGGAGAGACGAGGATTGAAACCGAACGACCCGGATGATAGCGCCCACGGACTGGGAACGGGGGGCCTTGGACGCACCTTGTTCGAGCGCGGCAACTTGGCATTGACTGAATGTGCGTTGCTCGTTACAACGACCTGCATATTTTGCGCCTCGCTCTGCCTCCCGTTCGCGGCGACGCCGCCCGTCGACGTGGTCAAAGCTGACGACCCATGACTCTCCACACACATCTCCAGCAGAGCACCGATTGCACCTTCAACATTGTTTTCGTTTGCCTCGAGCGCAGCAATCAAGATGTCGTCGGGCATTGACGTGAACATGTCCCGCAGCGTCGGTAGAAGCGCCGACGGGACCTGCTCCATCGTGAGAACGGCTTTGCCAAGCTCCCAGCGACTGAACTCTTACTATTCGTGCATGGTTATAATTAGGGCAAATCGTCTGGGATGGATTCGGTCTAAATTTCGGTAAGGCATGGCAGCTTCAATAGCCCTGGCAGTGCTATTTCTGCGGCAGTCAACAGAAAGAGTGCAAGAAATATATGAGAGCCTATCTTATTTGGTAGTGATACTCCGTATTATGCATAGAACAAGGAAATCGGCAAATCGCAGCTAGACACCTAGGCTAGCGTTGGACGAGCAGGTGTTCGTTGCAGCGCTGTTGGAGGTTGCTGTTTCCCGGTTATTGGACCCTGCTTAGTCAGGCAACTGTTCACATGGAATTCCTACTTGCGTCTGTGTCTGCAGCCTCGCAACATGGATGGGCAAAGCGCAAAAGCTGCGCAGCAACAAAGAAATGCCTCGAATCGCAACGAGCGCGGGAGATGGGCCTGCGTCGCTTGGACCTCGCAAATAAACACGGATCGATACAGTGCTTGAGTGCCTCGTAGTCCAATCACTGGCCTAATGATTAATGAGCATGACCCGTGGGTCAAATTGTCGTGGCAAAACCACGTGCTAGATATCAAGCGTGGCCTTGAGCGGGGCTGCACCGTCCTGCCGCTGTCACTGATGCGCAATCCTGCCATCGCACCAGTGTTTGTCGCTCAATTTCCGCTGAAGGCGTGACCGATATCGATTCAATCATAATCAGTAGCTGGATTTGCCGGAACTGCAATCTACATCTCAGGCCCACTCAGGCACCTCAGGGCACCTCCCCTCATCCACGTTCCACCCGCTTGGGTGGTCCCGGTTTGCACTACCCATGCGGCCCCCAACGGCGTGGCTGGCGACCCCTCGGCCGTGGAAGCCTTGCGCCATCTCGGCGGCACCCTGTGCTGCCGCCTCGCTGATGCTGCAACACCGCTCGGCGTTCTGGACCGTGACGGCCAAGACTGCTACCCTCCGGCAGCTCAGCCCCGCGCTGGTTGCCCTCGCGGATAAGCAGTCCGCCTTTGCTGCGGAGGCTGTTGGTTCCGAGGCCGCCCCTGACGTCGCGAGTGCGGGCAGTTGCGGGCTTTCGCGACTGCGTTGGGAGTACATGCACCGCCTCCTCCTGCCGTATGCTCCACCGCAGCGCTGACGTTTGTCGCTGCACTTATGCGCCTTGACGCTGGGCGTCAGTTGCTGCTGTTAGACCGCTACTCGTCTGTGGCCTCCGGATGCCTGACACGCTGACAGTGCTATCGTGGACCTCATCGAGTTACCGCTGCTTTTGCGGTGTTAGTTTCTGGCTTTCGCGAACCCGATGACCACCCGGTACCCATATCGTTCGCATCCGTGATTCTTTACATTAATGTCGAACTGTTCATTTACCCCGACGGTCTCCAGTGAAGGCTCCTATGCCCCACAGCGGGCTACCGTAATCCTGACACCACCTTTCGTGTCGCTCCCGATCGTGCGGGTGGTCGACTGCTAGCGACCAAACACACGCCGCATCAAGATGGCGCTTCACTTCGGAGAAATCAAGCCATCAAAGTGTTTGGGAGGTCCAGCAGTTTGAAACATCAACTGTTACTCTAGGCTGCTTCATATCACAGCCCACGCGAGCCCAAGGCCAGCGCTTCGCGCGAGTACGACCAGCCGCACGACTAACCGTCGCATCAGTACAGGTTGATGGAATTCATCCGTTCAGCATGCGCTGGACATTTCCACAACCTGTCACTATCGATACAGTGGGCGTGTCTACAGCTGCTTAAGCTACGCGACCTGTCGCTGAAACACCTGAGACCACGGTGGCCTTCCATTGCAAAGTTTAATTATAATGGCGCTTGACCCGTCCACAACTGCAATTGTTTGCATTGAGTTTCAGAATGAGTAAGACTTCAGGCGGAAAGTCGTGCGATGGAAGCGCGATGGCTCAGGCAACATGGTTCGCTTGCAGGTTCGCAACCCCCGGCGGAAAGCTTCACGACGCCGTCAAGGGCGTGATGGAAAGGTGTGGGCACTTGTACCGGTAGCTGCTTGTGGTAAACCTCCATCCCGCAATGCATTCCCGACGTTGGCTTTTGCAGCACGAACATGCTTGAAAAGACCACGAAACTGACTGAGGAGGCGCGTAAGAAGGGAGTCGCGATCATCCATGCTCCCATCACCTGTAAGTTAAGCGCGTGCTGCCTCGCCTACCACCCACTGCAACCAGTCCCGATGCTTCTTCTCGACCATTAGGGCACTTGCGCATGCGTCAAAACTGGGGGGGGGGGGCAAGCGAAGAACGACGGGGTGTGCGCACTTCAGCAAGGCCTGGAACTTTCTTCGTATCAGAATGCCTCAATGCAAGACGGCCCATGCGACGCCCCTGGGGGCGGGCTGGTATTACCGCGCCCAACTGTAACACTTGCCTGCTCCCTCCTCGGCTATACTGCCATTCTGCCGGTGTGCTTTACATACGACGGTTCATGGCTGGGGTCGCCACCGCGTCTTCGATGGCCGTCAGTTTCGGACGACTATCGGGAGCTGTCGTCATCCCCGTACGGCATCTTGGCAAAGTAAGGACGGCACCGTACTCTGACCGCTAGCGGATGGCCCCTGCATGGCGCCTGGGTGCGCTGTCATCTTTCGCCTCCAGCGCCTTCACCAACACCCTCGCGCCCGCAACTCACCCACACGCACACATACCTCTGCGCCCAGCCGCCCTAACCCACGCCCCGGAGCCCGGACCTCGCCTGGAACGTACCCCCGTCGTAACCGCTCCTCCTCCACCCCATCGCCCCAGTGTCAAGGCCGGTGGCGCCTTCAAGGCTTCCGAGTGGGGCGGCGCCATTTGCGACTCCATGAAGCCCCACCCGGAGGACGTGGTGGTGCAGGGCAAGCGGGGGCTGTGCGGCTTCGCATCCACAAACCTGGTGAGGCCCCGACGGCCGCAGCATCGGGCTTTGGACTCTCCTCCCACAGCAGCGCCGCCTGCCCTGCGCTGCCCCGATGGCATGGCCGGGGAACCTGCAGCCAAGGACCGCAGGCCCCGCCAACGGCCCCTGGCTTCCGTGCACGTCGCAGCCCGGCGACGAGCTTCCAGACGCGGTCCAACACTCACGGCCCGACGCTGCGAGCCCTCCCACCTCGAGCCCTGCTGCTGCTGCTGCTGCTTCCGTAGCCGCATGGTGTCACCCGTTACCCGTTACGCGCCTGCATAGCCTACTGGTCCCGCGGAACTCACGTGACGGCAGCTCGGCACGCACGAAAGGTGCCGAGGGACCCCGCGCACCCAACCCAACCGCGCGACCGGCCTTGCTGGGTTCCTCAGGACTTCATTCTGCGCCAGCGCGGCATCCGCACCGTGGTCCTCAGCGGCTTCCTGACCAACTGCTGCGTGGAGTCCACCATGCGCTCCGCCTACGAACTCGGCTACAACGTCATCACGCTGAAGGACTGCTGCGCGGCCACCAGGTGCGTGCGTGCGTGCGTGGGTGGGTGGCTGGGGTGGGGTATAAAGAGAAATTCACAGCGGAGGAGGGGGGAGTGGGTGGGTGGGGTGGGGAAGACACGAACCGGGGGGTTGGGCGGGAGCGTTTGGGCGGGCGCATATTGGGCAAGGGTGCGTGCGTGCGTGTGCACTGGATGGGTGAGTGCGGTGCGTCAGGAAAGGCCTTTTTGGCAGCGCGTTGGGAGGCGGTGGGCCCAGGGCGCGGGCGGGTGTTGGGGTCGACTGGGCCAGGGCTGGGGCCGGCGAGCGGCTTGCCCTGGACTCTGGGAAGGCTCTGGGAGGACGCCGGGAAGGGTTTGGGTAGGGCCGCCCCTGCGCTGTGCAAGCACGCGATGGTTGCACTCCACACGGGCAGTTGACAAGTGTCACCATTCCGGCGGCTGGGCTTGCGTTCATGGGGCACGCGCACCCCCGATGCGAGCAGCGTTGGGATGCGAGACTCTGCAACGGGTCAGTCACGGGCGGGCGGATGATGACCGCGGGCCCCTGCGTGGTCACGTACCCGGCCCCTGCCCCAACCGCGCATGCCCCACGCAGTCAAGAGCAGCACGACGCGGCCGTGAATTTCACCTACCCGATGTTCTCCAAGCCTACGACCGCCGAGGAGTTCCTGCAGCAGCTGTCAGCCTGAGGCGGAGGGCGCCATGTCACGTCGAGCACTGCTGTCGCGAGCGGCGCGGCGCTCGGAGGAGCAATGGCCAGGGCCAGGGCCCTCCCCGTATTGACGGTGCCGGCGCAGGCCCCCACGCTCGGCGCCTCACGTGTACCCCAGGGCAACGCAGCCAGCGGTATCGGGAAGAGGCTAGTTGGCGGTGGCGCGGAAGCAGGCGCTGCTGCCATCACGCGGCCGCCTGGTGGTGCACCGCAGGGGTAGGAGTGCTGGAGGAGCCCCCCGGCTATACCCTGTCGCTTATGTGGTACTAGAAAGCTGGCTTCTGTGTGTGTATGTGTGTGTGATGGCGGTGGTGCTGTGACCGGCATTTTTGTTACCGTAGCTTGCGGGACAGCCGTCGGCGGCACTGGGATGAGCGAGTCAGGGGGACATGTGCTAAATGTGACGCTGCTGCTGACGCTAGATTGTTGTTTGTTTGCTTGTGGCGAATGGCCGCCGAACGCACAGCTGTGGAGAGCCCCACTGCCAACATGCGATGCGAGTCCTGTTGTTGTCTAAAGCTTCCGGCGAGCAGCTGCCGGGAGCTTTGCTGCGGAGCATGCCGGCGGCACAAATGAGCGAGGCCGCGGCGGGTAACCCTGACGCGTGGGGCGCCAATCCTCGCCGATGCATGGCGATGGTGTCAGGCACAGGCGACTTGCACGATAGGTGGTTGGTTGGACTAATGCACGTTTGGCAAAGTTAAGCGGTGTTCACTCGCGATAGCGAAGTTTGTTGGCAACTGGGAATCCGGCAGTTGGCCACACCAGGTAGCTACACGCAAGCCGGAGCGGACCCCTGACGCCTGACGGCACCCTGCTAAACTCCACCGACACAGGTCGTAGGTTCGCGGTACAGGGTTTCGCTGGCAGGGACCTTGCGCCTGTGTAACCTGCGGTGGGGCGATGCATGAGAGCAGCCTTCAGCCCCTACAGGAACGGACAGGGCCCCTTCGTGTTTGCAAACGCAGCCCACAGGCGCTGCGTATACGGGATCTGTGCCCGTTCAACCTTCCTCAATAATGCGCAGGTCGTGCGGTGCGAGGGTTGGCCAGGATACGGCCGGGGGCTCGCTCCGGACGTACAGCGCATGACTGCAGGCGCCGTACATCGCCACTGTGCGAAAAAAGTATTCCCGACTGCGAGCCCCATTCTTAGGCTGAATATAAGATGGCTAAGCTGTGACGGCTCTATCGTTTGGACAGTGGTTAGACGCGTTTAGGCTGCAGGTCCGCAGCATCCTCAACTTGTAACTTGCGCGCACCTCTTGTGCAGTATATTTTTCAATCACGATTCTAATTGAATTGCAACTATGGCCTTCAACATCACACGGCTGTCAAAGGTGATCGCGGTCCTTTTGGTCGCGCTCTACTTCGTCGCCTACTTCTTTCCTCAGACCGTGGATTACGTCGCCCTGATTCCTGGAAGGTCAGCAGTCTTATGATAACCCAAATACCTTTTATCTGCAAAAGCGGTTGCTCACTGGTGCTGCGGATGATGCTGAACTATAAAACAGGACGCTTCCTTATGTTTGGAACCTGCTGACTGCGGGTTTTCTAACGACGAACCCCATCAAGGTATGCCGCAACTGGAATTCTCTGCAGAGCTTCAGTAGCTAACAGCCAGTGCACCCGATCGCGCTTGCAGCTGGGCCTGGAGGTTCTTGCCGTCTTGCTACTGACGCGACTTGTAGAGCCAGTCTATGGCTCTAAGGAGTTTTTGAAGTTCCTGTTTGTCGTCGACTTCAGCGTCAGCCTTTGCGTTCTGGCTGGGGTCTACATTATCTTCGCCATCGGCCAGGACACCGGTGACATATTGTAAGGGCCTTTGGTGGCCACACGTTGCTGCGCTGCACCCCTTTTCCTGTGCACGCTTCCCCTTTACGGTTACCAGAGTCGAGACACCAACTAACCATGTGTGCGCGCGCTGCAGGTACACGAAGTTCACGGGTTTCCACGGCATGGTGGCCGGCATGGTAGTGGCCGTCAAGCAAGTGATGCCGGAGCACGAAGCGAAGCTGTTTGGGTTTGTGAAGTTTACTTTCAAGGTGGGCTATGGCTGAGTGCTCCGAAACCGTTGTGACAAGGCAAAGATATCGCGGGGGGGGGGGCGGGCGCGCTTCGGAACGTGTGCTCGGACTAGTTTTGCACTTTGAGGGTCCGTCTGGGATTTGCCATTATTCCTCAGTTTTCGTAGGTGGGATCCCGACAGGGCGGGGAATAAGAAGGCATCTCCTGTGTTCGGGTGGGAATGGGAGCATCCAAACCAAGATGCGGGCTAGCAAACTAACTGGACCCCGTCGGTCGTGTCTCGGCGGGTCCCATGGCACAGGGGAAATGGTGGGGTTAAGGCCCGCAGGCGGCAGGCCCGTGGGGTTGGGCCGTGGGGCCCTTAGCGCTCGATGCACGGCCCCGTACGGGATCCCTGAATGTCCAACACGCAACCTATCGCACGGGCTCGTCGACACTGCTCGGCCTCCACGTGTCTCGTGGCTACCTACCCGGCTTTTAACGCTTTTTGGCGTGGCCCCCACCCCCCTTCCTGCCCTGCAGTATCTGCCGCTGCTGTTCTTGACGGTCACGGTTGGCGCGGCAGCCGCTCTGCAGCAATTCTCGGAGATCCCTTTCCTGCTCTTGGGTACATACAATGCCTGGGTGTACCTGCGCTTCTTCCAGCAGCAGCCCGACTCACAGCACCGGGGAGACTCCTCGGACGACTTCAAATTCTCCGGGTTCTTCCCCTCATTCCTCGCGCCGGTCATTGACCCCTTCGGCTATGTCTTCGCGACGGTATTCCGCCTTCGCCATCCACCGGCCGAAACGAAGGCGCCTTTTGCTAAGGCCGCACAGTACACGCTGGCTCTGCCGGCGGACAATGCGGACGCCAATCGGCGGAGGTGAGTCGTCAGCTTTGGGTGCAGGAGTCATCAGAGCCATGGCCACAGAGCAGCACGGCTCCTTCGAAGGGCTCCTGGGGATATCGGCAAGGGTGCCGCAGCTCAGCTGCGGCGTCAGCAGTGGGTATTCCAGATGTGGGATGTGGCTGTGATGATGCCCGGAGCCCGGGCCCGTAGCTCGCGGTTTATCAGGTGCCACGCCAGGTGTTTCATCACGGTATTCCTGCACACAGGGCCATGCCAGCATGTTTTTCGTCGAAGGCTGATCCTTCTCGACTGGTCTGGCAGATTGCTTGGATGAACGCTTTGTGCTGGGGGCCGCACGGCCACGGCCTCGAGTAATAATGGCAACAGGCCCCGTCTAGTTGGCTGACTGTATGAGGCTCCAGCGGGGAGCCTCGGTCTGCCGCAGCAATACCGGAAGATGCCGTTTCCCCTGCAATGTGCCGTGCGCAGGGAGCGTGGAGCCAAGGCTTTGGAAGAGCGGCTAGGCATGAGGAAGGCTGCAGGCGATGGAGAGGACGTGGAGTCCGCGGCCGCGTCGTCGACACCAAACACTGTTGTCATTCCCACGACGGCGGCAGCCGGCAGCTCTTGACGGCACACCAAAGCCCTTGGTGTGGAGTTTTTCGCCGGGTTGACGAGCGTCCACTAAGCATGAGCAGTGTTGATCTCAGCGTGATCCTCTGCATGTACGCAATGATAACCTTGGAGCAGCCAGTACATGGTCGATTGTGCTGCGTGCCTTGATAATGGGGGTGACGGAGTGAGCGTGCGCGACGAGGTGCGAGCTGCACCGCGGCACCTAGGTGCCGCGGTGCATGACGATGTGTTAGTGGAGGTAGAGCACTGTACGGACCACAGCTGCCGGAAATTATGATGTGTTGGGGCGTGAACGAAAGCGTCAAGGTCATGGCGCACGCCCTTTGGGTGTATGGGATGAAGGCCGCGCATTGTCCGGGAGGGGATTTGCGACAGGGCCTGTTGGAGCGCGCTGCTTCAGTCCCAGGGGCTGACACGGCGGTGGGGTCGACATATTCAGTGACGGGCCGATCGACTTGCATGTAACATGTGGCCGAGCCATTTGTCCGTGCCAGTGTTTGCCTCGCAAACATCATGTACAATGGTGGGACGTTGAGAACACGAAGGGAAAGAAGAAACGAGCAGAACTACGGGCCGCTTAGGAGCTATAAGCCATCTTCCTTGCCAAGACTTTTTTAGACTGCTTTCGGTAACTGAACCGCGCGTTCATGGGCCCCTCGTGACTGTTGGAGGGAGGACGGCCAAATGCAGGGTTTCTTTGTTATAAAAATGTCTCATGGCTGCAATACGCATATCTGCACACTGTCTATCTACGGCGCACAGCTTTCATGTGATAAACTGCACGCTCGGCTTTTCCGTACTGTTATCGGTGCTTCCTTTCCTCTAGCGCAAGTTCTCACGAGGCGCCCGGTATACTGGTGACATCTAAGGCTTTGTTCATGAAAACACCACGGGCATCGCTGTAACTGGTACGTGCAGCAAGCCTCGATGACTGTGTTGCCCCTTCAGGTTTAAAGCTCGCTTCTTTCGTCGCCTCGATAGGATGTTACCATGGATGGCACAAACGACAAGGCTATGTCCTTGCGGGCCAAGTCGGTCAAGTTTGCAGATACCAACGACGAGCCGCTGGTGAAGCGCTTGGGCAGCGCAAGCAATGCCTCAGCAAGAGACTCCGTAAAATCCATTAGGAATACCCGGACGAATACTTCGACATGGCTAAGTAAGTGCCTGCTTGCCTGCCCTGGTTTAGCGTGCGGACATGCTGCGGGGCTCGCTTCGGTACCATGTCGTTACCGCAACCTGCCGCAGACTCGGGTTCGCGCAATCGGGGGAAACGCCGATGGAAGCGCTTCACAATGCGTTTGAACCCGCGGTACTGGGTCCACGTCCTCAACAAGCGGCTTCCGATTTTGATGCCGGAGACCCGCAAGCGGCGCTACTGGGATTTCTTCGTTCTCACACTCGTTGTATGGACAGCGCTGATTGTGCCGTTCGAGGTAGGCTTCGGGTCCATAGGCTGGAGTGGCGACTACGCCGTGGAGCGCATCGTCGACGCCTGCTTCTGGTTGGACATCGCACTGAACTTTCGTACAGCTTACATTGACCACTCTGCTAACATGGTTCGGGACGGAGCTAAAATTGCAACGCATTACATGCGGTGAGGTTGGTGCACAGCCTGGGGTTGTTGGGTTGTAACTGCGGCTCAAACGGCCCAAAGACACTTTCCTGCTATGGGGACCGTGCTTAATCGGCATCAAATATTCAGGTTATTGCGGTTAACTCGCCGCAACCGAAGAGAGCTTAGGTCTCCGAGTGCAGCGGCGGTGGTGGGGGTGAGAAGGGTGAGAGTAGCGCGGGCGGTGGTGGGGATGACGGGAATTGCCGAGGATAGCGCTGCGGCGTTGAGGTTCCTCACACTAAGAAACCGTCATTGGTCTGGCGTGCTCCCGAGCTGCGCGGCTCCGCCCCACGGCCCCATCGCAACGAACGTCTGCCCGGCGTCGCTATTCATGCGCTGCGGTTGGCGGCTCCCGCAAACAATTCGCTGAGTGCAGCTCACAGCATTTGGCAGCGCACAGCGACAAAAACCGTCTGACCTCATCATATGGTACGAGCTACAGGACGACAAAGGACACCTGGAAGGACCCATTTTGCTTCTGTGGCACCATTTGCAACGGCTCCTTCCGTCCCCATCTATTGCCCGCCCAGTGATGCCCGCCCGCCCGCCCGCCCAGTGATGCGATGTCACGCCACGCACACACGGACGGCATCTCGGGGCACGCGCGCCCTTCTGCTGAAAAGCAGTCCCGTTACCCAACCGCGTGCAGCCCTGGCGCAAACCCCACCTCTGCCCCTCAACATCCCACACCAATCTCCCAAGCCGACCCGCCCATGCCCCCTTCGCTAACCCGCCCACGCCCACCTCCTCTTCCGCCCGCCCCGCCCCAACAGAACCTGGTTCTTCGTGGACCTGACGGCGTCTGTTCCCTTTGACGTCATCGTCCTCTGGTTCGTAACCAACATGTCCAATGAGGGCCTTATTGCGCTGGGCCTGCTGCGCACGCCGCGTCTGCTGCGCCTGGGTCGCCTGCTGCGGTACTTTGACCGCATGAAGGGGGCCAACATCGTGCGCATGGTGCGTCGGGTGGCTGCCGCTGACCCGGGGCTGCGCGTTGCGGCCAGGGCTGCTGCTGCCGCTGTGGACGTTGCTGGGGCCCTGACGGGCGGGGCGGCTGGCATTCGAAAACCCTACGGTTGCGATTCGGGGCGAGATGGGCTGGAGGGAGCAGTGAGCCCCGCCTCGTGGATTGGCTGCCTTGCTTCATGTCTTGTTATGTCACGTTAGGTGCGGGGCGCTTGGCCGAGAGGAGCCTGGCCGGCCCCGGGTACTGAGTCGCCGTCGGCGCGACACTCGTCCGCGGGTCGCACTCCGAAAGCTCCGTTGCGTTGCGCCAAACAGCACCGCAGCATGAGGACGTTGACGCGGGTTTCCCCCGGACAGCCTGATACGTGCCTGCCTCCGCTGCCTTCCAACCTCGCGCGCCGGTGGCCTGCTGACCGTTGGACGTTTGCACGACCGTTGGTCGTGTTTGTTGTCGGTTGTCGGTTGCAGGGCAAGCTGCTGTTCTTCATGGCGCTGGTGGCGCACTGGGTGTCGTGTCTGTGGTTCATGCTGTACCGCCTGACGCACGGCTCCCTGGACTGGTCGTACGACTCGCTGAGTAACGCCAAAGTCATGACGTTTTACCTGGAGGCC
Organism: Pleodorina starrii; assembly: GCA_030267565.1. Classification (NCBI taxonomy): domain Eukaryota; kingdom Viridiplantae; phylum Chlorophyta; class Chlorophyceae; order Chlamydomonadales; family Volvocaceae; genus Pleodorina; species Pleodorina starrii. The sequence goes on from BRXU01000003.1 coordinate 4,043,741, forward strand.
TACCTGCAGTCCTTCCTGCTCATGATCGGCAACGACATCAGCCCCAAGGTACCCGACGGGCGATGTGATATGGCGACAAACACGTGAACCGGCCACAGTTGGGCTTTGCTTGGCCCGGCACCCGGCACCCGGGCAGTCTGACTCCTCCCCACGCAGACCTGACACATAAAGCCATAATGCTCTGCTCTTATCTCATCAGGCTAGCACGTTGTTAGCCTGCTCGTCCGCCCGACCTATCGTCCGCACCCTCGCGTATGCGTGCCTTCACTTGATTTGCTTTAAGATGCAAATATGAAAACGTGCGACGCGACGCGGCCGCACACGTGCAACCAACCTTGTACTGCAGAACAACATTGAGCGGCTGTACTGCACTGGCATCCTGGTGATCGGCGCCTGCTTTTACGCCATCGTGGTGGGTCACATGTCGCTGCTGGTCAATAACATGAACCCGACCGCATCGCGACACAAGTTCAAAAAGGACATCATCAACAACACCGTCAGGTGGGTGGAAGGGGGGGGGAAGGATGAGGCAGGTGGCGTGGGGAGGAGGCCGGGCGGGGGATTAACTGTAGAGAAGGGGGAGGGAAGAGAGGGCGACTGGCATGGCGGCGGCAGCGGCGGCGGCGGAGCAGGGCGCTTATAGTTGGAAGGAGTGGGCCGTGATGCGCGCGTTGAGCATCGGTGAAGACATCCACGTTTCAGGGTCCATGAAAGATGAAAGATTGTGAACACCAATGTTAAACCAACGAATGAGTGTTGACACCGATGGGGTGAACACCGATGTTTGCAGTCAAACACCAGTGAGAAACAAACATGTGCGGCAGGATCAAACACGGGCGGACACACAGCGACACACAGCGACACACACGCGGACATGGACATGCGGGGATGGGTCGGCGCACGGGGTCGGACACGACGGCTGAACACTGCTCAACACCGGGGACTCTCCGCCTCCACCTCCCGATTTCCCTCCCTCTCGTCTCCCTCCCCCCAATCGCAGGTACCTGGGAGCCCCCCGCGACATTGCCGGCCGCATCGACCAGTACTTCGACTACCTCACCACCTACTCGCACCCCGGACCGGACGGCATGGCGCTCATTTCGCAGCTGCCCTCGTCCATGTTCCAGGTGCCGTACCTGCGGGGCAGCTCCAGGGGGGGGGGGCTGCCTGCGGGGCCTGCTGCCTGCGGGAAGTGTGACCTCTCTGGCACCTCGTGCCATCCCGTCCGTCCTGATGCGGGGCCAAGGAAACATGCGTGCCTGCAACCTCCGCCCCTCCTGCACCTTGCCACGTTCCCACCTTGTCCACCCCGATTTCATTCTCGCGTCGCTGCCCTCCGTGGTCGCCGCCCTCCAAGCCCTTCTCCGTGCCGCGGTGCCCCCGTGCATACGACAAATGACGGTGATCCATTTTTGGGGTCCAATTGTATTTGGGGTCCACTCACCGTATCCGGTGCGGTGCAATGTGTGCGCGTGTGTGGCTGCGTGTGTGTGCGTGTGTGATATATCTTGCCATCAGGACATAGCCATCTGGATGTACAAGGACCTGGTGACCAAGGTGCCTCTGTTCAAGGAGTGCGAGCCGGCCTTCATCGCGCAGCTGGTCATCCGGCTGAGGCTGGCGGTGTTTCTGCCGTCGGAGGTCATCTTCCGGATAGGCGACGTGGGCCACGAAATGTACTTCATCACAAAGGTGAGGGATCACGGGCTGGGCTGAGCGGCGGCGCGTGTTAGCCAACTGAAATGAAATGCATTGAAATGCGCTGCACTGGGATGCCCACTGCGCTGACTGGGATGCCGTACGCTGCACTGGGATGCCGTACGCTGCACTGGGATGCCCACTGCACTGCGCTGCACTTCAGGGTCACGTGGCCGTTCACAACGACAATGGCGAGATGCTGGCCATCCTGCACAAGGGCGGCTTCTTCGGGGAGCTGGCACTGCTGGCCACCGCCCGCCGCACCGCGCAGTGCGTGGCGCTGTGCCACTGCGATCTGACGCTGCTCATGGCACACGACCTGGTGGCGGCCATGAAGGACTTCCCGGACTCGGCGGAGAAGGTGCGGCGGAGGGCGGGGCGGGGGGCGGGGGGCGGATGGCAGAGGTTGCCATGTGAGGTGCGCGGACGCCCGTTTTGGAAGTGGACCTGCGCCTTGGGGCTGTTGTGATCTGTGTGCGTGTGAGCGCGGCTGGTGGGGGTGGGCGTGCCATGTGTGGGGGGGCCGTGCGTTATGTGGGGTGGCAAGCGCTTACGTAAGGTAAAGTTCCCGAAGCTTGAGGCGCGCGCGTGCGTGCGCTGGTTGCGGGCTTGCTGCGTGGCGGGGGCGGTGTATGCACCCGGCGACGTGCCTGGCATTGCATGGCCTTGCAAGGGACGTCACCCACCCTCGGGCCCTCTGCTCCGCCCTCCTCCCCCCCGCTGCGATTTCATCCTTGTTGTCCCCTCCCCCCCCGGTCCTTGTTGTCCGCAGGTTCGCGCACACGCCGTCAAGCGCCTGAACGACATGCAGACTGCGGGCAAGGTGGCGCGAGAGGCGCACGCGTACCCGGCCCCGCGCCACCTGAAGAAGCTCAACCCCGCGGCGGCGGAGGCGGAGGAGCTGGCGGCCACACAGGGCGGCGGGGGCGGTGGGCCCGGCAGCGGCGGCGGAGGGGTCGGCGGCGGAGGCGGCACGCCGCGGGGCGGCGCCCCCGGCGGCGGCGCCGGCGGCGGCGCCGGCGGGAGCGGAGGCGGCATGGGCATGTTGGGGACCGTCTCACCTCTGCTGACTTCGGCCTCTGGCGGCTTGGAGGCGGGAGCGGGCGGGGAGAGGATCGCGCTGCTGCGCCCGGCGGAAGGAGCTGCGGTGGGTGGTGGGGGCGGCGGGGCCCCGATCGGGTGGTCCGGGCTCTTTGGCGGCAAGGCGTACGGCACAGGGCAGGGTATCCTACGGTATGACAAGTTCCGCCCTCCCCGGTCCTGGGTCCGTCCTCTTCACATCGCCTCCGTCCCCCTGGAACCTGCTGCTGCGCTACCTTGTTCACCACCACCACCACCACGAGAGTGGCATCGGCTGCACATGACACCGACACAGATTGAAAGGGAAAACAAAAGCGCCGATTCGAACGGGGCCCCTGTCGTCTCCCGACGTTTAAGGGCCTCTGCCTTGCCTTACCCATCCGTCCCCTCTCCTCGTCGTGGGTCGCTGCAGGACGAGGCGGACGCCTCCTCCGGCGCGGCCGCCGCGGGCGGGACCAGCGGCGACGGCCCCGGCGGTGGCGGCTCCGACCCCACCGCCGACCTGTCCGCCAGCACTCTGCAGCTCGTGGAGCAGGTCCAGGCCACCATCAGCCGACTGACGGGAAAGATTGAGGCCCTGCAGGTGACACTGGGCTGAGTGGCGCGTGGGGGTACGGTATCGTGTGGGGGCGTGCCCCTTTGGGCCCTGTATGGGCGTGTGGGTCGAAGGCTGCGTGCCTGCAGCCTGTCCTGTCCTGTCCTGTCAGGGGCCGATAGGGAGGAGGGGAGATGACGCAAGTTTGCGCAGGCTTGCGCAAGTGGGCCTTGCGGGGTCGGGCGTGCAGCGGCCCCTGCGTGTGTCTGCGTCCGTGTTGAGGTGTCGCGCCACCATCGGCGATCGTCGCCTTTCCCTCTTTTTTTTGACTCGTGCAGGGCAAGATGGGCAAGATCCACACGCGGCTGGGCCGGGTGGAGGCGAATCCCAACATTTTCAACACTGGGCCGCCCATGGGCGGGATGGCTGGCGACCCCGGCGGCGCGGGCAAGAACATTTTTGACGTTGACTTCGCAGGAGGCATGTAGGCTTCCCGCGCTGGCGCCATCGCACCCCTCTTCTTTCGAGCCAATCCCCTTTCTTGGCAAAGGACCGCGAGGCCCACGGGAGAGCGGAGAGCGGGGCAGAAGCAGAAGCACCACCGACGACTCAACCAATCGGGCTCGATAGCGCTTCTTTAATGTATTTCCATAGATCAGATCAAACTGAGGTGCGGCGGCCATAAGGGGTCGGCCACGTCTGTGCGCGTGCGGACGTGGCGCGGCGGCCACTCATTACCGGTAGGCATAAGCGAGGTGCGGCGGCCGTAAGGCCAGTGTGAAAGCGTGCGAAAGAAGCGACGGCTGAAGAAATTAAGGGCGCGCCGCCAGCCACTGACCCACGGGTCGGTGGTTCTGGGTTCCAGCAGGCGCGTTCGGCACATCCGAGCGGTGACGAGGGGTGGGGGTGTGGTGAGGGCGCGCGATCGGCAAACACGTACTGGGCGCCAAGCGCTGCAGTGTTCCTTGCACTTTGCGCTGGTGTCTCATACATCATGAGCCGCTGTATGTGTATGTACGGATAGCACGACATGAGTGAGCGGGCGAGCGAGCGAGCGGGCGATTACCCGGCCTCTCTGTTGTCCGCCCTGGCGAGGACATCCACCCACCTGGGTGGGTGGGTGGGGCGTCGCGCACCTGCCTCCTAGGCAGGGCCAAGGCGAGACGCGGGGCACCGGTGATTGCGGCAACCATCCATCGGTGTGAAAGCGCCAAGCGAGCATCTGTGGCCACGGGCTGTGACTAGGATTGTGGTCATCCCGGGTACTCGTATGTGGCATTGGCGTGGCTTTCGCCGGGAGTGTGACGTGACGCTGCTGGGAACGTGGGAAGAGGCGGCCGAGGGAAGGGGTCGCTTGCTATTGACGGGGAGGGGCGGGGCGCGGCGCGGCGGGGCGCGTATAGCTGTCTGGCCTGTCAGACGGCGCCGTCGGCGAGTATTGCAGCCGAAGAATCCTTTCCTTGGACACAGCTTCCAAGACTGCACGTGTCCGTTGCTCCGTTCGCCTCCCGCCTTTTGTGTGAGCTGCGCTGCAACTCAGCGCGAGTCCGCTCAGAGGTTAAGGGCGTCGCACGTTCATGTTGGGAGAGGAGCCTCATGACAGAAGGTCGAGACGCGAGCCTTGCGTTCATCTCAGGAATTTAGTTGTTGTTGCTGCTGTGGTTATTCGTGTCGGTTAAGTGATCATTTTGCACATTTCGTTCCGCGTAGAGTGCCGGTGCTGTGTGCCGTACACGCGGGCGCCGTACAGGCCCAGGAAGCACTGACCATAATACGGACTGAGACGGCCCAGTGGCCCATTTTCACTCCGCACCCCCCCAAGGGTTCAAGGCATCGCTGGCTGGATTCCGGGGAGGCGGCCGCCGGCCTTCTCGCATGTCCCGGGCCTGGGGCGTCCCCGCCTTTGTCCCCGACATGGGGGCCTGCGGCGATGATGGACACGAAAATCATACGCGGGGATACGCGATAGAGGATCCTGAGCGTCGGCAGGCAATGTGCATATTCGGTTCGTGTGGTGTTCTTGAACGATGAAATAAAGTCGGAGCGAAGCGCTCGCGGGCGCGCTTGCGCGGCGGCGATTGCAGCGGCGATGGACTGTGTGCATGCGCGCAATGCTGGCTTGGGAGGGCCCCCAGGATTGTGTTTCATTGGGCTTGTGGTTTTCTATGAGGCGGTTTACGGACAGGGATGCAATCGCCATTCAGCGAGCTCTCCAGTCCTCTGGTGGGCGCGGTGCTAGGCGGCACCATCGTGCCGCGCATGCACCTGCCACTCCCGCTTTTGCGCCGTGCTTTGCGTGCATGAGCCACTGCGTGTAGAGCGATTGCCGAATGCCGATCCTTTTCTTCTTGGCGGGTAGTACCCGGACAACTTCGGGAGCACCTTCGACCCGGACTCGTGTGGTGGTAAGAGGAGCGTGCGGAGAACCGACTGCGGCCTGATCCTGAAGGATCAATGGGCCCTTAATCTTGTGCCTGCTGAGTTGGTGGTTGGTGGCCCCGCGAGGCCAGCGGGGCGGGACCTGGCTGAGGCGCCGCGAGGTCGAAGGATTCACACCTTCACAAAGTCGTGGTCACGTGTCGTGGGGTGCGAGCTCTGTTCCCCTGCGCAGGAGCGCGGTCACGTCCGGCTCCAGGCAGCTTCGTGGCAGGTGGTTTGCTGCTGGTTACTGTTGTCATTGTTGTTGTCGTTGTTACTGTGGGGCTCCGGAGCCTCACTAGGGTTGTGGCCAGAGGACGCAGGTGTCAGTTGGGACTCCACACTCCAGGGAGGTGGCGGTCCTCCCTAGGCTTAGGCTTCTCTCGAGCGTTGGGCTGACGAACGGTGACTTGTGTAGAGGGAACTGCGGCTCGTCAGGGGGGAGGGAGGGGCGCCAGAGGGGCTCAAGCCCTGCAAGCCGCGCTGTCGGTAGGGAGCGTGTGGTGATATGCGGTTGGTGGGTGGCTCTTGCTTCTTGGTGGTCACCACTGACCGTCTGCCAGGCGACGCGTGCAGTCGTTTGCTCGCGCGCGCTGCGTTCCTAGGGCCCCCCGCGCGCCCGTCTGGGTTCGTGTGGTTGTGGTGAGTTAGGAAGTGACCGTATCGGTACATAGGACAGAACACAGGCAGGGTGGCGTGGCAGGGCTGTGACGTGGGGGAGGCAGGTAAGCTTGTAGACGACCGCGGTGGCGGCTTGGGCTCGTGTGTATGGGTTTGTGTTTGTTTGTGTGTGTGTGCGTGCGTGCGAACTGGCTGTAGGGAAATGGAGAATTTGGTCAAGTACGGTAAATTTTTAGGCTCGTGGGCAGCGGCTGTAGGGCGTGCGGTTTGCAGCTTTGCTTGTTTGACAGCGCGGCCTGTGGCCCGGTGTATGTACAGCGACTCGAGTCGCTGCTGCTACTTTGCAGCGCGGCAGCGCGGATGGGTCGAACCAAACATCGCAACGCATCGCATCGTGTGGCGGTCCGGCGGGTGTGCGTTCTCCAACGCGGGGGTGGCGAGACCGACAGGGGTGTACAAGGTGGATGGACACATGGGGGCCCACGTCGACACAGCGGGTGCAAGCGTTGACCTTCAACTTGCTCCTTGTCGTCGACGGGCACCGTTCGCATGATTCATGTATTACAGTACGTATCGGCAAGCACCGCAACGGACGCAGGGATGTGGGTATGCCTCGCCCCATAAATCGCCCAACCCGAGCTTCCCGCCATCCCCAGGAGCTTGAAGCAGGGCTCTGAGCGGCTTCCTCCCACAAGGTTTCAAAGTTCAGGAGGTCTCGATGTTACGATACTTGACAGGGTATGTATTGAATTACGTACGTGGCTCCAGGGTCCGCTTGCTTGCCAGGTGGCATGGCTGTTGCTTCCAAGCACGCGTGGGCGGCCGAAGCCACAACTGGAGAGGCCGGTGCCAGACAACCGGTGCAACACGAAGGGAAGCGTCATGTCGGCACGGGGCGTAATAAGCTGCGGCACGCTGCAGCACCTGCGTTGTCGAGTTGTCGACGACAATCAGTCAGCACGTGCTTGGAAGGGCCCCCACGCACCCGCACCCGCCGCGCAATGGGTGGGCTCCGCCACTTTATCGCACACGCACGAACGCACATCAACTACGGGACAGCAGGCGTTCCAATACCGTCTGCTGGCCACAGGTCCTTAGTACCGCCCCCGCGCCGCACCAGCTCCTGCGCAGCCGAAACGGCACTAAGCCCTACACCAGAGATATTTACAGAACGTGCACTCGCGCGCACAGTCCTTCGGCGCACCGCCCACACTTCATACGGCACCTTTGCCAGTGCCTCACTGCTGGCCAAGACCGGGTCAAGGGTCCATAACCGCTGCGCGCGGCGCCCCGCCCCGGACGCAGCCACAAGCAAACCACAAACACGCGACGACACAGCCCAGGACGGGCGGCATGTAAGACCTGTGTGGGTGGTGGGGGTGAGACACGTGTCGCTGACCACCCCTCACCGCCCCCGCCACCGCCCCCGCCACCGCGAGCCCCGCCCCTGAACGGGTGCTGCAGCGACCCCCGCCACCGCCCTTTCCGCGCCACTCCCCGCGCCCCTTCTCCCTCTCCCCTTCTCGGCCCAATCCGCCGCTGCGCCGTCCGCCGCTGCGCCCCCGCGCCCATTCGCCGATTGAGAACCGCGCCTCCGCGCCCCCTCTTCCTCTCCGCAGCCGTCCGGCAGCGCCGCGGGGCAGGCAGGCAGGCAGGTGCCGCAGCCGCTGCCGCCACTCACTGCGCCGCGGGCTCCGACTCGGCCTCCGGTGTGGCCGCGGGCTCCGACTGCTCACCCGGCGGTGTCGCGACCTGCTCCGCCGGCATGAACTGCGCATTGGGCTGCACCTCCTTGCACTTGGCCACCAGCAGCTGCCACTCCTTGTCGCTCAGCTGAGGGGGCGGGGGCGGGGAGGAGCGGGGAGGAGCGCGGCGAGGTGGGGCGGGGCGCGACGGGGACGGGGACGAAGCAGAGCGGGGATGATGGGGGCGGAGGGAAGGATGGCGACAAGGTTTGGGAGCGGGGGCGCGACGACACCAACGGGGCGCCGAGCAGCGTCAACAGCAGCAGCAGTGTCAGGCCCAGCCGCGCGACGACGGCGCTCGCTCACCTGCACGTACTCCTCGTCCTTGAAGTTCTCGGCCGTCAACAGCACCGGGCCGTGAATGCTGTCGGGCTGGACCTCCGGCGGCTCGTCTGCGGTTGGCAGTTAGCGGTTGGGCGGTTGGGCGATGTTTGGATGGGGACACTGTCGGACGGCGTGTTGCAAGACGGACTGCGCAGGCGGACCATCCGGGGCAAGCTAGGAGGATAGGTCAGGTGGAACAAATGCAGGATTCGAGGGGTCAGGCACTGCAGGGGCGGGCACTCGGTGATGGGTCTGGTTGGCTGCGTCCGCTGGCAGCCTGGTACTCAGGCAGGCATCCGCACCGCTGTAAGACCACTGCGCGGGCTACCGGTAGGCCAATTTCTACAGAACTTCCGAGTCCCAGTCCCAGGGAGCAAAAATGCAAACATCCTAGTACGGTACCGGCAGGATGCCGGCCCTGGTACCGGCACCCTGATATCCAACCGCGATACCGGTGTCTCAGAGCGAGTACGCAACACGCACGGGTGGTCAGCAGTCGGCAGCCCGGCGAACAACGGGATGACACTGCAGATACCATGGTGGTGGCAGGCGGCGGGTCCGGGCAGGCATTGGTGGGGGCTGGCAGTCTTGAGCCTGAAGGGTCCCCCGCGGGGGCGTTCCATAGAGGGGGCCCTTCCGCTGGATTCGCAGCCGGGTAGGCTGCTTCCGCGTCTGGGGACGAGCCCCTCCCGACCTCAACACCCCCAAGCGCACACACACGCACATACACGCAAACACGCCCGGCCTCTCCGGCCTCTCCGGCCTCCCGGCCTCTCCGGGGCCGTCGTAGTAGGAGTAGTAGTAGGGGTAGGGCGCGCGCTGTCTTGGGTTCTCCTTTGGTGCTGACCGCCCACGAGCCGGACCAAGCTCGGGGCAGGTTCTCAGCGCTTTGTTTTCGCGCCTAGAGGAGCACCGCCAGCCGGTAGCAGGCCGGCCGGGCGCCCCGGCGCTGCAAGGACTTCAGGGCGGGCAGGACAGCGCGGGCGCCGCGTAGTGCGCCGGCGCGACTGCTGTTTGTGCGGACGAAGGGCCCAGCTGCCGTATAAGGCAGGCTGTGAGCTCAAGCTTTTGGGGAGCCGCTGCGCCGTACACCCGTATATGGGGTATACGACGCAGCCAGCTCTGCGTCGAGCAGGAGGGGGTAGCGGCCCCTCACGCCCTTCTCCCACCGCAAGGGGGAGAGTGCTTAGGCGGTCTTTCCGTCGGGGCTGGGTTAGCAGCCCCTGGCCAGCGTCAGGGCCCGGTCAGATACTGTAACGACACACACACAAACGCGCACACACACATACCCACGCACACACACACGCACACACACACCGGCTCTTGCGACCTACTCGGCAAGTTGGCGATGAGCCACAGCTGCGTGGCGTTTGTGTTGTGCTGCATCCCGTGCTGCGCGGCAGGACATCGGGGGGAGCGAAATAAGAAACGTTTTTCGTCAAGTGGCTTCCAAGTGGCTTCCAGGATGTGCGAAATTAAAGATATGCTAGGACAAGACAGGGTACGGGAGGTGTGGCAGCGTGACGAGCAGCGCGTCGTGCCCGCGGCTCGTTGGGCCGCGCACAGCAACAGCGCATGATGGGTGCATGACGCAGCGTGCGTAGCCTTTCCGACACGACGCGGCATACGACGGTGCGAGTATGCCTGGCCGTGTGCGCCTGGCGGGGTCCTTTTTACGGCATGTGTCTGCGGCGGTGTTCTGCACGTGCCGTACAAATGTCGTACAGTGTGCCATTGCGTACCTCGACGGCGTCGAGGTCAAGGTACATATGTACACTCCAGCCGAGGACCTTCTCAAAGAAGGGCCTGTGGCAGAGGAGGGAATTACGTTTCTTGTAGTCAGCTTTGAACTGCTGGGCGAAGGCGATGAAACTTAAACCAGGCCTGGAGGCCGATAGGCAGACGGACGAGCAATGGGAAGAACATTTGCAACCCGTCCATGCGTCTCGCTGGAAGTGCCGCAACTTACAGGTGGAAGCAGCGGACGCGCTCGGTCTCTGGTAACTTGAGGAGCTCAGCGACCCGTGCGTGCACATCGGGAACGCTTCGCGTAAAAGTCACCTGTTCAATAGCGAAAGATGAAGGGGCTTTGTGCAATTAATGTAAGGCAGCGCACTGCTTGGGAGCGCGATAGCAGTCTGCCGTGGATCGGTGTCAGCAAAGGTTTCGGTAATCGCGACGCCCCGTCGCGGGCGCCAATGAGCACATTCAAAGTCAGTGTATGCTAGCGTGTTCCACTCCCGCAACGCCGCTGCTCCCGACTCAGGCGGAGGTGTCGCCACGGAGTGTCGGAACAACATGTACGCGCGCGTGCTACTTCCAGGCGCTGAAGCCCGCTCACGCACAGCATGCAAAGACATATAATGCTGCATTATTTGCATGAACTCAAGCCCCTGAAACTGTATGTACCGGTACCTTTGTTATCGTGCTTCCGGAGCTGTCGGGCTCGAGAATGAGGCAGTCGCTCTCATTCTTGTACTCAACCTCAGCCTCCGGATCGGCCATGCTTGTGTTGTAGTGTCCGCCCCGGGCTCCTTTAGACAAGTGTCGGGAACTTGACAGAGCCCGTTGAAGCAGAGCAGGCAGTCAGCGATGGATACGTAGTTACTGTAAATACTCGTTGCAAAAAGGTAATTGAGATTATTGAATAAGGTATTGCTGCCACATAAGCGTGGTAACACGGCACTTTGGAATCTCGGTCACTGCTCCGAGACCATAATATACTTCGTTCGTCAATGAGCACTCCTCTTCTTTACTGTATCATAAGCCAGCGGTTGCTAGTGAGGCTACCTATAATGCTGACAAAAACACACTTGATAATGGCCAAAGCGGTTAATTGCAGCCCCAGCAACGCGGCTCCAGGCACACAGTGACGAACGCGAAGGGAAATGAATTAGTTGCAGAGGTATCTTGTAGACACTGCAGAACGATTAAGACGGAATTTGGTGTGTCGAGCGTTACCTTGCCATGCGGCGCGGACCAGGCATCGCTGGGCTGCAGCATGCAGCCCGGACAAAGGTGAGCGTGCCATTGGTCGCAAGCTTGACCCCCTCCAACCCACAGCCCAAATCCACTGTCCCACACCACAGCAGCCAGAGATCCAGGTCTTCCCCCGTTTCCTACTAATGGTAGTTTCCCACAACCCCTCAGCACGTTTCCCACAACCCCTGAGCACGGAAAGCACCGGTATTTCGCCAACAACCCCCGAAGTGAATAAATCCATTACTCTTCTGGCCCTGGCCCTATCAGGAGCAATTCAAGCTGACAGGCGAGGAGGTCAAGAAGAACACGCTACAGGTACTGCCGCTGCCGGCTGCACACTGCTGCACCCTACACGGTGGAGCCTCTTGCGGAGATGCTTTCACTGTCGCACTGTGCGGCGGCACGACCCGGGACCCCGGCCCTTCCTACCTCTGTCGTACACACACACATACACACGCACACACGCACGCAGGCCATGCACGAGCAGCTGGCGGCCTTCCGCACCAACCTGGAGGACTTTGCGCGCAAGCACCGGGCCGACATCCGCCGTGACCCCCTGTTCCGGGCGCAATTCCACACCATGTGCGCCAACATCGGGGTGGACCCGCTGGCGTCGAACAAGGTGCGGGTGCGGGTGGGGGTGGGGGTGGGGGTGGGGGTGGGGGTGGGGGTGGGGGTGGGGGTGGGGGTGGGGGTGGGGGTGGGGGTGGGGAATGGGGACTGGGGAATGGGGCCGGAGACGGGGATGGGGGTGTACAAAACGAACGGCCGTGTGGGGCTCCCGGTGCGAGTTGGGGACGGAGATGAGATCGAGGGAGGGCAGGGAAGGTTACCGTAGTTATGACTTTAGGTTGAGTTGGGGGTTGGGTAGTTGGAAAGTTGGATTGGGGGCTCATGCCGGCGGTGTGGGCGGTGTGGGCCGGTGGCATGGTGGCATTGGGGGGCTCCGCAAGCTGTTGGTGTGTATGGCGCCACCCCATGCTTCCGCCCGCCCTTCGACACGTGTCGTAGCACCGTCAGCATGTTGTACATCAAAATCACCGCCTTCCAACCCCAACGAACTAGTTCCTCCTTGCTCCTTCTGCCTTCTTGTATTACCCATCTTCCCCTTCCCTATCTCCCTAATTCCTCCTCTTCCCCCGCATCTGCATTTGACCACTCCCCTCTCCGCCCAGAGCCTTTGGGCCTCCGCTCTGGGCCTTGGTGACTACTACTATGAGCTTGGGGTGCAGGTGGGGGCCGGATTCACCCACTTGCTACCACGTGGCTGTGAAGGGTTTAAGGTTCAGGACAGCGACCGCGATAGCGCCGCGAAGGGCGGAGCGTGCCGCGCGGGCATGTGCTGGAACATATCGAGGGGGGCCTCGAGGGGTGTTTGCGCGCCTGGGCTTGCGGGCGAGTCAAGAGCCTGTCCCATGGCCCCGCTCTCACCGCGGAAAGGTTGCGTCCCTAAAACCCTAACCCCATCTCGCAGACCCTTAAAACCCTTAAAAACCCTCAAACCTCAACGCAGCGCCGCCTCTCGCCGTCTTGTTGGTCATACCGGCCTCAGGTGGTTGAGGCCTGCCTGGCCACCCGCTCCCTCAACGGCGGCCTCATGGACCTGGCCTCGCTGCTGCGATACGTCAGCAAGCGGAGGGGCAGCCAGGCGGAGCCGGTCAGCGAGGACGACGTGGTGGGTGACTGGCTGGGTGGGTGGGGAGGTGGGTGGGTGGGTGGGAAAGTGCCATTTGCAGCGTTTCAACGGCGGGTGGGTGGGAAGAACGAGCGCCGCGAGATGGAGCAGAGGAGGGCGGCGTGGTGGGTTGCTTTCCGTATCCGGGAACCTCGAGGCGGGCGGCTTGGTTCCCGTTCACGGTTGGGCTTGGACTGGAAACTGGTGGAGGTGTCGAGACGCGTGCTAGGACGAGCAGGTAGGGAGCCGGGCGAGCGGAACCGGGCGGCGGGTTGGGTGCTGTGCTGTGCTGTGCCGTGCTGTGCTGTGCAGGTGGGTGGTAGGTTTTGGTAGGTTTGAGTACTTCTGGTGGCTGCAGAGTCAGTCGGGGCGAGCACGCGGGCGGCTGGCGCGTGGGCGGGTCTCCGCGCACCAAGCTCCTGCCCCACATAACCGGCAGCCTTGTTGTGTTGAGGTCAGTACGGAGGGACGCATGCGACTGTGTCCTCTGTACCGCCGACACACACATGTGCTGAACACTCGACACCTTGTGACGTGCGTTGCCTCCGGGTGCCAATTGTCAGGTCCGCGCCATCCGCAAGCTGCGAGTGCTGGGTGGCGGATTCGATCTGGTGACCATCGGCGGCCGCCAGTACGTGCGCTCCGTGCCTGGAGAGCTGAACCTGGACAAGAACAGGGCGCTCGAGGTGGCCCAGGCGAGTTTGGGTATCAGCGAACCAGACAGCAATTACGGTAGTTGATGGGTTTGCGGAGTGGCGAGGAGCGGCGCACACACACGATGAGGCATCGGAGGGCGAACAGCACGAATGCGCGCACGTGTGCCCTGGCACGTGAGGAGGTACGGTACCGGTAGGCGGTGTGGGGCGGTGTGTGGTCGCGCCAGTGGTGGAACTCCCGAAGGGTACAGCGAACGGGACGGTCCTGCATAGTGTCGGAGTTGATGCCGTACATGCTTGTCGTACTTGCAGGGAAAGGGCTTCACCTCTGTGGCGCAGCTGTGCAAGGCGACCGGGTGGCCCACGGGTCGCGCGGATGACGTGCTGCAGGTGGGTGGGGCACCGAGTTGGGGGTTTTGGGGGGCAATGAGGAGCGGGACAGTGATTTGCGAGTGGGGATGACGATGATGATTTACGGATGGAGAGTGGGGATCCAGCGGCCCTGACTCGGCGGGCTGGGTTCGTGGCTGCTCTTGGAATCGTAGGGGATGAAATCCTTGGGGGCGAGTTTCCAGCTGTCCGTTTAGGGTTGGGCTGCGGGGGGGCCCTGGCCAGGAGCGTCAGAGGAAGACGGGTCAGGGAGGGCCGTGGGCGATCGACGGGTTCACACCCCCGGTGCTGGAACGCGTCGTGTCTTCTGGGGGACGTGGCAGCTTTGTGTATGTTGGGGGAGGGGGACGACGCAGCTTCGCTTGCAGGTTTTCTCTGGCACAAATGCGCCCCCATCCCACGCATTGCCGCCTCCTGCCCTGCAGGCGCTCGCTCGCGAGGGGATTGCCTGGGTGGACGATGGGGCGCCCGACGGCGTGCGGCTGTACTGGTTTCCTTGCCTCAGTGGTGGCTTGGACCAGGCTCCGTGATGGCGCTGTGTGTGGACACTGGACAGAAGGCAGGGGCAGCCAGTTATGCATTTGCCGCAAAAAATGGGTGGTCCTGGATCCAGATTGCGGTTGGCGGTTGTCATCCGTTACATTCATCATTATTAATGAGGATTGCCGAAGTTCTTCACAGCATGAGGGAAAGAGGTCAAGGGCACGCTCTGTCCTTGCGTCGGTGCGGCATGGATTCGCCTTCGGGGGCATGCTCCGAGCTGCGTTCCGGAGGCATCGCAGTTCGTGTGTACCGTACGTTCGCAGAGCGTACCCCAATGAATGAATGTCTTATGCTAACACGGTAGTAGTTGCAGGTCGGGCAACAATACCCGTACTCTCCATCGAAGGGGCATGGCACGATACGAGAAGAATGTTTACCGTCGTCGTCAGTCAGTGTAACGCCCAGTTGTAGCTGAATGTTGCACGATGTGGTTTCGTTAGCGTCGTAAGTTCTGTCCGGGTCTGATGTTGCAAGGGTTACTTCAGTGAGTCCCTTGGAGTGCGGTTTGCAACGCACCAATTGTGTACGACACGGACCTCAATGTCAGACATGTACGTTGTACAGAACCGCGCGTGTGTGCTGTTGTGCTGTACATGTGCGTGCAGTGATTGCAACGTGCCGTGTTTTGCGTGCGGCGAAGCTCGAGTGAGGGTTTGTAAACATGTGAGGATGTTCCCAGACGGTGCCCAATGTGTGGGAAAAGCGCCGACGACTGACGCTGCCCTCCCCCCCCTGCAGGTTTGGCTGGCCTGCGGTAACCTGCTTGCACACAGAGCAAGGCACCCGAGCTGCACTCTAGCTGTGCGCAAAAAGCGTTTAGAACAGTTGAAGGGCAAAACGCTTACGAGGCCTCACTCCCAGATCTATGCTCCTGAGCAGCCGAACGATCGGGCTGCCTGTACGGCACGGCACTCGTGATCGCCAACAAGTGTTCAGTTCTAATCACGCTAACTGCCGTGCCTGCGGGCCTCGGACCGCCACGCAGGCGCTGCAGTGCCGTGCCGGGTGAAGGGCGCGGACAACAGCGCCCAACGACGGCCTCAGCACTTTGCTCCGGTGGTTCTTTAGGGTCCACTCTGCGTGTGAATGTTGCATACGGAAATTGGGAAGTGCGTGACCCAACACCCAAACAACTACCCATACGAGCCGGGGGCCCAGGGCCTCACGATTCGCCGAAAGGTCCCCGGTTGAAACGGGCTATTCATCAGCTCGTTCTCGCCGTGGACGGCGGCGGTGCGCCTGTAGCCCCTTGTGGCCCGCGGTTATGACATCAGCAGGCCAGCAGCCGGCGGCCCACATATGATTTACGATGCCACCACCCTCGGGGTCGCAGCGATTAACAGCGACCACGAAGCGCCCGTGGGAGCCACGCTGCCGGAATCAGCCGCACAGATGCAGCTGTCGTGCGGCCGCGGTAGCGACAGCATGCCCGGGAACTGCGGGGGACGTCCGGTCGGTCAGCCGGGGTTCTCTCACGCACCCAGCCGGGGTTCTCTCACGCATCCTTTCACAGCCGGGGTTCTCTCACGCATCCTTTCACAGCCGGGGTTCTCTCACGCATCCTTTCATCGATATGACGGGGCCCGCCCTTGATGTTGTGCGTGCCGTACGCATCGTATGCGCTTCTGATTGTGCATGTGATCATGACAAACACACCCGCACTTTGTAGCCGTCCACCCATCCGTCCACCCACTTCATTAATATATACCATCCACTCATCCATCCCTCCATCCTTGAGGCCCATCTTCGCGGGTTTCGTTCCGCGTATGTCCAGGCATTTTGGCATATTGGTTCCATGTATGGCGGCGATGGGGGGAGGGCGGCAGCGGTGCACGCGCCCTTCTTTCGCAGTCTCCGCCATCTGTGCACTGGATAGCCGCCCCACAGCTGCCCCACACTGCGCCCTGCCCACAGCTTCCCCGCACCCAGCAAACGTACACTACATGCGCAATGCAACCCCCCATGGGTTCAGCACCGTACGTCGGCACGAAAGCCAAGATGACCGGTGTGCCGCGACGTGGCCGGACGCGGCGACCGGCGAACGTACCAGCAACGTGGCGGGGCGCGACGTAATGCGGTATTGCAGTCCCAGCGACTGCAGTTGCCATGCCTTGCAGCACTCGGCTGCCGCCCTAGACGAGGGCCCTGCAATGCTGTCTCTAATGGAGAACAGCAAAGGCAGAACCGAGCTTGTCGAGTTCTGCTCTTATCGGAGCTGCCAAGCACAGCGCGAACCACGTCCACGAGCGCAGCACGCACGCGGCCGGCATGCACAACCTCACGCCCATGCATGCCCCCAACCGAACAAGTCGTATCCAGATGGGATGAGTCACCCCCTGGCGGCATCCAACGTCTGCCTCCGCCCCGCCATCAGACTACGGACGGCTCTCTCTCCTGAACCGCACACACACACCTTCCCCCTCCCCACACACTGATCGTCATGACAGGGTGGCTGTGTGGCAGCCCTACCGACCCCCGGCACCGGACAACACGGTAAGCCGCACCCAACCCACAGACGCCCCGCGCTCCAAGGCGTATCTGCCGCCGCTGTTCGTTGCTGCCGCGAGCTAGGCCCCTAGGGGCCCAGGCGACCGCCGCCGCCGCCGCTGCTCGCCCAGCCATGCCAGCAGCACCGCGTCCCTTTGCGCACTGTTCTCCACCAACTCGATTGCAGCATCCCAGTCCATTTCGGGGCAACCCAAGTCCAGCAGGCACTGCAGCACGGCGACGGAGGCCTCGATGCGGATGCAGTCCGCCAGCAGCTCCCCCGGCAGCCCCCAGGGGCAGCCCAGCCGGTGCAGGCAGCGGAGCATCGCCAGATCACCGTTGCAGGCGGCTTCATAGAAGGCGCCGCCATCGAGCTGAGGCCGCCAAGGAACATACATGGTTGCCGTACATACACACATCAATGCAGGGACGGGCGGTTGGGCAGTCAGGGGCGGTGCAACCCCCATGCAGCCTCACAGCTAGGCTCCCCGGCAACGGAGTTTTCTTGTGCCGCGCTTTGGCAGCTTGGCAGACAGTGACTCTGTCCCGGAAAGCGCACATGCAAATCTGAACGTGGCATCGACACCATGAATCTTTTACGTCTCCAGCAGCTTGACGAACGTACGACACACACGTCTAATGGACCAGCCGAGTGACCTGGCTGGGCACAGCGCATGCAAAATGAACCACCAGTGGGCCACAACTGGTGGGCCACACGGAGCGCATCGTACATGTGGTGGTGACAAACGAGGAGGGTGACACCCACCGGGAAGGGGCAGCCCCGCTCCACCAGCCACTCCAGCGCCTCTTCGCAGCCGGTCTCGGCGCCGTTGTTGATGGCCGTGGGGCCCAAGGCCCAGCCGCGGCCGTGAAGCCAGGTCATCAGCTCAAGATTGCCGCTCGCCGCCGCGCAGTCGAGCAAGCTAGCTGCGCCGTCAGCGGGTGCGACGCCCAGGACCTCCACCGCCCAGGACACGATCGGCAGGTGACCCGCCCGGGCCGCCTCTTCCGCAACAGAACGGGTGTTGACGGGAAAGCCGCTGGCGTGCAGGTACTGCAGTATGGCCAGGTGGCCCCGGCGGGCTGCAGCCGTCACGGGGAACTCGTCGCCGGTGGGCCGCATCCCCGCTTGCTCCACCAGGAAACGCAGGGCGGCAAGATTGCCGACACGGACCGCAGTGTCCGCCACCTTTGCCTCCAGGGGGTAGCCCCGGCGGCGCAGCCATTGCAGACGCGCCTCCGCTGCATCGCCGCTACCAGCATAAAAAGCGGCCTTGTACGCCCTAGCCTTGCGGGGGTAGCCCAGCCCCTCTAGCCACTCCACTTTGGCCTGCCAATCGGGCGTGGTGCTGGCGGCCGCGACCGCCAGGATGGCACCCCGATCCTTCTCATTGAGCTGCTCAAGCTGCTGCTGCAGGTCGCTGCCGTGGCGCCCTGCCATGAGCTGCTGCCACAGCCGCTGCAGCGCCGCCAGGCTCAAGCACTCCGCCGCGGCCAACAACAATGGCCGGCAGACGACAACGCCTGGACGGCCCTGTAATTCCGTCAGCAGCCACTGCATAAGGTCCTCCTGCCCGCCCCAGCAAGCACTGCAAACGACGTTCTAGTTGAGGCGGCAGCCGCTGGCCAACATCCACTCGCACACGTGCCGGTGGCCGGCCTTCGCCGCGGCTGACAGAGAAGAGCCCCAGAGGCAGCCGCGGGCACGCAGCACCATGCACATATCGAGCTGGCCCGCGGCTGCAGCGGCCTCGAGCAGCTCGCACCGAAGAGCAAGGCCCGCACCGACCAGGGCAACCTCCAGGTTGGCGACGCTCCCGCTTGCCGCCGTCAGGCACAGCAGCTGGAGCCGCTGATTGTAAGACATCACGTCAAAAGCGCCCGGGCGGCCCCAGCGCTCCCGGAACACGTGGATGGGTGACGGAAGCGAGAGCCGCAAGGTCTTGTGAGTTGCAAACTGATCCGATGTCGCCTTGTCTATCAGTCGTAGTGTGCTTGTCACTTCGTTAGCTGGCAGATGGTACGCAATGCACGCCACGATGCCCGGCAGCCAAATGATCGAGCCGTCTGGTGTACGCAGAGTGACCGACTGGGACATTTTTTGCCCCTATATCATTCACATGTACGCTCAAAGATTCCTGAGCCTGTATGCGACAGCGTAATGCCGAACTTGTAAGATGGAAGTGGCCTTCCGCAAGGCTTGGCGTGAGCAGAAGGCCCAAGAACTTATCCAAAGAGGTAAGCAGGTCATCGATGGAGCAAGGGGTCGGTATCGGCTTCCTTAGGCCGGAAAAGGGCGGCGCCCCGTTATGATAAATCCGTACGGGTGGAGTTGACCATTTGAATGCTAGGGACTCAGTTGGTCGGCGTTGGTGCCGCGGTTGTTGCCGACTTCTGGGCCCGTGTCGCGTCGTTCGCGGCCCTTGGGACCGCGCCGGCTGGTTGGGAGGCGGTCCCGGCGGATCACCCCTACCTTCCTCGCCAGCCAGGCGGGCCGTGTTGTGTTTGTCGTTGCGGGTGCCCCTGGGGTAGGATGAACACTCTGTCTAGCCTGTACAGCTAGCAACCGGTGTGAAAACCGGTTCCCCTTGTAATCACCGAATCCTAGGGACTTGGGCCGAACCGCGCGCTGGATACCCGCTGCCTAAGCGAGGTCGCCTTTCGGGCTCTGACAACGTGGTTTCGTGCTGTTTCACAGCGGGAGGTTCGAGGTGCAATCGTGCAGCTGGTGGGGCTTCGGCATTGCCCGCCCAAAAAGAAACAAAAGTGCTCTTTGTGCATCGCTCCGCCAGTCTCCACCGTAGCCGTAGTCTGCGAGCGAGGAAAGTTGTTGTCCTCTTTTGTGAAAATTCAGCTGATGCTAACTGGCGATCATATTTTACACTTTCCCTGCACACCTCGATTTCGCTGCTGGCACTCGCTGTATGACGCGGCCAGCGTTTCAGGCTGTTTCAGGCGGTAACTTGGGTGTACGGACGTTTGCCGTACAGGTACTTCTATCGCCGCGGTCCATGGCCATAGGGCCGCATGAATAGCGCATAGAGTCTCCGTAGGGTCTCCGTAAGCCCGGTGGTGAGATTACGGAATCACTTTACGGAGAAGCATCCTCCGTGAAGTCCGGTTACTTAGCTCTACGGAGTATAGCCAGTTAGCCACCCCATTTTACGGAGTCAGCACCCCCCCCCATTTTTCCCAGAGTGCATGCAACGTTCCTGTGGATTCAATGACAGCCTGATGGATCCTGATGGATGTTTGGGTGTGTCTCTCTTGGAACAGCAATCGTCCAATTGAGCAGCAAAAGTGTAGTTTCTGTCATCCGCGCCATCCTTGGCAACTCTCATTCTTTTTTCAGACTTCCTCTCCGAAACGCTCTACCTTTTCTGGTACGGTTCATTACCGTTACACACCGCCTTTCCGTGCACGCCCTGCCACACCCGCAACGCGCGACCCCTCGTCTCCCTTTCCTCGTCACTAGCTGTCATGAGAGTTGATGTCCCCAAATGCTTCCTTGTCGGTAACCGGTGCAGGCTTCCAAATCTCGCCAGCCGTTCGGTGGGCAAACCGACCAGTATGGCGAGTAAAGCCATCGCCGCCAACCATCGGAACCCGTCGAAACAGGTCGAAACTCGGAAACCCAGCATCCATTGTAGCTGCTACGTACATTCGCTTTCGTCAGCTGTTACCGCAAATTAACAGAAACAGAAGTGCTCTTTGTGGATCGTTCCGCTAGTCTGGCCCGCAGCCGTAGTCCAGCGTAGTCTGCGAGCGAGGAAAGTTGTTGTCCTCTTTTGTGAAAATTCAGCTGATGCTGACGTTTTTGTTAGTCCAAAGTGTCTATTAGCGATCATATTTTACCCTTTCCCTGCACATCTCAATTTCGCTGCTGGCACTCGCTGTACGATGCTGCCATCGTAGATCTTGGTCAGGCCCACTGTGGGAGAGGCAGTGGCAGCAGTAGCAGCGGCCAGGGAAGCTGTGACGGCGGTCGTGGCGGCGGTCGAGCAACGCAGGCAGGGGACGAGGCAGACGCCTAACAACAGTGACCCACCATCGGCGGGGCCTGGCGGGGCCCGGTAAGCGAGCGTGGAAGTCGACCCCTCGCTATCGGGAGGCCCAAGGACCGGGCCCGGAGGATCAGAAGGGCAGCCGTGACAGCGTTTGCTGTGAGATCTGCGGCAACGGGACACCAATGGATACTCTGCTGCTGTGCGACGCGCCCGGCAGGCCCGGCAGTTCCCTCACCCCGGGCCGTTATAATTGCCCGGCAGGCCTCATGGTTGCCATGCGTTTTGCCTGAACCCACCGTTGGAGCGGGTCCCTGTCGGCGAGTGGTTTTGCCCGCGTCACCTTCGGGCGGAGCGCGTGGTGCCGCAGCCGCTGAGGGACCAGGCGCGGAGGAGTCCGAGCCGGGAGGATGCGCAGGCGTCAGGCGCCGTAACCGGGACGCCCGGAGTCGCCGCCTCCAGCGCCGCAAAGGCAGTGGTAATCTGCTCGTCCACTTTATCTCCCAGGGCAGCCACCATCATGTCCATCACCATGAGGCATACCTCGCCGTAGGCCCCGGAGATATCCGACAGGTACTGTTGGCCTCGCTCCATCTCCTCTCGCTCGAGCCTCCGCTCGACCAGAATGCCGTCCAGGAGCTTCTTCAGATACTCCACCTGCGCCTCCAGGCGCATGGACCGGTGGTATTCCGCCTCGTAGGCGACACGGATCTGCCGTAGGCTCCGGTGGAGCGCCTTCATGAAGAACTGAATCACCCGTCCTTCACGAACCTGGTACGCAGCAAAGAGCAACGGCCCCACCAGGTTCGTGAAGGACGGGTGATTCAGTTCTTCATGAAGGCGCTCCACCGGAGCCTACGGCAGATCCGTGTCGCCTACGAGGCGGAATACCACCGGTCCATGCGCCTGGAGGCGCAGGTGGAGTATCTGAAGAAGCTCCTGGACGGCATTCTGGTCGAGCGGAGGCGCGAGCGAGAGGAGGTGGAGCGAGGCCACTGCATGGCGATCTGGCGCACCGTACTCGTGACCTGCGACACGGAACGCTGCGCAGACATGCAGTCTGTGGGTTCGCGCAGCCTCTTCCCACCTTGTGGACAAAGTGCACCTCAGACTGCATGTCTGCGCAGCGTTCCGTGTCGCAGGTCACGAGTACGGTGCGCCAGATCGCCATGCAGTGGCCCGGCTTCATTCTGGACCTCCTGACCGCGGCGAAGAGCGCCAGCCAGCCTATGACCACCGCCGTGTCCATGGACGGCTCACTGGATGCGACATTCCTGCCAGTCAGCATCCCGGTGTGTGTGTGTGTGTGTATGGGGTTGTTATAGTCGGCTCCAGACTCTTGAAGAGTAAAGCTAATCGGCCAGCTGGCCGTGCACTGCACCGGAGGCAACCAGGGCAGCCGAGACGCCCGTCCAGACCAGACAGCAAGAGTCACCCAGACAGGAACGAGCAAGCCCGCGGCGAAGGCTCAGAAACCCGCGATCACGGGGAAATTTGCCATGAGGCCCCCAAATTGGTGACGGGCCCACCTACAGACTTGACAGCAACTCGCGGGCTGCAACCAAATGAGGCCTGTGCATTAGACACCCTAAAGTCCCCAATTAAAAGAGAAGGATTCAGGTGTGGCGGCGGGTGCGCGCACGTTGCACTGAAAGCCAGTTGGGGGATGCAGAGTGTGCGGGGCGAGGCTGTGCAGACGCATGCGTCGTTCAACACAATTCCTGGTGGTTCAAGGGTTTCCGGTGATACATGTTCGGCCGACATCCCCACTATTAGGTAATTCTAGAGCGTGTCGTTTACATTTGCATCCCCGCGGGCACCGCATGCACGCGGTGTGAGTTTCAGTATTGCATATGAGTATCGCCCTTGGTGTGCTATGGAAGTGTTGCATAACGCCAACCAGGTGGAATTGAACCACTGGGCCTCCCGGCCCCTACGGATTTGAAGTCCGCACCCAACACCAGTCAAGATCAGGTTGGCACATGTGCGACTCGATCCTACGCCATACCATGAAGCGCCAATGCATGCTATACGCGAGATAGCGTTGAATGTACGCATGTCATAATATGACATTAATATCAACACTGCCTTACTGGTGACCAACTGACCATCTGGACGCCCTCCCTCATCCTTGCGGCGGCGGTGCCTGGCGGTGCTGGTCCTGTGGTGCCTTCCATCCCTAGTTCCCTTGCTGGCCTTTGCCACGTGGATTGCTGCGCCTCACATAGCCTCACCTGCCTCACCTGCCACCAAGAATACTTCGGGCACAGGGAACGCACTGCAACGACAACAACAGGGATTCTGAGGCAATCGTTACCTGTAGTCCTGCTAGAACGCACCGACGGGCCATCCCGAGTGTGACAATGAGCTGGGCCCATTCTCAGCTGTATCAGCGATAGCGCTGACGACCGGCCTCTTAACGCTGCCCTGCCCTGCCCCGCCCTTCCCTTCCCTGTCCTGCCCTGCCCGTCCCCGTCGTCGCCCCCCGCAAGCGGAGGCAAGCGGCTACCGGCGCCCTCGCCTCATCATTACTACAAACATCATCTTCCTACTTGCATCCCGGTTAGCCTTCTGAACGGGCATTTTACAGTGCTTGAGTGTCATTGATACATATTGGTTACAATGTGGCATTGTATGTGTCATGGGGCTTTGGTGGCCAGTGGTGGCCTGCAATCAAGTCGCCCTCCTGCGAGCAGCTCGCTAGTCGCAACCCCTTATACGACACCGCACGTGTAGCTGAACTTTGTAAGTTGGCCTGCAGTGAAGCCGGGCGAGGTCCTTTCCTGCGGCAGCGCAACAGGGGGTATCACTACCACTATCAAGTACCGCGCAAGTGTCAGACAGCCCATCCACACTGCCTGCCAGGGCCTGCCCAGATGTTTGCCACCCCCGCTTGCGTGAGGCGCGCGCGGCTCTCAACTATCCTGTATGTCTGATCCTGTTGTCGCGACGGAAGTTGCCGGCGTTAGAACCGGATTTACGTGATTGAATGCCTGCCAGGCGTAAACGAGTTGGCTGCAATGATCCGTTCAGTCCGTTCTGAGCAGGATATGTCAAACTTTGCTGGACTGCATCGTGCTGTCGCTGCATCGAGGCTGCCTTAGCTGCGTGCATAAATTCGACAGCAAATGCTGTCGAAGACATTTGTACATTTCTTGCTCACTTTCCTGGTGGCGAGGATTGGGGATTGGAAACCCTAAGATAATTCAAATTTGGTTGCTGGCAATCGTAGACTCGAGACAACTAACACACCCCAGGAGCCCTTGCGGCCAAAAGGCGGCAAGAAGAGATCGCAGGTCAGAACAACAGCAAGGCACGGAGCCGTTAAGGAGCGCTGCCGTTTGCGCTTGACACAGGCAGACACGTGACACATTCGGTCTGTCCCGGTCTGTCCCCGTGAGGCTCGCGTGTTCCTGGGAGGGTAATTCGTGTTGTCTGGTCCAGGTGGAATCCAACGTGCCCACAGGGCTAGCCAGTATGCTCCGTGCTTGCAGAGCTTGCGTCAGCATGTTGACAGCTAGTCTCCTAGGGTGTTGCAGCCTGTTCCAGTGACTACCCCTATCCGCGGGTAGTTAGCCTTGGCGTCTTTTGTGCCTTGTGCTTCTCCTCCGTTACAGCTGACTGACGGGCGCCAAGAAACCATAGACGATTAAGCAGTGTCGACGGCCGGACGGCGCCAAAGCATTCTGTACGACCCGATTTGCCGTACTCGTCGATTGAAACGGCAAACGGCCACTTCAAGTGGTTTCCCACTCCGTCATCCTGAGCTATTTTGTTTGTGTCCGATTTTGTAATTCAAGTTGTCTCGCGCTGCATTTAATACATGGCGGGGGAGCCCTAGCCGCTTCATCAAGTTCGTGAAAGGGAGTCGATAGTTGAAGTGTCTCATAGTCATCTGCCAAAATGGTCTTGCTACATGTGACACATTACGTGGAGGTGCCGTCCTCACGCGTGCCTTTGGCGGTCATTATCCTGAACGATGCCATAAAACGGAAGTCGCTGCCGACAAATTTGAAGTGCCGCATGGTAATTATTTGGCATGCGTCAGCAGGGGAGCTGCCATCAGCAAATTGACGCTCTGGCCTGAACGCAGGTCATTCCATCCTGTGGCAATTACAGCTCGTCGCTGTGGGACGCCAGCAGCATCGATGATCTGCAGCAATGGATTGAGACCAATCTGATGGACGGTGTTGCTCATATCGCCGAGGTGGGGCACTTGAATGAAGAGGCTCCCTCCATGCCACGTGGGTTCGGACGCAAGCTAAGCACCTTGGCACTCTTCCGGGTTGAAGCAGAAAGAGACAAGGGGCATCCGATGTTTGAGACGCTTCGGGGGGGCATCTTGTGCTACACCTACCGTAGTGTGTGTTGCTCTTCCGCTCCGACAGCTCGCCTCTTCGTTAGTCGTCGGCTGAGTTGCATGGGGATTCCCGGCTCATCGGTAAGGCAGGCTCCACCGGTTATGACTGCGTGGTGTTGCCCTATGTCCGTGGCGGAGAAACCTGCCAAATTCGTGGGTCTGTAACGCATACCCAGGGCGGATGCGGGGGGAGCGTACCGTATCCGGGTGCGGCTGCAGAGCAGACCTGCGGGCGGGCGCAGGTATTTACGGTTGTCATAGCACGCCACGTCATGGAAACGTGCGGTGATGTCCTGCACCCACAGGTTCCGGAGGAGTTCACGTACGGTGTGGCGCTGGAGCTGACCACCTCCCGCGCCGCGGACAAGGTGTGTGGGGGCAAGTTGGGCCTTCAATGGCCCATCGACGATGTGGGTTACGCAACCATGTCTCACAAAAGGAGCCGGCGGGCACAGGTTGTTTCAACAGTCCCGTTCAGGCCGCCCCTTGTGGCCAAGTAGCCATCGTGGCCACGTGGCCACTTGGTTTCTTGTGGATAGGAGTGATATACCCCCCCCATCTCACCGATGTCGGCCTGAGGCGCCCGGCAGGCGCCATACCAGGGCCAGCGGTGCCCGCTGTGTGGCCCTTGCGCGGCTGTTGGCGCAGCCGATTCTAGCCCTGTTTCCGCCGCCGCCGCGTCTGCCGCCTCCACACCCTGGCTCTTTAACTGCCGCATCCCTGGCTCTTGCTGTCGCCTCAGGTGGCCACAAGCAGCAAAAACACGCTGGAGAGAATCAACAACACCGGAGCCCGGGTGATGGAGTCGGTGGCGGAGAAGGTGTGCAGCAGCCTTGCGAGGGGATGAGAACTGCAAAACCGTTCGCGCCAATGGACCTGCGGCTGCCCACTATGGGCCACAATTTTGTCTGAGGCTGGGCGCAACCAGCTGCCTGTCATCACCGCCGTTGATTAGCGAAAACACTCCCGCCCTGACACCACGACATATGTTGAAGCCCAGTGCTAGCGTGTCAGCATTACAGTTAGCGCCCACCTTGTTGCGATGGCTTATGTCCGTTGACCCAGGCGTCTGCTGTCCCGCGCCGTGCAGTGTCGCCCCGTGCCGCCTTGTGCGTCGCCCGCAAAACCCCCTTTCCCAAATGCGTCTTTTACCGTCCGCCCACGCGCCCAGCGGCTCCTTCCACAGTTCCACTCCGCGCCCGCGCTTCGATCTCGACGCCGCCCCTTTCCCGCCTCAAGTTCTCCTCCCTGCCCTCCTGCCTGCGCCTTGCGCAGCTGGACCGTCTGGATCAACACACCCACCTGATCTCTGCCACCCGGGAGGCCACCTCGGCCGCGGTGGGCAAGGTGAAGCAGGCCACCGACCGGGCGCTGGAGAGCGAGCAGGTCCAAAAGTCGCTGGCAAGCATCAGCAGTGGCTTGCAGACCGCCAGGTGGGTTTGGGCATTGGGTGAGGGTTTGGGTTGTTGCAGCGGGGGTGGGGCACGATGCCCGTGCAAATGCGGAAAGAAGTGGGGTGCCAGGAAGACACGGTTTCGTTTTAGGGTGCCGTCAAGACGGCAGCGGTATACCTGGTATGGTACAGCCTTTGGTGTGCTGTTAGCGTTGATGGTTTTGTACTCGGCAAGGGGCGCTCTTCGCGTGCCAGGTACCGCCTACAAGCGCGTCTGGCCGTCATATTCTGGGGCTGTGTCGGGCTTGGTAGCGGTCTTGGCCAGAGGGACCACCGCGCGCCTCTCCCGCAAATGACAAGGCACCAGTCCCTGCCTGCCGCCTGTGCTTCCCCCCGTGCCTGGCCTTCGCCTGCCGTGCCTCGACTGTCGTTCTTCCTGAATCCGCCGCTCCCGACACCTTTTTTGGGGCGCCGTCACATTTCGTGTTCGGCGCAGCCAATCAACTCTCCTACCACTCGGGTAACTGCTGGGTGCAGCCGCTTGGGAATCGCGTTCACAACGCAGTCTTCACAGACCATTCGAGTGCTGACGTCTATGCGCGCCGTTGACTCCAGTCGTTACTTTTTTTGCTTGCCTTAGTTGAACCATGTACTGTATAAGTTGTTCTCTGTTAACCCTTACCTGAAGCAGCATCTCAGTCTTTCCTCCCTCCCGATCCCCTGCGCCGGGCGCACTGCAGCAAGGGCGTGGGCCGTGCATTCTCCTGGGTGGGCACCAAGGTGAAGGAGACGTTCCCCACGGCGCCCGTCCACGGCGCCCCCTACGCCTCCTTCGTTAGCGATGCCACCAACCCACCGCCAGCCTACGAGGCCATGTACTCGGAGTCGCCGAGCGGAGGCGGGGGCTTCACCGTTCCCGTCAGCACCCACGTTGCCGCGCGCCCGGCTGGCGACGACGCGGGCGGACGTGCCTGGGGCACCAACGCCGGCGCGCCGCCAGGGGAGGAAGCCGCGCCGCCGCCCATGCCGCAGTTCACGTAAGCAAGTTGTTGAGCACTCTGCGCGAAAGATGTTGGGAAGGTGACACTGGTGCCCTGGGCTGTGTCAGGCTTGGTCGTGGAGGGGCAGG
The DNA here is from genome assembly GCA_030267565.1 of Pleodorina starrii. Classification (NCBI taxonomy): domain Eukaryota; kingdom Viridiplantae; phylum Chlorophyta; class Chlorophyceae; order Chlamydomonadales; family Volvocaceae; genus Pleodorina; species Pleodorina starrii. The sequence goes on from BRXU01000003.1 coordinate 4,071,781, forward strand.
AGAACCCTGTGATGCGACCTTTCATCCGTTTGACGCTGGTTTGGAAGGGCCGGCTGTTGGGCACCACTCCTGTTCGGGCTTGTTGATCTCTACGCTTGCGCTGGTGGCCACCACTGACGCCAACCAACCCGCCGGCCTCCCACTCACTGATCCTCTGCGCTGCCGGTCCCCACCCTTGTTTCCTGATGTCGTGTCCGTCAGGCTGGACGACGGCCCCGTCAGCCCCCACACCTCACCGCCCAAGAGCAAGGACGGCGCCGCCGCGACAGTTCCCACGTCAGCTGCCAGCCAGGAGGATGTTAGCATCAGCCGGGAGAGCGCTCCGCTCATAGGCCCGAAGGCGGTGGACTCCGCAGCGGCGGCCGGGCTCTGAGGGCCCTGTACATATGAAGGCCTTTTTTTGCCCTCCTAAGGGGATTTTCGTCGACGGTATTTCTCCCCCGGGGCGGTTGCAGGCCTCAACTCCATTAGCGCTCAGTTTGCCGGAGTGCAGGCAAAGCAGGTTTACCTAACATCGCCGTCCTTTACAAGCGCATCGTGCACGCCTTTGCGAGTGGGGCCATCCCTCAATAGGCTGGACAATTTAACTGGGCTATACAGTATGTGGCTGTCCGCATGTCCGCGACGACTGGCGGAAACAGAGCCAGCTGCGTGGGTCCATCTGCAGCGGCGACAGGTGTGGGGTGGTCGAGGTCAGGTGCTCGATGCTTACCGTATGCCCGCGCGCATGGCAGGGGCGGGCTGTGAACACATATGATGAGACGATGGGGCGCCGGTGTTTTGGCCGCACGGGGCTGGAGCGTGTGGCGCTGATGCCGTGGCGCGAGTGGTGGATGCTTTGCTGCTTCGAAGACGGGGACTGCCCTTTTTCCGCTGGGACCTTGGATGGGCGGTATTGCGCATACCCGTAGCAGGCGGGCGGTTATACCGTGTGTATCTTGCGGTTGGCAGTGGCGGCAGGCTTCAGCGGCTCGGCGTTTGTAGTCGGGGGCTGTGGGTGCGGTGACATCGCATGATTATGAGACATACAGCGGCTGGCATCGGACTACGCACGGGGAGGGGCAGAGCAGGGCGGCTGTAGACGTGATTTTGGTCTGTGGGTTCGGGACGGTGAGTGTGGTCCCTGCACATATGCTTTATATACCGGAAAATAGGCTTAGTATAGGCAGGGGCGATGGGCGAGGGTTATTGACGATCCCGCTAGGTGCACTGGGGCTGATGAACGAGGCCTGGAAGCTCTCCGCGTCGCCGGGCTGGTACGTCGGCCGGGCTGGTACGTCTGGAGGCCGCTGGCCAAAGACTCGAGTACTGGGGTCCTTCGAAGGGTTCGTGGGCGGTTTGTATTGGCTGCGGTCCACGGCCGTGGATTTGCTGCGAGTGGGGCGGGCGCGTCCGTTAGGACGCACGCGTACTGCTGGACTGACTTTGGGAGGTCGGGCTTGGAGGCTGCAAGAAAATGGCTACGACGCCACCGCGTATTGTCCTGCGTCCCAGGTTCACACGAACTGATATCCGGAAGCAGAATGCGGCCGCCGCACGCGCGTCGGGACTGGCGCGAATCGGGAGGCATACTGGACGATTCGGGAACACCGCAGCACCCAGTGCACATCTGCTCAATCAGCAAAACACATCCACAAAAGGCGGTCAGCTGTCAACAACAAGCAATTTATGTACAGCCGCCCACAGCTGGCACAGCCTCTGCTCTCAAAACAATGCGGCCAAGTCTTCACATGTCGATTGCCACCACCAGCCATGCGCCCAACTCAAGCTCCCCCTCCGCCCGCTTTTATGGTCTCTTGCTCTGACATTGTCGTACCGGCAACGTCGTACCATCATACCAACTCATGCGCAGCGACAACTCACTCTCAACGACAGCCCACCCAACGGCATGCGCACACTTCCATGACGTGTCTGTGCACCCTCCCTGCATGCACTCAGACATCCACCGTCCTCGAACCTCCTCCTGTGGCCCTGGGCTCATCCTCCAGCCGCAGCATTGCGTGCGGGATGGGTACACAAAGCCGTACCGTCGCAACCCATAGGACCTAAGACAGCCCCCTACCCAGCCGAGGCATCTTCATCGCTTCCAGGGTGTACCTATGTTTCCTACACATTTGAAGGTGGCAGCATGGCAAGCCGCCTCTTATTGCACTGGCTGGCGTCGATCCGCGTCGTTTCCATGAATCGTAAATCACACCGAGGTTAGCTCCACCCGCCACCCGCCGTCAGCCGCTCATCCTCCCCTATGTACGAACCCTCCGGCGACTTGCAAAGCTACCGCCACCGCATAACCCTCGCCTCATACCACCGCCTTGCATCGGCGGTTTGCGCTTCATACCCCTGCCCCCAGCCGAAGCGCGAACCCCCAGGCCGGCCACACGCAACATCGTGCGGGGCCGGGGCGTCGGGTCCTCCTCCGCTGCGCCGCGCGTCGCGTCGCCTACTCGCCTTGCATCGCTACTTCGCTACCCGTCTCGAGCAGGCCCGCCGCGCCTGCCGCTCCGCGCCAGCTCCCTAACCCCCCTGGACGATTGGCCCCCCACCAGACCCGTCGCCTGCGGCTGCTCCCCCATACCACGCGCCACCCTCCCCATCTCGCCCTGTGCCCCCACGTCGGCCTCTATGCGGTGTGCCAGCTGCGCTAGCTGCTCGTCAAGGCCGAGCAGTACGGCACCGCCGGCGCTGCCGCTGCCGCCGCCGGCGCCGCCGCACCTCCTGGCGACGCTGCCGCTGTGGCTGTGTACCGTCAGTGACGGTCGATCCGCCAGGGCCTGCTGCCGCTGCTGCTGTGGCGGCGGCGGCGGTAGCTGCTGCGGCGGCGGTTCGGCCACTGCCGCCACGCGCTCGGCCAGGGTGCCGTACTGCGCCACGCCGCCCTCCATCTCCTCCAGCCTCTGCTCCAAAATGCCGACGGACCGCTGCAGGTGCGCCAGTACGGCACTCACGTTGCCCTGCCAGGCCAAGCCACCCCCGCGATTGCTGACGCTGTCGCTAGGGCGGCCGCCGCCGCCACCGACCATGCGGCGGCCCTGGACCCAGGCCCCGGCGCCGGGCTGCCGGTCCGCCGCCGCTGTCCTGCCGCCGCCGCGCGCCGCCGCGCCATCCTCCGCTGCGGCATCGTCGCCGCGGTCGCCACCGCCGCTGGCGGCAGCTGCTGCGGCGGGTTCTCCGCCGCTGGCGCCGTCGCCGCCGCCACCTAGCCGTGCAGCCGCGGAGAAGCCACGGAAACCGATCGAGGCAGCAAGAGAAGCGGACCGCGAGCAGAGACCTGCGCCGGCGGCGCCGCCACCAATGCCTGCCAGCAGCGTTCGCAGCTTCAGATCCATCTGCGCCACCGATTCGCGCAGCTCGTCGTGTGTTACGCGCAGCGACAGGCCCCTTCCGAGCTTGGACCTCAGGTCCTGCAGGCTGGCCTCGACCTCCGCAAGCCGCGTCAGCGCCGCCTCCAGTGCGCTCGTGCGGCTGGCGCTGATGCCGTACAGCGTGGCGCCGCCGCCACCGATGGTGACGTCGGCGCCGTCGGGCAGGATGCGGAAGCCCACGTCACGGGCGGCCAGACGGCGGCGGCCGGGCAGCGCCGCCTGCGGCGGGCGCGGCGGCGGAGCGTCGGCGGCGGGCACTGACATGAGCTCCGCCTCGTCTCCGTTGTCGGAGTCGTCGTCCTCCCCCTCCCCCTCCTGCTGCTGCCGATTGTAGTCCGAGAAAGCCGCCACCAGCGGACGCGCTGCTACTGCCGCGGGTGCCGTACCCAGTACGGCAGCCTGCGGCCCCGCCAGCCACACCTCGGATCGCCGAGGGGAACGGAGCCCGCCGGCGGCGCCACGTCTGGCTGCGGCGGTTCCACCGTCGGCAGCGACGCCGCCGCTGCTGGACCTGCAGCGGCGCGCCCGGCCGCCGCCTGTCGCCCTGGCGGCCGCCGCCGCAGCGTCCACGACGTCCAGCGCCGCCGCCGCGGAGCGCTCCGCCGCTGTCGCCGCCGCCGAGGCCTGGCGCGCGCTGGCGAAGGCAGCGGCGGCCGTCGCCTGCGCGTCGCGCACCTGCTCCAACACAACCTGCACTTCCGCCGCGACGGAGGAGGACTGTGCGCGGGCGCTGGTGACCTGCAGGGCAATGTTCTGCACCTGATGGGTCAGCGCCGCCAGGCCGTGCTGCCAATCCGCCGCCGGAGGCGCGGCGGGTACGAAAGCGTCAGCGCCGAGCGCCGACGGCACCGCCGCCGCAGAGCCGCCAGCCTGCCGTACCTCCTCCGCCAGTTCCGTGATCGCGCGCTCGGCCTCCAGCAGCCGATTCGACAAAAACTCAAACTCGTCGTCCCGTGGCGGCGGCGGCGGCGCCGCCGCCCCCAGCTCAACCTCGTCAGCCCGCGCCGCAGCAGCTGCTTCCTCTGCCTTTCCTGGAGCGCCATTGGCGGCGCCGTCGGCACCAACGGCACAGGCGCCTGTTGCCAGCATCTGCTGCTGCCGCTGCGCTTGTTCCTCGCACGCCCTCACCCGCGCCTCTAGCTGCTCCTGCCTCTGCGCGGTGGCCGCGACGGCTTCCGCCACCGCAGCACGCACTTCACGCTGCTGCTGCTCGTGCACCTGCCGCTGCCGCGCCTCTTCATATTTGGTGCCGGCGGCGGCAGCGGTGGCGGCGGCCGCAGCCGCAGCGACGGCGCCGCTGTCGTACTTTGCTGCTGCTGAGGCGGTACGTTCCACGGCCGAAAGCCGCTCCGTCAAGGACTCGAGCCGCCTCTCCAGGGACTGGACAAGTCCCATTGCCGCCGCCGCCGTCGCCGTTGCCTCAGATGTACGGCTACCTGGCGCCGCTGCACCAAAGAGACCGACGGCCGGCGAGAGCTTCCTCCGCGCAGCGGCGGAGGGTGCGGCGGCGGCGCCGCCGCCGCCGCCACGGCGATCGGTGGCTGTATGGATCTGCACGGCAGCTGCCCCGGCGAAGCCGAGAGCGAGGTACATCACCGTTGCGCAGCCCGCCAAGACGTCGAATTTCGGAGGCGCCGCGTTGCTGCCGTACCGACCGGCGGCGACGGCCTCACCAGGCTCGGACCAGAACGCCGGCGGACGCACCTCGTTCGGGGCGGCGGCGGCGGCGGGGCCGCCGCCGCCGCAGTCGGTAGCGGCTGGCGCGGATTCCTCCGCGGCGGGCGGCGGTGGCGGCGACGGAGCCGTCCCCGCCGCCGTCGGGGCGGCGTCAAAGACCGCCGCCGCCAGATGCTTCATCTGGGCCTCCAGCAGCGCGAGGCGCTCGTCCATCGCAGCGGCGCCGCCGCTAGCGCTCACGCCGGTGCCGCCTGGCGGCGGCGCCCAGGGCCCGACGCCGAAGGCGCAGCCGAGGCTGCCCGAGTCGCCGGCGGTGACGGCGGTGCCCGGCGCGCTGCTGCGTGTGCTCGTACACCAGCTGTAGCCGCTGCCGGCGTCCGACACTTCCCTGGAGTCATGCGGCGGCCGCGGGGTCATCTCCGCCACGCGCCGCTGTAGCTCCCCCACCGCCGCCGCCAGATCATTGAGCATCGCCACTTGCTTGGCGTCGCCGCCGACGCCGCCGACGGGAGGAGGCCCCTCGGCGGCAGCTGTCCCCAGCGGCGCGATCGTTGAGCTGTCCTGCATCGAATGATCCGACCGAAACATCTCCGGGGCACTCGAACGCTCCGGAAACTCGTCGGTGCCCATGCCCTGTGAATCAAAGCAAGCGTTGTGCAGGGGGTTGTGCATACGATAAGACACATGCAACATCCGTACAAGACACCGTGTCGTACGTTCTCTATGATGAGGTGTGTGGCTATCCCAAGCGGAGGTCAAAAGGATGCCCCTTTCCAGCATTTTCACTCGGAGGGCGGCAATCGGACCAGCCTTGAGCAGGCGGTATACTGGGACACTTGTCCAGCTGATGAACTACGGCACTACCGGCACAAAGCATACACACTCTCTTTGCTGCCGAAGCCCAAAGACAAGGCGCAAGGCAGGGGACGACGAGGCGCACCTGGCGGCTGATGGAGGGGGTCGTTCTGGGGCCCCCCAGCGCGTGCATTGGGGCGGAGGGCAGCAGCTGCAGCCGCATCAGCCGGGGGGACAGCAGCGCTGCCCCCGGGTGGAGGGAGGGGACGGACGGGTCGTCCAGCAGCCAGGGAGCGGGGACCTGCCACGAGGGGGAGGAGGGGGAGAGATGGAGGGGGAAGGACGGGAAAGAGGCAATGGCGGGTGTAAGAATCTGCAGCAGCGAGGGAGGGGCGCGCGAGGACAATACTGGTAGGCGACCGCGGCAGCGGAGGCGCAACGGCGCCGTCTGGAGAGCTTGCCTTAAAACTGCAGCTGCTTTTGTGCAGCTGCTTGCAGCCTGATCTGACCACACACGCTGTTATGCACCCCCCCCCCCAAACTTGGTGACACTCTTTCCTTCATTGATATGCGCAAGTGTGCCGACACAGCCTGGCGGTGCTCCGTATCTTAACAGTACGACATCATGCATAACACACCGCAGACCGCACGCGGCCCCCAAAACCCTCGCCCCTCCCTCACCCCTCCCTCACCCTACCTGCAGCGGTGGTCTGGGCTGCATTGGACCGCCCGGCGCGTTCGGCGCCTCCACCAGCCCAGTCCTGTAGCAAGCCGATGCCGTACCCGCCGTGCCGGACATCTGCGGGCACGCGAGACCCGCGCCGGCCGTGCGCACCGCCGCCTGCTGCTGCTGCTGCTGCTGCTCCATTGGGTTGGGGCTGAGGCTCCGTCGAGCGCCGCCCGGCCGACCCATTGGACCAACCGAGATTCCCATACTCGGCAGGTTGCGGCGGCCGCGGCCCGAGGTCGCCACAGCCGGGGGCGCGGCGCCAAGCGGCGGGGCAGCTGAGGCCGGAAGGGGCGGCCGGTCGTCGGAGAGGGGCCCGCAGATGGGGCCGCAGTCCATGGGGCGTGACGGAGGGGCGGCAGCGGGGCTGAAGGTGGTGGCGCCGAACAAGGCTGCCTCAATGGTGGAAATGTTGTGGGAGGCCAGCGGGTCGCATGTGGTCGGTGTCGTACAACCGTTATTCGTTGCAGCGGCGCCGGCGTGGTTGAAGCTGCCGTCTCCGTCGCCGCTGGTGGATTGTTGCTGCGCGTGGTAGCTGGCCGGGGCGCTGCTGAGGGGCTGCACGACGCGTCGAGAGGGGCTGCGGTAGGGGCCGCTGCCCCCGGCAGGCAGCGCGGTGCCCGGCGTGGCGGCGGCAGCTGTGGAGATTGGAATGCAGGACGCCCCGTCGCTGCTTGGGCCTCGTCCGCCGGGTTGGGGATGTCGCGCGGACGGGGACAGAGCTCGCCGTCCTTCCGAAACGCTCGGAAGCGTACCTACCAGGGGTTCAAACAATTTTGCAGGGAATTTATGTATGCAGTGTTATGAACTATAACGGCTAACTAACGAGGAATTTTAAGAGGTCGGCGTGACGTTAGCACATTACAAATTGCCAGGGGCTTTGCCCTTATAGGTCAAGCACTAAACCTGCATCTTTTACAGGTGCATTTTCGGTTTGAACATTATCTCTCCGCTGACGCAAAGCATCCAACTTTGTTGGCGCAAGGACGTTCGCATTCCGGCCCCTCAACCGTGGGGAGACCCAGAATTGAAGAACAGGAGCAGGACATTTTCCTAACAGGCTCAGGTTATTTCTCTATCTTAAAATTCGCAGAAAAGACTAGCTTACTCACCTTGTACCCTATCCATCCGCATCGCTCTCACTTCCTGACTTCTTGTTGGGTAAACATGGCCGACGCGCGTTATCCGACTATCTTTATGTGTGAAAGGCCCAAATCCGTGTAACTATCGCGCTTGTCCGTGTCGGCGGGCGGAGGCTGCTCTGTCTATTCTGCCTACTTCAAACAACCTTGCTAAGAATATGACTGTGACCTGTAATGGCATGCATAACCGAATGATGGAATGCTGTTAGTGATGCTGTTGGCTGCTGACTTAAGTTGACGCCCATTCCTGCGAAGCAAGCCGCTAGACCGTACTTCTCATCATCGTATTTCCTTCGATACGTGGACAAGGTCTTCGAGAGGTCACCGATAAGGCTCATGACAATAACTCCAAGCCCTTGTCATATGCAGCGCCTTACGCAAATCCTCAACTGCCCTGTATGTCCGCGCCGTTGAGCTACTAGAGCTACTACGCTACAAGCCTTGGGTATTGCGCTAGTTCAAACGTGGCCGCAATACATTAGTTGTGCAAAGTGGCATTCGCTGATGCCATTTCGACGTTCGCTGGACGCATGACTGTACTCGATCGTGTACTGCCATGGCCTGAATTAGAGTGGTGAAGATCCGTCGACCGGCGTTAACTCTGAAAGCACCACTACAACAACCGCCTGCAATACATCGGCGGTTCCTCGCTAACTACATAGCAAGCGCTGGTGCTTCTGGCCAGCGACCGGACCGGTGCACCTTCGGTGCGTAACACGTTTTTCGGCTCTTAGGTGAGCTGGCTTAGGTCGACACCCACTCGTGACTTATGCTGAAGGCGCTGTAATTCTTCCGGCTGCATTGCCATACCGTAAGCGGCGCCGAACTTATGTCGCAGCGCAGCGGGGTAGCGGGTGTTGCCCAGTTGCAACGGGCGCACACAACGCGCTCTTTGGAGCTTGAGCTCCCGCACTTGAGCACCCAGAATAAAGCGCTGCTGGCAGCCCCAAAGGCGCTGGTATGGCTGTTTGAATGACGTCAGAAACGTGACTCATGCTGTGTTCGAGCGTCGAGCCCATCGTAGCCCATCATACGAATGTTCTGTCAGCTTTCCTTAGGTGAAGTGGGATAATGAGCTTTTTAAGAACCACAAGAAAATTGCGTGGCTCGCACTCTCTAGCACGCATCTTCGCATCGATTAACGTCGCATGACAAGCGGCAGAAGGCGGTGAGCAGGTACTGTGGTGGACTGGGACGGTGGGCAGAAGGCGGTGGGCAGCTACCCACCGGTAGGCGGTGCACTTGTATTGGGTTCGGAGCTGGTCTGTCGAACTGCCAACCAAGGCGTTACGGCAAGGCTCCCGAGAGCTGGATTACGCCGCGCACAGCCCTGCAAGTACAATCTGCCAAGGCCCTCCCTCGTGCAGCTACGCTCCCAAGCACGGCACGTTTGGCTCTTCGGCAGCACCTTCGGGCCGCGCGGCTTGGGCCTTGAAGGGCAGCGACAAACGTGCGACAGGGTGCGACGGCCAGCAGGCACCTCTGGGTTGTCGCTACGCCCATCCGGGCGTCCCCCAGTGAACTGGACAGTTGATTTCGCCGGACATTGAAGTTAAGAGACAGCAAATCTGCACGTGCTACGGTATGGTGACCTGTGTCATTAATTCTCGCGAGCACTGGCGAGCACCCCAATTTATCGCATAAGCTGCCCCCTAGCGATGTTCCGTAGATCCGCACACGGCATCGGTAACCTTGCCGATTTCGAAGACAGCTGCCGTATGCTGCTGAAGCTCAGTATCAAGGGTGGGCGAACGGTTGAGTGATGTTGTGATGCCTCCATCGCCTACCGTCGCCTTGCACGGGCCTTTAAGAGATCGTGTACTAGACATCCGAGCGCGGTGACAGCCACAAGCAATGGTCACCGCGAAGCGACTCCCAGCAGTATCAAGCACCCATTAGACAATTGGACGACGTTTGCGACGTTGAGATTCCTGTGAAGCCAGGTCAGTCTTTCCTTGCTATGACAAGTTATCAACTGTCGGGGAGGTTATGTCCTACAGAGCAGCTCCGAATCGCAGTCAACTAGCCGGCGGGCAAGAAGCCCCGGGGTACGGCACCTGGACGTACTTGGAATAACGGTGCATGGCACTATATGACACGTGCGCGGCCGCATCCCTTCCAGACCAACAGTGTTTGGTTGCAATCCCTCCTACTCCTCCCCGCTATGCAATGTCTCTCCCTCCCCACGCCGCCTCGCCCGAGAACACCGAAAGCTCTCGGCTACGCCGCTTCCTTCTGCTGCTGCTGCTGCTGCTCATGGGCCGGCGCCACCGACGTGGCTGATGCCGCGCGAGCCCCCTCCGCAACTTTCCCTGCAGCGGCCGCCGCGACAGATGCCGCGGCCGCCGCCGCGGTCTCGCCCTTGGCCTCGAGCTCCCGGGCGAATGCCTCCAGTCGGGCCTGCTCCTCCTCCGCGGTCTCTTTGGGCTGCGCGGCGTAGTGTGGGGCAACAGGGTATCCTCAGGTCAACATATGGTACACAGTCCGTTGGGGAATCTGATCTGAGGCTGTTCTCCACCCCTGTTGCCTGTACTGCCAGATCCCTGAATGGACCTCTGGGGCAACACCAATAGGGGCAGAGAACAGAACAGCACTGACCACGCCCCACCACGCCACGCAAGCGTACGCAGAAGAGAGACACCACCTCGATAGCATTACCGTAATGGCGCCACTTTGGTGCACCTTCCCGGCCGTCCTCCACAGACGCCCACACTTGTCACCCGCGTGAAAGTGATTGCGCAGTGCCGCCTTACCTTGACATTGTAGTTGGTAAAGCCGTCCCACATGAACGCCTCCAGCCGGCGGCCGGCGAAGTATCTGAATGGGGGGAAGGAGCCGTTGGAGCACGACTGACGAAATCAATAACCAAAACCGGGCCCAGGGTTGGGGAGCAGAGCCGGTCAGGGTCGGGAAGAGGACCGATCATGCCACGACAGAGGACAGCGCCACAAGGATCCTTCGTTGGTGCACCCTTAAGACCGAGACTTGTTCTATCTACGTTGTCCGCGTGGCGCACCCTTGCCCCCTTAGCTCCGCGGCCCCCGTCCCTCCTCCCCTTTCCGAGCGACCGAGCGCACCTGCCGTTCATGAGCGTCACGCACTGCTGCGCCGCCTCCGGGGTGCGAAAGCGCACCGTCACCACGCCCTGTGGGTTGTGCTTGAAGATGCGGACCTTCTCAATGGTGCCCAGCTTGGTGCACTCGGCCCGCACATCCTGCTCCAGCTCCTCTGCGCGGAGGCAAGGAAAGCGATACAGTAGCGAAGGAATGGAGACGGCGTTAGCGAACGGACTCTGCGCGGGAGCGGTGGTGGTGGTGGTGGTGGTGGCGACGGCGAAAGGCGTAAGGAAACGCAAAGCCAAGGAAGCAAGCTGTGTGTCGGGGGTTTGTGGTGCCGTGCGGCCAGGTGCACTGCCTTGCCTCCTTGTTTGCTGCAGCAGCCCGCTGGCGCGCGGGGTAATGCCGGTAGGCGTGCAACCGCAGCGCTGGGATGTGACCAAAGAGGGGGGATCACAGGTCCGCTCACCTGCAAGCAGCATGTTCTCCAGAAAGTCGTCGGGAGCAAACATTTGAGTGAGCACCGCGGTGGTCTTCTCCGCCGGCGCCTTATCGTCGAAGCCGCCCCAGCCCAGCGCCCGTTGCTCCAGCTGCGCCAACTGCTTCTTCTTCTCCTTCTTATTCGAAGCCTGCGTCCACCCCAGCGCATCCCAGCGCACCAGCATTTGAAAGGGGACTGATTACAGCACGGGGACGGGCACCGGTCCAAACAACAACGAAGGGAACGGTCTCGAACGGGAAAGGCGGTGTGTGTGTGCCGGCCGTGTATGTGCCGGCCGTGTGTGTGTGCCGGAACAGGGGAGGGCAATCGGACATCCAGTCCCCACGCCCGCCTCGCCCCTAGCTGCAGTGCCTCTTAACAGGCCCTTGAAAGGGTAGGCCGCGCCAGGCCGCCCCCTCACCTTCGGCTGGTACTTCTCGCCCTTCATCTCAAACTTGGCGGGCTCCACGGTCAACGGCGTCCCCGAACCGGCCCTGCAGGAGTGGCAGGCAGCAGGCAGCAGGCAATTTAGAGAGCAGGCACGCAGAAAGGCGGCCACGCGAGTACCGCCTTCGCTGCCCTTCTTCAGTAAGGATGTGGATGGGGGGAGACCGGAGATGCCGCGGTCAGTGGCCGTACTCTAGTGTGCGAGAGGGCGGACCCGAGACTTCGCTTCTCGTGGGGCAGCAGCCGCAAGATCGGGGCCCGAGGGCCTCCCAGCAAGGCAGTGAAGCCCCCTGTGTGCCTCAATACACCGATGTACACACATGCACCTTTCCCAGCGCTGCTCCCCCCACCTGAAGTAGGACTGGTGCAGGAAGCGGCAAGCGAGGTCGACGGAGGGCTCCTGCGAGAGGGTGCCACAGGCCGGCAGGCAGACACAAGGCCGGCAAGATGGGGCGACCCGGCGAGCAAGCTACGTGGCGTGCTGGGAACTAAAAACAAAGGGTTGCAGCGGAATCCGGTCGACGTGGTGACGAGCGCGGGATGGCGGGATGGCGGAACAGGCAACAGGCGACGCCACCCGCGGTGTCACGCAACCAGTGTGCTCGTTTGGCAATGGCCTGGACCTCCCTTTCCGCATATCGGTTGGCATGTAGTGCAATGGCGCGGCACCGCCGCCAACCGGAATCGGACAGATTCGATGGACACGCCACCGGTTCCCAGAGCCCCATCCCGTCCACCTTGAGGTAGGATACCAGCGCATCGCCCTTGAGCAGCCCGGTCGCCTTATCCCTGCACAGACCGGCACCCAAATGGGGGAAGGGATGCGTTGTGGAGGTCGGCATTGCGGAAGCCGCGCGGCTGGGAAAGGCGCCCATGCACCGGAGCCTCCAGCGCAGTGCCGACCCACGGGCCGGCGACACCACGCCGACATCAAGGGTCCGAGGGCCGGGCCGGCCCCCCGCCGGCCGCAATTACCATGTGCACATACGGCGAGCACAGGGACAAGGAGGCGGTTAGCGAACATGCACCGCAACCTCGCAATCTGACGCCCGAGTATTATCTGTGGTAATGAGCACGTGATCAAGGCACCGGACGCGGCAAGGCACACAACCCGAGGCGGTGTATCCAACCCGCAGCGGCCCCCCGCGCGGCCTCGCCCGCTCGCAGCCGCTCACCTGTACAGCTTTATCCTTGGGTGTCCCTTTTCGTCCACCTTTACGATGCCGCACTTGCTGAACGTCTCGTTGACCTCTTGCACGGTCACGTCCAGGGGCAGGCCCGTCACGTAGACGTTGGTGTTGATCTGAACAAGGGACAGGCGCAGGGATAGGGAAAGGGAGGAGAGCGGCAGTTACGCGGCCTGCGGTCCTGAGGCATGCGTCGTTAAAATGCATGGGCCATGGAGCAACGTGGTTGAAGCTTTTCGGTTGCGTAGCGCAACAACGTGAGCCGTGTTACGCGACTGATATGCGCGAGTGTGGCAACGGATCAGAGCAGACGCAGCTGGGCCGCCGGCAGCTGGGGCGCCGCGGCTGCGTCACCGCACCGTGTCGACACGCGCACGACCCTGTCGTAGACCATCGATGCATGCTGCCATGCATCGGGATCCAAGTCATCCCGCACCGTGCCCCATACCTTGAGATCGAACCAGTTTGCCTGCTGGTCCTCCTTCTTGTTGCCCTTGCCGCCCTTGGCCTTCTTGCCTCTGTGCGCCTCCTCCTCGCCCTCCGCGCCCTCCGCGCCGCCGTCCTCGCCCTCCGCGCCCGCTCCGTCCTTCGCCTCCTCCAGGGGCCGCTTCCCCTTCCCGGGCGCAGCGGCGCCCTCCTTCTTGGCGTTTGCCTTGCTGCCGTTGGCGGCATCCGAGGGGTCGCCCTTCGCGTCGCTGGTGCTCGCTCCCTGCCCGCCTTTCTGCAGGGCATGTCAGGAGGTGTCGCCCCGAAGCCGGCAAGAGCAAGCACGTGGTGTCAGGACAGGCTGCTGTGAGACTGAGGGAATCCGCGCTGAACATATACCGGTAGTAACCCAATTCCTTCAGCTGCAAAGCTCTCGCGCCGCGACACAGCGGGTGGGCTCCGAATCAGGCATGCTGCAACGCAAGGCCCGACTACCTCGTGTCCGCGCACATACGGTATTCCCGCACTTTCAGGTCCCGACCGACCCACCCCATAATGCCATAAAGCGTCCCCTTCCGCCCTTTTTAGCAGGAGCGAAATCAGGGGTCTGGCCCCACCCTCCCCCCTGGGGCTTCCCCCTACCTTGCGCTCTCGCTTCTGGGCCTCCTCTGCCTCCGCCTCCACTTCCGCCGCCCTGACCTCCGCCAGTATCGGGATGACCTCATCCTCCGGCTGCAAGCGGGCGGACACGGACGTGAGGGCAATGGAGAGGACACGGACGAGAGGGCAATGAGAGGACATGGACGAGATGACACGGAGAAACCCCAAACACACCACGGGGTGCGAAGCGCCCTTGCGGCGGGAGGGTCTGAGGGCCCATGAGGGCTCATGCGGTCGGTAGAATTGCGCGTGCCAGCCGTGAAGGCAAGCCAGGTAACCACACGGGGGCTTGAGCGGGACCGTGTCTCGACCTGGCCCGGCTGCCTGGCGAGGTACCAGGCGCAAGCAGGCCAGCAGGGCAGGCCGCCGACCGGCCTGCTCCAAGGGCTGCGCAGGTATGTGTCGTCTGACCCAACGTCATTCCCAGATGGTTACGTACCTGGTACGTCATTGCATCGATGTCGTACCCCACGCCCTCGGGCGCGGGCGCGTCTCCCTTTCCGAGCTGACCTTCCTTGGGCATGTACTTGCGCAACCTGCCTCCCGGCCCAGCACGGGGTGGCGACAGAACACACACACAGAGGCACATGCCGGGACATGATGGTGGTTGGAACGGGACGCGGTCATATGGGTTTGATGACGGCGCACAGAGAGGCAGCCCAGGAGCGAATGTCGAGGGGGTGTGGCCGGGTCGCCCAAGGTCGTGACCGGGGTCGGCGCGTGCCATGTCGTGTCGCGAGGTCAGGTCGGGATGGGCCGCATGCAAGGCAGGAAGGCAGGCAGGCGGGCAGGCCGGACTTCCAGCAACCACAGGTTCCCGCCCACGAACGTGACGTGATGGGACGGGACGGGACGCCGCCCCACAATACAGAGAGGCGCTGCGTTCGCTCAAGCCCCCGTTCCAGTGGCCATTCAGCCGCGGGTGCGGCCCGACGGACATGATAACAGCCCTATGCTGGCTTCGCATGGCCCAGCTGCGCAGCAGCGGGGCTGCTTCCGCGCATCACCACCAGCATGAAGACACCGAACCTGCTGCTGAATTGTACCTTTTGTCCCAGACGTAGACTGTACCGTCGTCGTCTTCGAACTCCAGCTCCTCCGGCGTCTCCGGCGCGTCGCCCGGCCCGGCCGCCTCCGCCGCGGCCTCGGCAGCCTGCGGCAGCGCCACAGGCGCGCGACGGCGTGAATCAACCCCACGGCGCAGCAAGCTTTCAGATCACCGACGATCACGCTCGCCCAATACCACACTCGATGCGCTAGTACCACACCCTAGGCCGCGAAGCCGTCCGCCACTGCTGCGCCAACGCGGACCGTCGCGCACAGCATTGCCCCTCGCCCAGCGCGCATCTTCGGGCCCACGCCACGACCGCAAACTCCGTCAAGTGGCTCCCAGTGTGCCAGGCACAAGGCCCCGGCCGGCGCAGCCGGCCCCGCCCCCTTCTGGGCGCGGCGGTCGCGGCCCGACTCCACCAAGCATCTGCGACAATACGCACACCCGGCCCCTGCTCCCGTGCACACCACTCGCCCAACAGTTGGGCTGCGCACCACGCCGCCGCCGCCGAGGCCATCGTGCACCCAGCTGGCTGGGCAAACTGAGCCGTTTGCGCGCCTCCACACCGCCGCCTTCACACCGCCACCTTCACACCGCGTGTGTGCTGGCGGCACTCCTTACCTTGGCCGCCTGCTCCGCCCTCATGGCCGCTAGCTCCGCCTCCAGGTTCTCCAGCTCCGTCCCCGGGGAGACCTCCCTCCTGCGCAGAACCCCGGTCAAGTCGGGTCAGGTTGGGCGAGCAAGCGGCACAGGTTCTGGGGCGTATGCCTGGGCTCGGGCTTGGGGGCGCTGGGGTGGCATCGCACTGGGTTGGTGGGCCCCCTGCGCCACGTGATGGGGGTGACTTCGTCGCCCCCACGGCTCTGCGGCAAGGGTCCGCCCGCCCATCCAGCTTTATCATCCAATAGCTATTCTCGCCAGCCAGCCAGTCAGTCAGACAGCCGACCGGCCGAGCAGCCAGCAAGCTTGCCAGCCAGTCAGCCACCAAGGGCCGAACGCGCCCGGTGCCCCCATTCAACATCCGCCCAGCCAGTCTGCCAGCTAGCCCGTCAGTCTGTTGGATACCCACCTGGCCTTTTTGGGCCTCCCATCGCCACCGTCCGCTTCCGTCATGTACTTCAGATCGTCCGTATCGCGAAGCTTTTTCCATTCCGTCCGGCCCTCACACCAGACGTGGGAATCGGCCGTTATGTGGCCATCGTCCAGCAGGCCTGTGTCGCGAGGCCGTAGGGGGGGGTAGGAGCCCAACATCGGTATGGTGGGGCACACACAAGCTAGCGACGGTGGGTGTCGTGCACCTGGGGCGGGTGTGAGACGCTGCAGCGACCCCGCGGACGCCGGGCTTTCACACTCCACAGCTCATTGCTTATAGCCCTCACAGTTGGCTTCTAGCATGACGGCGCGCCCCGTAGTAACAGCTCTTCTTGCACATTGCGCGTACCTTTGAGTGCCGGCTCGCTGTAGGGTCCAACTGGAGGTCCACCTGTTGGATTTGCTACCCACCAACCGCTACTCATCTTCACAAGGTGCAGTCCTCTCTTGTGACTAGGGCCAGCGGCTGCGTGGTTCGAGTCGCCGTTCCGCTGTGAGCTTTGAGTGACAAACAGATTTGTAATAAAATCAAAACATTATAGCAGATTGCCTGATCGCAGTTGAGTGGGCCTTCATAACCGAGTAATAGCTCCACCTAGAATCCAGGTGTCGTGAAGGTGTCGCCATGATGAAGCAGGTTTGGGTCGCTGCACGAACAATTCCCAAACGTTCTCTTACTGCTGTTCTCCTGGCACCTATTTCTACGAATTTTTTTCATAATTGCCTACCTTGCCACCTTTCGAGAACGCCACTGCTTAGGTCACATTATGCGCAGATCACCACGGTTAAAGTTGTCTAAATGAAACGAATGGCTTGACGATATTAGGGCTATAAACAGTCATGCCGCTTCCCCCGGGCCTTAACCGTGCAATTACCGACTCAACCAGCCCCTTTGGTGCTTACCCTCCCGCCGATGTTCTACGGAATTTGGAGGTACGTAGACTTCTTAAGAGTTAGGAGGGAAAAGTGGGGTTGGGCGTGCTTTTTGTGCTCAGAACCGGTGGCTCCAGGTTTCGTTGGACTCACCAGAAATACTGCCTACGTGCTCATGGGCGGATCGAACATGTGTTGAATGGGGCTGCAGCGGTTATCCTCATGATCTTGGCACTGGCGTGTTACGGCTCCTCGCCTACCTAACTGTCGCGAGCATGGCCATCAGGCATACGTACCTCGTGCATACTGTGCATCCTGAACGCCATAATGATCGATTTAACGAGTTCCCGGGGGGAGAGGACTACCTCGGAAATCCTTGCAGAGACGTCTGAAGAGCGGGCCCCTCCGACAGCCCTGCCGGGTAGCGGCGCCCAAAACCAGCGCCGAACGAAACCCTTACTTGCAGCAACTTGGACCTCTGTCGAGGCATTCAAGCTTCTTGCGGTGGCCTTGCACCGCAGGTATACTTCGCAGACCCACGGAGTACGGATGCGGTCTACGAAGGCCTTGTGAACCGGGCGTGCGCAGAGCCGCTGAGGTAACTCCAAACACACGGGGAGGGTTATGCTGCGCTTCGATGGCGTCTGAAGTGGTCTGATGCCGCGCTTCGATGGCCTTACACATGCCAATGTGCGATGTACACGGTGTAGCGCCGGGGGCCCGGGGTCATGTCAGCACTCAGCAGAGACCGGGGTTGTGACACCCAAGCTGTCGTGCCCCAGTTGAGTGTGTGTGAGCAAGCCTAATTTGGGGACGGGAGCAGAATGACTGCCAGCGTCCCAGCCCTTGAAGGCACCATGCCTACTCCTTTCCCCTGGGCACCTGTGCAATTTTAGTCGACCTCAGAGAGCCAGGTTTGCCGCATGCACCCTCCCATTCCCATATCCCATATCCCACCACAGCTCGTGATAATTTCTGAGTTGACACCCGGATGTAATTTTCCCGCAGCGTGCCTTTGGTGGAGAAGGTGGTGGCACTGCTGAAGGCGTACCTCCTCAAGTGGGTCGGGGCTTGCGCGTTGCGCCACGAGGGGCGCCGATCGAGTGGGGAGCTTGGGAGCGGGCGCTTGCCGTGTGGGGCAGCCTCGATGGGCCACACCCATGGAAGCTCCCCGTGTTAAGCAGCCCTTCAAGAAGCTTGGGATGGGGCTCCGCAGGAGAAATTGGGGGTGCCCCCATGCGGCCTGTCTCGAGGTGCTCTGTCCCGACTCCTCCCGGCATGCTCCAACGCTCAACCCCTCCCCCCTCTATCCGCTTCGCTGGCAGGTACACGCCGTCGCAGGATGTCGTACACGGACTCAATGGCTTCAGCTCCCGGGTGTACGAACTCCGGGGGCTGTCGCCAACTGGTGAGCGACGGGGGGAGGGGCGGAACACGAGCAGGCATACCGCAGGGTTGCGCAAGCTCTGGCCAGCAGAGAGGCGCTACGTGGCTTACCTGGCACCTCGCCCTGCTGGCGCACGTCGTTGGGCAGCTGGCGTGCTGGCGTGTTGGGTGAAAGCCTCTTTTTCTGTTATTCCGCGAATGGCTGCCGCCCTCGCTCATAAGATTCCGTTGGCGTCGGGAGCGAGCACCCTGGCGGCCCTGCACACCTCCCCAACCCCCCGCGTCCGCTCCTTTTTCGCTGCCATCGCCTTACCGGGCGGCTGCAGGCCGCAAGGCAGTGGCGTACGTGCGCTCGTGCTTGCGACAACTGGGCGGGGAGCGGGCCAATGGCGCCCGCCAGTTTCAACGGTGAGTTGTCGGTGTGGACAGAACCCGGTAGGTTACAGCCTGACTCGTGTGCATGGTGGCTGTTGGGCGCCTGCGAGGGATACATTCCCCGGGCCATTCGGCCGCCGCCCCCCCCCCCCGCTGTTCCAAATTCACTCTTCCCCCCCCCCCCCCCGTGGTTAACCCCCCTTCTCAGCCCTTTCCGCCCCGCTACTCTCGGCTACCTGCCTGCAGGGGCAGCAGCAATTCCCTGGGCAACGCCAGCACGGGACGCTCCAGGGAGGACCTGTCCCGGCTGGCGACCAACGGCCTCACGACGGGTGCGTTGCGGGTCGGGGACCCGGGGGGATGTGCGCATGTTGCAGTGCCGCCTGTGCGGGTGTGGGGGGGGCAGGCATCGGCAGTACAAGGAGGGGCGTGCATGGCACGGCCATGCAAGTCACCAACAGACGCCGGTGTGCGCTGTTGATGTCAATGGACTTGGAACTGGGGGGGGGGGGTAAAGGACCCGGAAGACCCGTGTTACGCTCTCTCGCTCGCAAGTTAACAAGAACGCCTGGTACTACTTGGGTGCAGCATCCGTCGGGCAACATGAGGCGCATGGCATCGCACCCCAACCCTACCCGCACCTTGCGGCAACCAGATCCACCGCCCCCCCCCCCGATTGCACTTTGAACCCTCCCTCCCGCCCTCCCTCCCTCCCTCCCTCGCAGACGGGCGGGTCACTGGTGTGAAGGTCAGTGTCAGCAGCTCCGCGCTGGGCCGCGCCAACAATCGGTACGCGGCCACGGATGCGCTGCCCAGCCCCACCGACGCCGACTTGGCGGCCCCGGGTCACCTGCTTGCCTGGCTGCGCCAGTCGGACGTGCGGAGCCCGCTCGGCTACCAGGACCTTCGAGTGCCGCAGGTGGGGAGGCAGATGGGAGCGGCGGGCTGCGCAGTCGTGCGGTATGCGGAGGAGCGGAAAGCCCTCTCCGTGGCGGCGCTTGCGCGGGAAGCGCGGGAAGCCTGTCACGTTGCGCTGAAAGGGCGCGGCAGGCGATTGGGAGTCACGGGTTTGAGTGGGCGGGGCGCAGCGGTGCGGGTCGCTTGATGGCGCGTCTGTGGCTTGCCTTGCCGCCCGACACGAGCCGATGTCTATGATGCCGATTTTGAGGGAGTGCGCGGTTGGGAATGTGTGGGCCCCGCGGCGCATCGCTCCTGCTCAATCCGGTCGCGTTCAAGTGCGTTGTCCCTCCCGGTGTTGTTGTTGTCCCGCAGGCGGGCTCTCGGACCGAGCCGCCATGGGCCGTGCCGTCCAGGCCGCTGCAGCTGCCGCCGGCGCCTCCCGGCCTGACCGCTGCCCGTGCTCGGTCGTGGCTGCAGCACCTGCCGGACCTGGCGCCGCGGGTGACCATGGCGGGTGAGTGGCACTCGACCAGCCCCCCCCCCCGATGGGTGCGTTGCAGTTCTCGTATTAGAACGGACTGCCGGAGGGGCGGCGCACCGCGGACCCTACCCCCCTCCCTTGTGCGGTTGCACGACATGCAGAACATGCACTACCCGCGGGCGCTCACTTGAGCGGCTTCAGGCCATCCGCCCCCGGGAGGAGCGCAGGGCTTTGTGGCAGACCTCGGGTGGAAGGAGATTTCGAAAAAATACGATGGGACGGCCCGGGGGGATGGACGTATGGATGGATGGATGGGTGCTGCTGCTGCTCATCACACGCGGTAACCGCGCTGGATCCGCTGCACCCGCACGCGTTTGCTTGGGTCGCATGGCTCATAGGTCATCATGCTCCCGGGTCGTGTCTTCCCTGCACCCTCATCGCGCGCGTGCCCGCTTCGCAGCTCCGGGGCCGGATGGCCCCGTCGCCGGCGCCGCGGCCGCCCTGTCGCTGTCCGGAGCTCCCGCCATCAGCCTGGCCACCATCCACCGCTGCGTGCTGGACCTGGAGGAGCAGGACATCGGGCGACACATCGCGGAGGTGCTGGGGGAGGCGCGAGCAGAGGTGAGGGAGTGAGTGCGCGCGTGCGTGCGGCAGGGACCGGGACCGGGACGGGAGCACCGCTCAACCCTCGGGGTCAGATTGCGGGGTGCGGATCGTCTTCTTTTGGTCCAGGTTAGATGGCCGGGTGACATCGCGAACGGACTGCGCTTCGTCGTTTTTTTCCGCAGTCCAAGGCGGCCCGTGGCCCGAAGTAAGCATTGAGCGCGGGCGCCCCGCCGCCGCCACCGCCCCCCCCCCCGCACCGGGGTTCCCTCGTCCCGGGCCGTTTTCTTTTACACCCGCACTGTTCACTCAGTCAGCCGGGGTCGCCGGAGCCGTTAGCCGGGTCGCCTTGGCTACTGCGTTGTGTTCCCTTACCTTCTTAGCGCCCTGGTCGTTTTGAAGAGAGCAAAGCGCTACCGGGGGCCGCCTGGCATGGCCTGACAACAGCTGCTCGCCTGAACGACTCGCTCTGCGGCCGTGGCCTGCGCGCCCCGAAACCACCTCCGCGCAGGCGCAGCAAATGCAGCCGGCGAGCCCGCAGCGGCGCCCGCGCGCCCGCGGAGGCGCCGCGCATGGCGGCGGCGGCGGCGCCGGGCGCGACGGCATGGGTGCCCGCCGCGCCCGGCCGCCGCGCCTCCTGTTCCACCACCCGCCCTACAACCGCGCCGAGCAGCTGCCCATGAGCGAGGCGGACGTGTCCGTGGTGGTGGAGGCAGTGTGCGGCGTGCGGGCGGCCAGCGCCTTGGCGGCGGTGATGGGCCCGCTCACC
The DNA here is from genome assembly GCA_030267565.1 of Pleodorina starrii. Lineage (NCBI taxonomy): Eukaryota > Viridiplantae > Chlorophyta > Chlorophyceae > Chlamydomonadales > Volvocaceae > Pleodorina > Pleodorina starrii. The sequence continues at coordinate 4,093,271 of BRXU01000003.1, forward strand.
GAGCGTGAGGCGGCGGCCGAGGCGGCGGCCCAGGCGGAGGGCATGTGGCAGGCGGCGTTCGAGGAGGATGGGGACTTTGGCCAGGTAAACAATCGTACGACCCGTGCCCCCCCTGCCCCTCTCCGCGCAGCGGACGGCACCCGCTCCCTGCACCTCTTGGCCGCCAGCCCTTAGACCCGCAAAACCCGCAACAAAACCTAGGACCCTAAGGGTCGTGCTGTGCCCGCGTCCCTACGGCCGGTGTTTCGCCTCCTGAGGGCCTGTGCGGCGGCGAATGGGGATTATCTTGGTGTGCGGGTGTTGTCCCTGGTCGCCGCGCGCTTTGTTTCCTCCCTCTGCTGATTGATGGGTCGGCGACCTGCGGCGACCACGAGTGTCGCCCCTTCACTGCCCCCTCTCTCTCCCGATTCGGGAGACTGCTCACTTTGCCCTAGACTACAAACTAGAAACTAGAAACTAGAGGGTGCGACCGGCGGCCACATCTCCCGATGTGAATTATGGCTGGCTGAGCCACCGGTAGGCATCGTAGGCAAGGTTTGGGATATTGTTGTGCTGGCGGCAATGGTAGCGCTGGAACGAGGGCGGCAGTTGCTTTACAAGTCCCGGGCAGCCGCGCCCGATCAAAGTTTTTGCGATCGAGTAGGGATTAGTATCGAAGCAGCTTTTTGGGAGCGCCTACGCTGTTTTGCGCTCGTTAGAGACGCCCGCGCGAACTGGGAGGATGTCCCAAGCACCCACCCTTTCCTCCACACGGACGCGAACGGCCATATCCGTGCCAGGCTGCCACATTAGGCAGTGCCCTAGCACTAACCGCCGGTGGGTCCCATGGGACCAACCCTCCCTCAATGATGAGCGGACACGAGGGAGGGTGCTGGCCTGCAGTCGGCAGGCCCGTGAGGTTCTGAGTTGACTCAGAATGCGCCAGCGCAGGACCCTAGTGGTCCCTCATTGTAACTCTCGCATCCTTTGCCCCGCCCTCCCTGTCCCCCCTCCCCCCGGAATCCAATGGCGCACGGCACTCTGATACCCCCGGGTTGCATTGGCGCGGCTTCTCGGCGCAGATCTGCGGGGGCATCCTGATCAAGCTGCTGGTGGACATGTGGACGCGATCCGAGCCGCAGGACTTTTTCATCGTCGTGCTGCGCATGCTGTGCCGCGCGCTGCGCAGCTGCCAGGCCTCCACGCGCGCGCGCGCCTTCGATGTGCTGTACAACCTGTACGTCCACGGCGCCATGCTGCGCAGCGAGGCGGAGGAGGCGGCGCTGGCAGCGGAGATGCAGCACAACGGGGCCGGCGCCGGCGGGGGCGGAGTGCAGATGCCGTGGCAGGTGCGACAGCCCCCCCCGAAGGAGTTTTTTTTCTGACTCAATACCGTTTACGGGCTCCGGCCTATACGTGGATAACCCCTCCACCCGCCGCCGCCGCGTCGAGGGCCTTGGCACAGTGCTGGACAACCGATGGGGCGCAGCTCCACGTTGGCATGTGTGCGTGTCTGTGACATGTGTGTGTGTCACTTGGCAGCTGCCTGGCCCTTTCCAGGGAAACCGGCTGCCCCCTGCGGGGTAACCAAGTGCACTGCCCCCTTGGTGCAGCAAAGCCATGCCCCTTGGCGGCGCAACAGTCTGTCCTTCGTACGGAATGCAAGCCGACGCATCATGTATGGTGGCGTGTCATGCATCTATTTGTGTAGCCAGGTCCTTCCCGCTGTCCCTGCAACGTGCAGGTGTGCGCACCGGCCCCTGTCTCGCCCTTCATCTCGGGCGGCGGCGGCGCCCTCGGCGGCCACACGCCGCCCCCAGCGCCCCGCGGCGGCGCGCCTCCGGCGACACCCACCGCCGCGACCACCGCCGAACCCCAGACGCCGGCGCCGACTTCCGCGCCAGCGGCCGCCGCGGCCGCCGGCTCCAAGTCCGTCCAACCCCAGGTCGCCTCCCACAACCTCGGCCTCCAGGGTAGCGCACTGCTCGACTCGGGAGGTGACCTCAATGGCGCGCCGCCGACCCATGGGTCTGTCGGTTCCGTAGGAGCTGCAGCGCGGCCGCACCACGCGCGGCGGGACACGTCGGAGGTGGTGCGGCTGCCGCCACCGCCGCCGTCGCCGATCATGTCCCCCGGGACGCAGGCCGCGGCGCTCGGCGCCGCCACCAGCGGCATCGCCGCGGCGGGCCGCAGGACGGACGCCGCTGCGGGCTACGACCGCTGGCTGAGGGCGCTGCTGTTCCGGCTGCTGTTTGAGCTGCAGCAGACGCTGGAGGACTCGGAGGAGGTCTGGCGCGCCGCCATGGGCTGCCTGGCGCAGATGTGCAGCCACGGCGGGCACTGGGTGGCGGCCTGGGTGCAGCCGCTGCCGCCCTCCGCGCTGTCCTGCCTGCTGCGCGCCGCCTGCAACTTCAATTGGTCGCAGGAGCTGTACGCACAGCTGCTGAAGCTGGTGCCGTGCGTGCTGGCGCGGGCGCCGGAGGCGGCCGCCGCCGCGTCGGCGGCGGCGCCGCCGCCGCCGCCGCCGGTGGTCGCCGGCGCGCCGTCGCCATCGTCGCGGCCGCTGGACAGCGCCTTCTCCGCCCCCAGCGCGCTGCGCTCCGCGGCGGCGGCGGCCGCCGACGACGCGGCGGCGGTGGCGGCGATGCAGGGCGCCGGCGAGACGGAGGAGATGCGGCGGCGGCTGGCGGATTTCGGAGGCATGGATGAGCTGCTGTTCCATTTCGTGCGCGCGCCCACGCCCGACGCGCGCGCGTCGCTGCTGACGGCGCTGGTGCAGTGCTGCGTGGAGGCGCCGGCCGGGTCGGGGGCGGCGTCCGCGTCGGTGGCGGGCAGCGCGGAGCCGCTGCAGCTGCAGCTGCACGGCGCACGCAGCCCGCGAGGCAGCAGCAGCCCCGGCAGCCGGGCGGCGATTGAGGGCGGTCCGGGCGGCGTGCTGGCGGTGTTTCAGGGCCTGCACCTGGACAGCGTGTGCCTGGCGCTGCGGGCGGCCCTGCAGCGGCCGTGGCAGGTGGGCGGGGCGGGGCGGGGCGAGTCGGCGGCCGGAGGGCCCGAAGTTGGGGCGGTGGAGGGTTTTGCGGGCTGCCGCTGCCTGCAGCTCCGTGATTGGGGGCGTAGGGCAGCATTGCCGTTGCTTCGTGGCTGCCTGTCCATGCGGTTGCGCCCAAACCTCGCAGTTGGCGCCACCCCAGCCACCGCGATCTGTACCCCCCCCACACACACACCCGTACCCAGCCGGTCCGGTCCTCTCTCCCTCTCTCCCTCGCGCGCGGGTTAGCCCCAGCTCGCCCCACCGCGGACCGCGCGTGCATCCCACCGTCCCTCCCACCTCTTGCCTCGCCCCCGCCTGGCGCACCTCAGGGTATGTCCAGCCGCCTGGCGGACGTCCTGGCGAGTGCCAACCTGGACACGCCCGGGCCGCCGCCCGTCGCCGCCCACTCCCACCCGCTGTCGCCCTCCGCCTCGCCCTCCGTGTCGGGCTCCGCGGAGTACGCGCTGTCGGCGATGCCCACGCTGCCCGCGGGCGTGGCGTCGCCCATCGCGGTGCGAGCGCTGCTGCGGCCGCTGCTGGAGAGCCTGGAGGTGTGCTGCGCAGACAGCATGACCATCCCGCAGGTCAGGTCAGGTTGGGTCTGGCGGGTGCTCTTTTGGGGAGTGTGGTGGTGTGGGTCGTGATGGTGGTGGTGGTGGTGGTGATTGTGATTGACTATGAACTGCAGCGAAGGCTTGTGGAGGTGGCTGGGGTTGCGGCGGTGGGGGGATTTAGGGGTTGAGGAGAGGGTAATGGGAACGCTGTCGGGGGTCGGCGCGCATGCCGAACGCTGCCCTCCTGCGACGTCGCGGGGTTCGGAACCACTCGAAAGTGCGCCACTCCGAGGCTCCGCCTGGCCGGGGGGGTTGGGGGGTGGGGGGATTGGGGGTGCCCCGTGCTTGTTGGGTGGTCTCTCCGTCTTCCCGGTAACGGCCACCCGTGATCGGCCTGCGGCCGTAGCGCCGCTTCCCGCTAGAATGATTGCCTGTTTACTGCCTGCGCGGCCGTGACCCCAACCCTTCCCGCCTTTGAGCTGTGCCCCGGATGTACGCCCCCTCCCCTGCCCCCACCGGGGGGTGGGAACCGCGAATGCTAGCCTGACGCCGACGCACCTCCCTCCCTCGGCGCCTCGCCCGCTAGGCCGGCGAGCTGCGCTCGCACATCGACGTCAGCGTGGCGCACATTGCCGGCAGCAGCCCCGCTGCCGACGGCGCGAGCCCGCCCCCGGTGACGGCTGCCTCGGTTGCGGCGGCCTGGCGGGTCTTCAAGGACGTGTGCAGCCAGGAAACGTGCGAGGCGCGGAGCGCGGCGGTGCAGTGGCTGCATAAGGCGAGTGGCTCGGGGCTGGGGCTCGGGCTGGGGGCTGGGGGTTTGGAAGTCGTTGCCAGCGCCGAATGCCATTTCGGGGCCGGTGCCCGAAGGTTTGAGCTTGGGCGATGGTGGGATTTGGTGACCTGCAGTTGTAGAAACGAGACAGCGCATGGCTGATCTCCATACCGTTTATCGCCTTATCACCCACCCGCGGAAAGCTCTGTTGGTGACGCCTCCCCTTCGTCGGCTGAGCCTCCCCTTCACCTGAACCGCATTCAGACAACCGCACCAACGCCCTCAAAGGCTGATCGCCCTCCCTCCTCCTCCTCCTCCTCCCCCTCTTGTATTGCGCAGCTGCTGTCCGCCGCCTGCCGCGCCTGCCAGGGCCAGATCCTGCTGCTCTCGCCGCTCACCCTCAAGACCTCGCCTGAGGCCAGCCGGATCGCCGCCGCGACGGCGCCCCCAAGCGCCACCGCCAGCTCCGGCCCCGGCAGCAACCCCAACTCCGCCTCCCCGCGCGCCCGCTGGAACACCGCCCTGGCTGACGCACTGCTACACGTGGTGCGGGAGGCGCCGCTGGGCTGCGAGCTGCTCATGAAGGCCATCAGCCGCACGGCGGCGGACCTCAAAGCCGCCGCGGGGCCGGCGGGGCCCGCCGGCGTAGACGGCGCGCTGTCGCCGCGCCTGGCGGCGGCGGCGCCGCCGCCGCACGCCGCCGCCGCCGCCGCGGCCGCGGCCGCGGCGGCTGCCGGCGGGGTCACCGGCGAGGAGGCGGCGCTGGTGGCGTGCCGCCACGTCATGGTGCTGTTCTACGTGGGTCTGCAGTGGATGCTGCAGTGCAGCAGCGCCGAGGCACGGATGCCGACGGTGGTGGACCTGGCGGACGCAGTCCTGGCGGCGCTGCTGCAGCCGGATCCCGCCGTCGCCGCGGCAGCGGCGGCGGCGGCGGCCGCCGCCGCCGCCGCTACCGCAGGGCCCTCCGCGGAGAAGGCGCCGCCGAACAGCGGCGGCGGCGCGCGCGTCGCCATCCGCGCGCCTGGCGGCAGCGGGCCGCCGCCGCCGCTGGTGCTGCCGTCGGCCGGGGGCCAACCGCCGCCTCCGCCGGGCTTGGCGCAGGAGCCCGGCGGCGGCATGTTGATCTCGCAGCAGCTGCTGTCGGGGCTGTTGGCGCTGGATCCCGACGCGCTTACCTGCACGCCTCCGGAGCTTTTGGTGACGCTGCTGCAGCAGTGCTCGCAGAGCCTGCACGACGCGGGGGCGCGGCCGGGGGCCACGTGGTCCGACGACGGCGAACGGGAGCGGGACAGCGGCGAGGCCACTGCGGGGGCGCAAGCCGGCGGCGAGGCCGGCTTTCGCAGCATGCACCGCGGCTTCCTGGGCCGGCCCTGCGCGGTGGTGGGGGTGGCGGGGGCGGCAACGGGCGCCTCCGACGGCGGCGCCGGCCGCGCCAGCACGACGTCCTTGAGGGCCAGCGGCGGCAGCGGCGGCGGCGGCGGGGATGGGTTCCTGTCAGGCGCCGCGGTTGGCCCGTGGCGGGATGACTGGCAGGACAGGCGGCTGGCGCTGCTGCTGCTGCTCATCGCGAGGTGCTCGCTGGACCCGGAGGTAAGCGCGCGCCGGCTGGCTGGCTGGCTGGCTGGCTGGCTGGCCTTCCCTACCTGTTTGGTGGGATGTGGCGGATTCTGCTGCGTCAGCCGTCCACCGGGTTTCTTCGCCCGGCGCCGTTGCGGTGGCCTCACACCGATCGCTGGTCGATACCCCCCGTGTGCTCCTCTGTTGCACAGGCGTTCGCCAAGTACTCGCTCTCCCACGTCATCAAGGCGCAACTGGGCTGCGACGACTTGAGATCTCGGTACTACGCAGGTGGGCTCGTCAGCGAGGGGGAGGGGGCCCGGGGGGTAAAGCACAGCGAAGGAGCCGCAGCACACGTAACCAGCAAAGCATCAGTACTTACGAAGCGTACCAGTAACCTTGAAGGCTAGGCAGGCGGGGTCGCCGTGTGGAATCCGTGGCCTCGCGGTGCGTTGAGAGGATATCAGCCGCTTGTCAGGCCAGTGCCAGCTCTAGCCCCGGCCATCGGCCTTCTTTGGCCTGGCCGCTTCGCTGCCTTCGCTGACCCCGCGTCGCCGCTCACTCCCTCCCCCTCTCCCTTCCCCCCCCCCGCTGGAGCTGCTCCCTCAGGCGTGTACCTGCTCAAGCACTGGATGCTCAACCAGCACGACAAGTACTGGCGCACGCTGCGGCACATCATCGGCACGGCGCAACAGCTCAACGACGAGCGGCTGCTGGACAACCCCTATCTGCAGATGCGCACCATGCTCAACGTGGACCACTCATGACGAGCAGCTGAGTTGAGTATGGGCGCGCCATGCCTGCCTGCTTCCTCGTGCGCCCGCCCGGGCTGCCTGCCGTCTCGGAATGGTCTGGCAGCAGTTCGGCAGCGTTCTCGGAAAGCTGTTTGCGTGGTTGCAAGCATGAGCATCGCGCCTGCCGACCCACCCACCTGGGAAGACGGCGTTTGTGCCGAGGGGACTGGGGGACGTTTGCACGCTCACTGGGCGGCGACGGGCTCGGTCGGCCGACCCGAACAGAGGCACCGGGGGGGCACAGGCTGGTTATCACAAGGTGTGCCTCTTTGCGTGTATCCGCGAGGGGCATGTGGCATATGGGTGCCAATCGGGGGGCATGGGCCATACGGTTGCCAATCGGGTTTTGACACGGAGTAGGGTGCAGGCTCGATGCATAGGGTCGCAGGGGGGCGGGGCGGTTGGGAGTCCCGGGCCGTCTGGCGGCAGCTACGGCGGGGAGTCGGAACCGAACGCGCTGGCGGTGTCCCTACCGAGCTGGGCGAGGCGTTGGGAAGCAGCAACCTGTGAGCATCATGAAGCAAGCGGGATGGGAGGGGGTGGGGTGCGCTGGCGCGTGGGTCTCGCTGTTTGGCGAGACGAGACGAGACGAGACGAGACGAGACGAGGGTACTGAGGGTACCGAGCTGGGACCACTGGAGGGCCGGGGACCACGTGGTTCGGAGGCGCGGCGGCTCCAAGTGACGCGATGTGATTCGCAGGTGGGACGGGTGGCGGCGCGGCTTGTTACAGACCGGGACCGGGAGCTGGCAAGAGACCGACGCACAAACGTTTGCACGATCGGCTCGAATTCGGCTTTTTCCTTGCACATCGCAGTTGGCGCAATGGCGACATTGCAGTACCAGAGACAGCCCTGCATCCGCAGCCGCAAGGAACGAAGGAACCTGCCGGGCCAGGGATAATGTCGAGCAGAGCGGTGTCGAGGCACGACGGCGACCCCACTGATCCCCACATATACCGTATTCGGGCGTTGCGTCCTGAGCCATGGGCTTCATCGGCATCAACTCCAGCGATAATGCTCTCCGATCACGGCGCGTTCTTACTTCTTGGGGGAGTCCGTCAACAATGCCAATCCTTGAATCACTTGGGAGCCCAGGACCGCGCCCGTGCGGCGTTAGCGAACGGACCCTGAACCCTAACAGCAATACCTACCGAACATACCTGGTACCTTACCAAGACGAGAAGCGCAGCGACCGCGTCGCTGCGAGGCCAACCCAGACGGACGAGTACGCGCGACAGCACAAGAACGGCACGCGCGGCCAGACAATACAGCGCCCAGCCGTACTGCGTGTCATCGAGTGGTGATGGCCTGGTTGCAAGTGTAACAGGACGTGGGTGGAGAGGTGCTGCCTGCAGTCCGCTGCGTGCAGGCGGTCTTGATGAAGGGCCACAACGCACCTTCGCAGTGCGAGCTAGCCAAGCGGCCCGGCTTTTCAGGAGTTGGGTTCGACAGGGGATTTTCTTGTTGCCGGCAACGGAAGATGGCCACGCCCGTTCCAATGTTACACTGAACCTGCTCTGCCCTGTACGGCCCTGCACTGTCCCGTCCATTTGGTGATATTACGGGGGTACGAACGCCCCGCCATCATCCTTACACTTCTACGCAACCGGCAGGTACACCGACCCATGGGTCATGACGAGACGACCCAAGCGACCCTCCTTGCATACGTGCCGCGTCCACTTGACCGCATCTGCTCTCGGAGAGTCTTCCAGCAGAACCTCCGGACTGAAGGGGGACACGACCCTGCCCAGGAGCAAATAAACGGCTTACATTTGCCACAAATTAAGCATATGTGTAACATCTACCAGCCGGCAAGGTGTAGCTCTGTAGCGTGCGCAAAACTGTGACATAATGCCGTCGAGACTCTTTGTAAATTGGACCTGCCCGAGGACCCAGACACTCCTCGTGGTGCATGAGTATTAACAACGAGAAGCGCAGCTAGCCGCGAAGCAAAACGCGAATGGGGTAGAGGACGTGATCCTATCCCTGGGGAAAAAGAGCGCCCACGGGCGGGGGTTGTGCGTCGGCACCGTGGTGGGCATGCAGACATGTATGAAACGTGTGTCCTCACGCGAACACGTATGCAGGCAGGCGTAAGCAACCTCTTGTGGAAGCTGGGGACATGCGGCATTACTATCGAACGACTCCTGGATTGGCGGAGGCTTTCCGACTTCGTCCGCAACTCGATCGAGTCAGCCTGGAAGGCGCCTGCCTCCACCGTCAACCCTCGGCGGTGCCATGCAAAACACCGTGTACAACAATGTGTATTCAACCCCAAGTCGCACTGCACGCGGCCCGCACCAGGGAACCCTCAACAACCCGAATCAATGCACAGTGCAATCCTCGAATCCCAATCTATCAGTCAGTCACGCAACTCCGCACCATCTCCACCGCGCGGCAAAGACGCGGCTCGTGTCGTGTGTCTCGTGTGTGCGACCAAGAAGGATCCCCTAGCGGACCCCTCCAAGCACGCGCTCGCTGCTGTACGGCCTCCAATGCCATTCGCTCGTTCCCCCCCAAAAGACAAACTCCTGGCCAGAACTAACCCATTACTAACCCATTACTCCCTAAGCTGCTCCCTCCGCAACCCCTTCCAGGCAACCGCTCCTGCGAGCTACGGTACTGCCTACTGAAGCCGGAGCAAAGCTAGTTAGGGCAGATATGCTTAACAAAGCTAGTTAGGGCAGATAAGCTAAACATGACTTATATCAAATGCAACTCTTGCCATCCCGGATCCCGCCGCACAAGCTAATCTGGAACTGCTGCTAAGTACGGTCCGTACTTTCCACCTTTGCAACGCCGCCATCGCCGCCATCGCCGCAAGCAGCCCTCCCTCAACCCAGCCAGCCAGCCAACCATCCACCCACCCACCACCCGACCACCCGAACGCTTCTCACTCCACTCCACTCACATTCCACCTCCATGAGCGCTGTGCCGAACCAACCACCGCCTGGCACATGAACACACGACCCGTCCGTCCGAACCCATACGGGCCTCCCTGCCTAAGGGCAGACTTTCATATGCTCCTGCGCACTTACACACACACGCGTGCGTTCCCATTAACCAGGCGCCTTCCAGCCTTCCCTAATCCCCCCTCCGTCGCCGATCCTCTCGCGCAGCCACCGTCCCTTCCAGTACTATCCTGCGCACCCTTCCGTGGCACACGCCCGTACCCGAACTCCACGCACCCCCTCATACCGAATTTACCCTCTTTAATCTCAACCTACCCCTCAATCTCAACCTCTTAACTCCTGTCCACATCCTGTTCTCTCCACTACATGTTACCCGGCCGGTCGCCCAGCATGAGCTTGTGGTCGCCAACTTTGACCTCGATGGCCAGAAGCACCGAGATGCACACCACGTACAGCGAGACGCTCACGATGCACGCCCACTTGTCGATCCGCGCCGCCACGAACTGCGCAAACGCCGGGTCCTCCTTACACTGCTGGTACAGCTGACCAGGCGCCGTCGCCACGCCCACCAGCCAGGCCCAGAACGCCGCCGCCACCGCGCGCAGTGAGCGCCCCAGCCCCAGCGCGCGGCAGCGGCGCACCATGGCGGCGCAGCCGTGGCGTACGGCAGCGATGGCGGAGGCGTGGCTGCTGCCGACGGAGCGAGCGTCGGCAGTGACGGACGCCGGCGGCGGCGGCGGGATGTCGTCGTGGTCGACGGCGAAGGAGATGTGAGTGCGACCGGAGGCGAAGGGCGACAGCACGTGATGCGACGGCGGCAGCGGCGCAGGCTCTTGGTCGGGGTTGCTGTCGGCGTCGTCGTACACGCTGCCGGCGGCGCTGCTGCAGCGGACGGGGCGGCGCTTGGACATCGCGCCGCCGACGGGCGCAGTTGCGGTGCGCAGCGCCCGGGACGGCGGCGCGGCGGCGGTTGTGGCAGTGGCGGTGGCGGCGGCGGGGATTGCAGCGGTGGAGCTGAGACTGGCCTCCGTGGGCGTTGGCGTGGGGGTGGGCTGTACCGGACTTGTGTGCAGCAAGTGCTGAATGGCGAGGGGGGCGAGAAGGCGAGCGAACAAATAACGGGAGAGGTTAGGGGGTGTATCCGCTAGGGATATGCAAGGGACAAGGAGCCCTCAGTCAGTCGGGGATTGCCTCACGTGAGAGTACAACGAAACGTCTGCAGCTGCCCTCCCCGCCGGCCCCACAGGCTGCACTGGTGGCTAGGGGCAGGCTGAACTGGTGGCTAGGGGCAGGCTGCACTGGACTTCCCTCCCAGCCTGCCCTTACCCCATCCAATGCAAAGCCCCATTCAATGCAAAGAAAGATACGTAAAACATCGAACACGCACACACACCCCTCCCGCCCCGCTGCGCACCGCCTCCCCTGCACACGCACCTGCCCCTCAATCGCAGAGTCCTCACGCCGGCAAACCCGCGCAGCAGCCATGCCGGGCAGGCAGCCGCCCGCCGCCGCCGTCGGAGGGTCGGCCTCGGGAACCTCGGCGATGCTGGAAACGCTCGCGCGCCGACCGCGTCCGGGGACGCCGTTTCCGGCAGCGGCGGGCTGGCGCCGGGCCGTCGGTGCCGACTTGAAGTGGACTCGGCCGGCGGCGCCGCCAGCCTTCGTCTTGATAGCGCCGCCGCCCGCCGCGGCGGCGTGGGCCCGATGGTGGGTCGGGAAGAGCTCCTTGGTCAGGTAACGCTCAAAGGCGGCCCTGGATGCATGGGGGGGATGAACGTTTGTCGATAGGCCGAGTAGGCACCGAGTAGCAGGGAGAGACCATGCATGCATGCATGGCGCACGTTCGGAGGCGTGGTGAGCGCGAGGGGGAAGGCATGAAGCCACGCGGGTAACCAGTTGGTTGCAAAACTACCGTAAACGTTGCGTCGGCGAGGGCCTGGGCTCTCTTGACCCTAAAAAGGGGTCAGCGCACTGCTCGGCACGAAGCCCCGGGCCTGCATCCAACCACCTAACCACCCAACCGCCCAACCACCCAACCACCAAGCGCACACCCACCCAAGCCCGCAACACTTTATCCCACCCACGAGACATACACTGCCCCCGCTTACGCCACCCGACCGAGTCCCCCATCATGAGCCCCCTCGGCTCCTTTCCTCTCACCTCTCACCTCTCACCCCTCCCCTCTCACCTCTCACCTCTCACCTCTCACCCGGGAAACGCGCCAACAGCACCCCTGCCAAACCTCTGCCCGCGCACCAAACCCGGTCCCACACAGTCCCCCGCCCCGGCCCGCCATCCACACCTCAGCTGTTGGCTCGCGCCCCCCTTCCCTCTCCCCGTTTGTTGTACCTGCCCAGCAGCGTGCTGTATTTGCGCACGCAGTTTCGCTTGATCTTGAGGGCGTCTGCCACCGTGGCGATTCGGTTGACAATGAGGCTCTCCACGCAGGTCAGTGCGATCATGATGTAGCTCACGAGCACCACCTGAGGGGGGGGGGGCGGTGAGGGGGAGGCGGAGGGGGAGGTGGAGGGGGCACGGAACGGTGAGGAATGAGGAATGAGGGAGAGTGCGCTGTGTCGAGCCAAAACCCACGAGTGGCGCCCCAACCCGCGTCCCCATCCGCCGGCCGGCCCGGGGGAGCCAGCGCTAGTAGCGATGACACTCCCTCGGGTGCGTTGCCCCGGGAGCAACGTGTGCAGCTGGCAGCAGCTCACGGGCCGCATCTCGCTTCGCTAGCAAAGACAGGTCGGTCGCTCGGCCGCTCGGTCGCTCGGTCCCTCGGCCGCTGGCTGTCTCACCAACTGCAGCGCGTTGATGTAGTTGGCGGGTGGGAAGTCAAACACGAACTGCATCGCCGTCAGAGACAGGAACATGGTCAGCACCACACCTGCAGGCGGGTGGGCAGGTGCGTGTGTGCGAGCAGGGCGATGCGCGAGATGGTGGGACGTGGGAGGGAGCCGGCTCGGGTAGGGAATTGGGTCTTCGGGTTGTGTCGCATCGGGCCAGATCCGAGATCGCGTCGCGTCAGATCACATGTGGGCCAAGCACGCGTCTCCATACGCCCGCAGCCGCTTGAAACTGTTCGTTGCCAACCCAGCCAGCCGTTGCTCTGGTTCGGATTCCTTATCAGGAAGATGCCGTGTTCAGCAACCTCACACCACATCCCTGTAATGGTGAACATCGGAGTTTGTGAGTCAACCCCCTGCCCCCTGCCCCTCCCCCCTCCGGTCGCGTCTCGTGCTCTCACTCATTCTGTCTCCCAGCGCGCTCTGCGGCATGAAGTACACCACGAAGGCCACCAGCGTGATGAGCAGCACGGGAATCAGGTTGGTCAACACGTAGTAGGAGGCCACACGCTTGATCTGGGGGGGGGAGGGGGTCGGTGCGTGGGATACGGGCGGCGGAGGCAGAAGGACGGGACACGGGAGTGGGCGGGGTACGGTAGAAGGATACAGCAGGAGGGTACAGGAGCAGATTGCTGTGGTCGACAGGGATTTGAGTGGGCGAGATGAGGGTGGTAACAGCACGGCGGGGCCAGGGGGCCGAGGGTGTGGATTAAAGAGCAGGCGAGGTGCCCCCTACGCACAAGAGCTTGATGATGATGATGTTACAAGCTTCAGTGAGCTCGTACGGTTCAAACGAACCCGAAGGCTCATGAACAAGAGCTTCCAGCTTGTCGCCCGACACACACTTCCCGCCTCTGGGCCCTTCCTCTCCCGGTGCCGGTCCCTCCCCCAGAGGCAGAGGCAGAGGCAGAGGCCGGTGATTCTGCCCCTTCGGTCCCCAGCAGAGGCCCTAGTGGCGCCTTGCCGACATCCCCCTGGCGATTGGGCCGTACAACTGCCGTACGACGCACCATAATGTCGGCCACCAGTACGACAGGTCCGAAGAGCGCGCTGGCCTCCTGGAACCGCTTGAACGGCCCGCAGTCGTCTGGCCACGTGTTCCCCTTTGCGGTGTTGTCGGAGAAGTAGCGGTCGCTGAGCGCCAGCGAGTCGTACTGGGCCGTCAAGTTGGTCGCGTTGCCGCCGCTGGCGGCCTGGCTCGACGGCGAAATGGCGTACCTGCATATGTACGGCATCGCAGCGGTGCCGATACCGATACGTGTTATTCAAACGGCATGCGCGCGGCTGCGCGTCGTGTCCGCCCGCGCAACTGACCGCTTCTGCGCCCGCACCCCTGGGTGGGTGCAAGCGCACTGCAGGGGCGGCCCGCAGTGCAGGGCGGCCCGCAGCAAACGGTGCTTTGTCGTACCTTCCGGTCGTACCGGCTCTGCGCTGCCGGTGTCTGGAAAGCTTCCAAACGGACTGTGTGACTGTGCAACCACCTTTGCAACCCTCAGGCTTGGCTGGCGACAAATCCGTCTCGCGTTCCGGCGCTCCACTCACCCCCGCCCGACAACCCAACCCCCGAACCCCGGCACGGACACGAACACGGAGAGCCCGTGGTGGGGCCCGGGAGGGACCCGCCCACCCGGTCAAACGAGACTCCACGGGACCAGCTGCCCCCACTCACCGCGGCGCCTCTACTCCGAAGACCTTTTGGCATGTACGGCTGTCGTATATCTTGCCCTTGCTCCAGTTGATGCGCCAACCGCTCAGGTCGGCACCTGCACGCACCGGCAGCGGCAGCGGCAGCGGAACAACGGCGCAACGCATCTCAGCTGGCATCCGCACAGCAGCACCACCACCATTACCACACGCCGGCAACACCACACGCCACCATACGGCACCACCATACACATTCGCACAGCCACCACCACACACCACAGGCCGCCAAGACGCACGCCGCTGCCATCAGATTCGCAACAGCTTGCGGCTAGGCGGCCGCGGCGTGTTCGACAGGACTGGCGGGGCGCATGAGCTGAGCTCGGAGGTGCATCCGCCGGCGTGTGGAGTACTGGTGCCGGTAGTAGTACTGGTACTGGTGCCGGTGGCGGCGGTGTGCGGGGGTTCATCGGTTTGGAGTTCACGGATACAGTGAATCGCACATCATGCCCCTTCCCAACCTCGCGACACTTCAAAGCTGCTCCCGACCTCTCGACAGGCGGCAGAAGCGCGATGGACCCACCGAACACACCAGCCGTACGGAACTGGCCTTAGCACAGACGCACACCAGGTACGAACCAGCCCACCAACCCACCAACCCACCACCCAGCACCCACCTACCCACCTTTGGTGTGGGCCGTGTGGTTGAGTTGCGCCACCATGTCCCAGCGCAGACCCGCCACAGCGGACTGACTGTCCGCCAGCGCGAATTCGAACAGCAGGTGCTGGTGCTCAAAGGGGTAGGCGCGGAAGTCAAGTGGGGCGTACCTGGGGGGGACACCGGTGTGCGGGGGGCGGGGGGCGCGGCGGGGACAGCAGGCAGGTAGGCAGGAGGGCAGGAATGATGTGGCAGATGAAAGGGAGGATAGCAGCGCGGAAACGGGAAAGGGAGGTTCGGGCGCTTGGGCTCGACAAGGACCGCGTAGTTCGTACGCGTGGGTCGTTCCTGCACGCCTTTCCCATTCTCGTGAGAAGGGTATTGCATTCGGTCTTGCGCAGCAGCGTCTAAGGGAGGGATGGCTCTCTTTCAGTGACTGAAGAGCGCCGGCTCGCAGGGGCGTGCGGGTCAGCCAGCGACTTCACCGGGGGAGGGCTCCCCGGTCGCCCTGGGAAGGCTCCGCGAGGGTACTCCATCCCGCAACCGCAACGCCGAGTGATACCGCATTCCAGGCATTAGAGGCATACACATCCGAAGGATACCGTACGACAAAGACGAGAAGATACGGCAAACCGCCTCAACCTCACCATCGCCCCACCAGGCGGGTGGACCAGGTCACGATGCAGCTGCTGACGTTGGCGTTGATGCGGTAGCGCGGGAGCTGGTCCTGGGGGGCGCGATTAGCAGGGGGGCCAGGGCGGGAGCGGGGTTGCCGAGCGCGTGCGGGGGACGGCGAGGGAGCTTCACAACTTGGCGCACAGTGGTTGTTGTGGAAAAGGCCCACGCCGCAGTCTCTTTCCCTCGTCCGGCATCGCGTGGCATCGCGTGGCATCAGGATTCAGGGACATGGTACGGAAATTCGTACTGCCGTACTCACGTCCAAGTACTCGAGAATGTTAAGCAGCTCTATGTGCGGCAGCCACATGCCGTCGCAGCAGCCCATGGAGGGCAGGCCGCCGCTGTCGCAGAAGCGATTGCAGCTGCCGCCCGGCGCCGCGGCGGCGGCGGTGGCGCTCTCCGCTGCGGGCCCCGCGCCGCAGTCCGTCCAGTTTAGCACCAGCCACCAAACGGCCTGTAGGCACGCGGACAGGCACCGCGGGCGGGCGGGAGGGCGAGGGAGGTGGGAGAGGGGAGGGAGGCGGCGACCGCTTTCACTGGGGCCTGCGGGTTGGTTGGTTGGTTGGTTAAGTGGACCCTCGTGGTTCTGCACGCGGAAAAGAGGAAAATGCGTGACGGTGGACGTTTTCCAAAGCCGGCAGCCCACAGCTCACTCGTTGCACCAGCGGGGGAAATATGGGGGCACATGCGCGCACGCGTGGCAGGTGCGTGACCCGCTGGGGGTCGTTCAGCTTGTCTCGCAAGTTGGATTATCGCGTGCAGCCCTCGGTGCAAGGCAGCGCTGCAGCCTCGCTAAGCGCTCAGGTCCATAATATTACTCGCAAGCAAGCTCCTCTGAAACAAATTCATGACGGCGAAGCGTGGTTGTGTGCTTAATGACGGCGAAGCGTGGCGGTGGAACATGCCATCCGTCGGCTTCCCGGCGCCAACTCGCCGCGTACACCGACCCGCGGGTCAGCACCCTTTCCAGCGGCCGTCAGCGTCCCCAACCCTCCCAAGGAAACCACACAATGTGCTGAGGAAGGATTATTTGCTGAGGAAGGAATTCCTGCGCCCTCTTTTACAACGCATAACAATTTGCACGCGACGCGACGCCAATTTGCGCCGCGCAGTTCCAACCGCTCGCTCTCGCTCGCCTCGTAGGCATTCTCGTGTTCCAGCATTCCGTACACGCGCTCCAGCAGCACGGTGGTGCTGATATCGGATCGCGGGATGGTTTGTCCGGTCTGGTTGGTGGGCAGGGGGCCGTCGGCTCCTGTCAGCGGGTAGGGCCGTTGTGCCTGCGCGCCGCGGCCGGCGTACAGCAGCACCACCACCAGCAGCGGCAGCAGCGTCGTAGCGCCCGGCAGCAGCAGCAGCCCGCGCCGCCTGTCGACATTTGTTCTCTTGGCCATATCGTGTCGTGTGACTTAGTGCAGAGGCGCTTGGGAGGGGCTCGAAAACCAAACGCTTGGGCGTACAAGGTTGTCACAGTGACACACAGAGGTGGTATCGGCGCTAGGCAAAGGCAAAGGCAAAGGCAAAGCTTATTATTGTTGCAGCCGATTTCGGTTGATTATGCGTGACAACGTATAGAAGGGCGTTGGTGTTGGTGGTGCTCTTCTTGAGGGCGACTGTACGGGCAAAGGCCTGCGAACACTCGACGAGGTCCCGGTCACCAACCGTTCCGCGTCAGAGGCCAGGAAACCTCGGAACCTTCCCGCTGCATTCAAGCTGGCAAAGAGATTGAAGCTGTCTTTTGTAGCATTTGGACAGCACCGTTTCGGCGTGCTTTCTTTTCGGAGCATGGCCCGACCCGCGGGGCATTGGCGCTCGGATTGTAAAAGCGCGAAAAGGCTCAGAGACGTCCAGTGAGCCAGTCCGACTGAAGGATTGAAAATCAACCAATGAAGTCTAGTCATGTGGGAGGCGTTGGCAAGTCCGGTCAAGTACCAACCCTATGGCTTGCGCATGCTTGCACAATTTCCCGCCGCCCGCATATGGGGGTGGTTGGGCCGATGGTTACGATTCTGCAAATGGGCGGCCGTGCGTATTGCGCAACGATACGGATGGCCTTCACCTCATTGCAGCTGCCTTCCAGGACTAATATTTGATATTTTGCTGCTTCGGAGGTTTACCACGCCCTTGCCTGTCGGTCAGCAGGCTTGCTGCCGTGCCCTCTGCCGGAGAGCGGGGGCCGCTGCTCCTCCGCAAGCGGCGCCTTCAAATGCGGGTCTGCGGGAGCACCTCGGCTCCGACGCCACCAGTGCCGCAGCACTCAATGAGATCTGCGTGCTGTGATGTGATGTGTACCGGATGATCGGATGTGATAATGCAAATCCCCGTCTCATAGCTTTGCCGTTTCCGTTTGTCAGAGCCGTTGGGCCATGCTGGGGGAGAGGGGCTGCCGCCCCCCTCCCCCAGACCCCCTTCCCCCCGACGGTGGGGGGCGGGGGGCTGTTGCCCCCCATCCCCCCACACCCCCCTTTCCCCTCGGGCCGTCCGCATAGCCGTGTCACAACGTTCATGACGTATTTAGGATGCGGGGTGGGGGTATTGAGTGGACAGTAGGAGCCAACCTGTTCAGCCGGACGTACATTCCGCGCCGCCTTTCGGCTACACCTCAACGTGTCACACGCCCACTTTGTTCACGGGGCCCACTCCCCGGGCGGGGCCGAAGCCCCGCCAGCTGACTCGGTCCGATTGCATCTCGAAGCTCTCGCGGTGAAACTGCCCGAAACCACATTGCCAGCGTACCGTACACACTGAGCCCCAGAGGCGTCCTCGCTTAGGCAGCGGAAAGTCAGTCCGTAATGGAGGACATCATTACTGTACGGCACCACGTATACGGTAACGATTTGACGCATCCGATCCCAAACCCTCAACTCGCAAGACGAGCCCCGAGAACGGGGCAAGGGGCAAGGGGCAAGCAGCCCGGGAAAGACGCAGCAGACTCAGACAAGTGCGCTCGACGCGCAAAGGCCCTTGCCCGTAAACAGCATTTGCAGTCGCAGCAGCTAGCTTCAGCCAACTTTTCGACGTCGTCGTTGACGATGCTGAATGGTCGCTACGTGGCTGTGACACTCATCGACCCACTGACCCACGGGCCAGCACCAGCACCAGTACCAGCGCCGGGACTAAGCTGTCGTGGCTAGAGGGCCAGTCAACAGGTTCCCCGCAGTACGGTACGGTACGTACAGCTTACGAAGGCACGAAACACGTTTTGGATCCCCCGCTTTGCCCCGTGGAATGGACAATGCCCTTCCCCAGCCGATCTAGAAGCGCCCTCACAGGTTATGACGGCACCAACAACAACCTGGGGGGATCTAGCGGGGGGCGACTGGCGGCGGGGGCCTCGGCCCGGCAGCAGCTGCTCGTGGCGCGTCCGCAGGACTCGGCAGATTCCCGCCTCTGTTGGGCGGCAGTGCGGGCGCAGGCAGCGGCGGTGGTGGCAGCGGCAGCGGTGGCGGCGGTGGCAGGTACAGCTCCCCCAGCTCCAGGGGGTGCGACAGAAAGATCCGCAGGTCGGGCAGCTGCAGCGCCGCCATCACAGATCGTAACGCCGCGGACGGCTGCGGTTGCTGCTGCTGCTCCGGTTCCTGCCGTTGTTGCTGCTCTGGCTGCTGTGCACCATGCTGCCCGCTTCGCTGCGCTTCGCCCTCCACCTCACCGAACTGCCAGGTCGTCTCCGCCCCCGCATCCCAGACCCGCGACGGCAGCACGTCTGGCGGCAAGCCGGCGCTCACGCCCACTCCCAGCGCACAGGCCATACCCCGGACCGCCTGCCTCGCCAGATCCCACTCGCCGACAGATCGAGGCTGCTGCTCCCCCTGCTGCTCCCCCTGTCGCTGCTGCCCCCGCTGCCGCTGCTGCCGCTGATGCTCCCCCTGCTGCTGATCCGAGTCACTTGCCCCGGCGCCTCCCCCGAGCCCACCCGACCCGCCACACCCGGCCTCCGCAGCCGCAGCCCCGGGCCTGCGGGCCTGCGAGGATGTATCGGTACCACGCGGGGGGCCCTGCGGCACACGCACCCACGCGGGCGACACGCAGGCCGGCTGCCGCCACTGCAGCGGCGCCGCCGTCGCCTCCTCCCCCACAGGACCCCGTCCCAGGCTGTGCGCTTCCTGGCACGCGGCGGCGCTCCCGCAGGGCTGCTGTTGCTTCAGGGACGCTCCTGGTTCCGGAGCCTGTAGTGGGGCCTGCAGGGCTGCGAACCATTCCAGCCACGTGGGGGGCATCTCGCGCCAGGGTGACGCCTGATGGACGGCCTCACGCGGGGGCGGCGAGGGGCCGCCGGCGCAGCTGGGGGGAACGGCCGCGGCTTGGCGAGTGGCCCCGCTGGCTCCTCCGCGGCTCGGAGTCGGTAAAACAGCATGTGATGGCGGCGGCTGCGCCGATCGCTCGGGTCCCAACCGGCCGCTCGGCGGCGGCAGCAGCATCCCGGGTCGGAGGCGGCCGGCGTGTCTCCAGTCCGGGCCGCGTGCTTTCGGCCCCGCCGCCTGGCTGTCCGCAGCGCCGCCCTCGAGCTCCGACGCCGCCTCACCTTGGTCGTCTCCGCTGCTGCCTTCATTGCTGCTGCTGGTTGCGTCGCCGCTGCTGGTGGTGGTGGTGGTGGTGGTGGTGGTGGTGGTGGTGGTGGTGGTGGTGGTGGTGGTGGTGTCACCGGCGCTGTCACTACCACTGTCCCGGTCGCTCCTTCCGCCGGTGGAGTCCACGCTGCCAGATGTGGTCGCTGTTCCCTCTTCCTGGCTCATGCTTGGCTCGCCGGAGGGCTCGCCACCGCCGCCTCCGCCGACCCCGCCCTCCGCCGCTGCCCCAGCCCTTGCCTCCTGGCGCGTCTTCCTGCTGTCCCGCCGCCACACCGCACCCCCGTAGGCCGCCTCCCCAACCCCGGGCGCATCCTCCTGCCGCCGCCGCTTCGGGGCCCTGGACCGTGACGGCTCCCCCGGGGCCCCGTGTCCGCCCGCGGGGCAGCCCGCTGTGGCGGCAGCAGTGGGGGCGTCCCTGAGCCCCTCCCCTCCGCCCCTCCAGGCCGCCGCCGCCGCCGCCGGGTTGCCCGGGGGCACCAGCGGGGGCGCCGCTGAGGCGGTGTGCAGCCGCTCGGCAGCCCACCAAGCCACAATGAGGGTGGTGCGGCGGGAAGGGGAACGGGAAGGCACCTGAGAAGCAGCGCTTGAGAACCCGCCCCCAACATTCAGCTGCTGCTGCTGTTGCTGCTGCTGTGGCGGCGGCAGCGGTGGCGGCTGCGGCATGACTCCATGCAGCAGGTCCCCCGGGAAGAGCAGCAGGCGATTGGGTCGAGGAGCCACGGGCCAGGCGCGCAGCGCCAGAGGGGGCGCAGGGCTCAGAGGGGCGGCCGCGGATGATGACGACCGGTCCTCAGCCCGGGGGTCTGGATGCACACGGGCGCCTGAGGCGGGTGGGGCGGCGATATGGACGTGTGCGCACAGGGGCCGGAGGGAGGGAGGGTTGTCCTGTCCAGTCCTTTCCTTTCCTGTCCTGTCCTGTCCTCCTTCAATTTGTTCCTTTGGCGCCGTTGACCTTTAGGGCGCACCGGGGACGACTCCGCAATCCAAATCGCGTTCCTAGCCACAGGTGTACAGCAGTGCAGTACGGTGCAATACAGTGTTGAACAGTGTACCGGTAGTACATGACAATGCAGTTCCACCTGCCATGACTCTTCCGTTCGTGCCTTGGGCTCACCCGCGGTCGTCTGGTCGAGCACCAAAGTGGGGCCCCCGGGGCAGCGACGACCCCCCGCGTCTCCTAGATCCGACAACGGGGATGACGATGGCGCGGCTGCCACAGCCGTAGCCGCTTCGCGGGGTCTGCTGCATGCGGCAGTCGACAGCGTCGTCGGAGGCAGAAAGAGCACGCTGCTGTACAGCGGGTGAGCCAGGCGGTAGGTCTCCACTCCCTGGGGAGGGTGGGGGGGCGGGTGGGTGTTGAGACGGCCCAACCAGGCGCGAGGGCGCGAGGGCGCGAGGGCGCAAGGACAGGTACGCGTGTGCGAAAAGGGACATCGGGCCGCAACGCAATTCACAAATCCGTGGCCACGTACCGTACCGCCGGCGGCAAGCACTACCTCTCACCAGGAACCGTAAGCCCCCACTGCCAGCCCACTTATCCCGGTGTCAGGTGCAACCGGCCCCCGGCCAATCTCCAGAACCGGGTGACTCTCGCCCGCATACCGGTACCGGGCCACTCACCCCAGCCCGACATCAAAGACAGGTCCCGCCCAAGGGGCTGTCCGATCCTCCAGATCCAGATGCAAAACCAGCTTTAGATCCAGATCCAGATCCAGATCCAGATGTAGATCTGAGTTCACCTTGCAACCCACCCGCCCCGCCCACCACACACCCACCCACCCACCCACCCGGCGCAGGACATCCTCATTGACATCGAAGTGCAGCTGGTGCGCCGCAGCCGGATCGCGAGTGTGCGCCCACCACTCCGCCACCACCGCCCCGCGCAGCGCAGTGGCGACCGCGGACAGCTCCGAAACCCCGGGCGCCGCCAGCGCCGCCGCCAGCAGCCTCCGGTGCAGCCACTGGATCGCCTCCTCGACCACTGATGACGGCGCCTGGTCCTGAAACGGTGGTACAACAGCATACACGGGGGGCGGCAAGTGGCGGGAGTGGAACAGGCTGGGCGCCAAGTGAGCTGTCCGGATGCTGAAGTAGTGAGCCGTCCGAATCCGTGCTGGTGGTCGGACGTCGGCGCCCAACCCCCCATGCCGCATCCGCATCGGGTGTACTTACCTCTCTCTGCTTTTGCAGACGGGACGATTTCGATTACCTCAGATCTTATTAACCGTTACCGGCCTCCCGCGTATTCGTGGACACATTCTTCCCCTCGCAGACAACATCCTATTGACGGACCCGCGTCTCAGTCGCAAGCCCCCGTTGCAGCACTCGCTCCGAAACCCGTCCATCACTCCACACTCGCCCGTATATCTGAGCTCGTCGATATCAGCCCGTCCGCAACACTGGCACACAGAAACGCGAGGCACCACCACCGTCCCTTCGAATGCCTGCCGTACCAGGCGGTACAGATAGCTGAAGAACGGCGTCGCCCCCCTGCCGTACCGGTGCTGCCGCCAGTAAGGTGTGGCGCCAGCGGGGTCGAACGCCGCCGCCAGGCGCTGCAGCAGCCCCTCGGGCAGCATTTGATCGCAGATTAGGGGTGACGCCGCCGGTATCGACAGCGCCCTCCCGCCACCGGTCTCTGAAGGGCCGCCGCCACCGCCGCCAGCGTCAGCGACGGTGGCGGCAGCAGCGGCGACGTTGGTACGGCCCACGCTTGACGCGCACGCGGCCCAGACCTGGTCCGAGAGGCGCAGGCGGTAGCCGAGGCCCGCGACCCACGGGTCCGCCGAGGAGCCGCGCCCTGCCGCGCACAGTGCCAGCGCCTGCGAGGCGGAGCGCATCCGCGGGCTGTCAGCCAGTGCCCTCCGCCACCGGGTCATCCGCCATCGCGTTGAGTGGAGGTAACGGAGTGCTGCAGCAGAGCTTGATCTCCACGCCTCCGCGCGCTGATGTAAGCATGCTGATACTCGACTGGCATGGACGCCCGGCAAATCCGTATTATTCCAAGAGTGTGTGTATGCTGCCTAGTACGATTATAAGGCATGCTGGTGCGTACTGGCAGGATACGCAGGATTCGGGAGGATACGACACGCCCACGACCCGACCCACATGCAGATACTGCGCCTGGGCGACCTCCTGACACGCCAGCGCCAGCAGCTCCCGGGCGCGAGCGCTTTCTGACAGTGCCCCCGCGCGGTCCGCACCGCCGGTACCGTCAGCAACGGCAACGGCGCCTGCCGAAGGCGCCGCCGCCGTCGGCTGGCCGCCGGTGTGGGTCTCGGCAGCGTCGCAAGTGGCGCCGGCAGGCGCCGCAACGGGTGCGGCCCGACCCAAGCGGTGCGCCTCCGCTCCACCGGCTTCCGATTGCGGCGTTGGCGTGGCGGCTGGTGGCCAGGCGTCCAAGCAGCGGCGAAGGCGGAGGGTCGCCTCGGTCAGCGCCAGGGTCCCAGCTTGCAAGTCCGACTGGGGAAGGAAGGGCAAAGGAGTTTCGGGTAGATGTTTCGGTTTGTATGGCGACTGGCACTACTTTCGAAGGCGTGGAAATTTTTGTTTGAGGAAAACTCGCCTTGCAGCGGTTCCATTGCTCGACCGATTGGTGAACTTGCAATAGTTGTTGCAATACAGTAGATTCCGCCATTGCTGCGACGATAAAAATAATACATTGTTGATTCGGCCTCCCGTCGGGCCAATGAAAAATGGTTTCGGGGGCATGTCTCGGAGCAAATCGTTGGTTCCGTTGGGTTCCGTTGCCAACAGGAGAACAGGTCATAGCCGAGATGACCGTATCGGGCAAGAAAGCAAGCTCCTCGTGCCAAGCGCCTTGTGCAACTATGAAACTACGCAAGTCGATGGTGGTGAGCGACGGCTTGCTAAGTGCTCAGCGACGCCCCCCCCCCAAAAAAAAGTACCGTACCCTATGTCTCTATCGCTTGCGGATGAACCCTGTGCTCTGGGCAGTAATGTCCCTCCCTCCAGTGCTCCCTCGTCTCGCACACTCGCAGCCTTTCAAACAGAAGTCAGCAAAATTCTGCTGCCCCATGCTGCGGGTACGGCCCAGCTGCTTCCAGCTCCTCTGTAACAAACGATCCGCCCACCGCTCCCATGGTCTGGAGCTCTGGAGCCCACTGCAACCACCACCACCCGCCTGGCTCACGCAGAGCCTGTGCTGGCAGCCGCTGCCCTTACAAGTGTCTGGCTATGGACACGGCGCACACGGCATTGCCTCCGCACGAAGCACGCCGTTGTCGAGGGACGTCTCAGGGCTCCAGGTATTAGCCTTGGGGTTTGCTCCAGACATACCTGCTTCCCAATCATCGCGTAGCCACGATTTCAGGGGCGAGGCCCCAGGCGCAAAGCATTGGCTGCAGAATGCAGACGCGCCCTCCTTCACCTGCTCCACCTCCGCCCGCACTGGCAGCTGCAGCTATTGGCCCAATGACGGTGACGGCGGGGGTGGGGCCGTCACCGCCGCCGCGTCCGCGCCCCTCGCTGACACGCCCACCCAGCACTCCGCCGTCAAGACTGACTGCACGCCAAGTCGCCAACCACTGCTGTCCGCGTCCAAACCTGCCCCGGCTTAAAGCCTCCCAGCCGAAGGGACACCGTAACCCGCTCCGTACCTGTCGAGTGCCACTAGTCCATGTTACAATGGATGGAAGGCTAGTGGCTACGGTGGGATGTGTGTTACACAGTGTGGACTGAGGAGCACCGCATGAGGTCTTGCGGTGCGGTGAGTGTAAAGGGCCCCACGGCCCAACCCAACGGGCCAGCACTGCAGGCTTCGACCCTCTGTTTCCCGGAGACAAAGGGGAGACAAGGGGGGATATCGGTCCCATGGGACCCGCCAGGACCCGCCGAACTGCGATCTCTGGGGTCCAGTCGGTTTGTTGGCGAAGGCGGGATTGCTAAATGCAAAGAACGGCCCAAAACCATTTAGCAACTAGTGCCGCCGGCGAAGCAACGACAATGTTGGGATCGCAGTCGGACATTGAAACGACGCAGCCAAGGGCACTAGGGCAGCCAAGGGCCTTACGGAGCTTTCCCCGGGGCCCAGGGGCGTGCCCGCATGTGCCCGCCGAAGGCGAAGCCAGAGCGAACCATTAGCGCCGAGCCGACGCGCACAGTCATCCTGCAATCATCCTGCGATCCGGTCACCGTATGCAAGTCATACCCTAATTATCTAGGGCGAACGCACTCAACAAGCAATAGTCCAACGGTGCAGTCCATGGAGCGTCAATTTGCTGCGATGCGGTGCAATCGTGCGTTGCCAAGCCATTCCAGCCGCCAACCGAAAGGTGTCGGGGCAGCGGTGACAACCTGGAACGATGCCGCGGCCCGGGTTTGAACCCCAGAACATGTGCAAACGCAAACGTGCATACGCCCACCGCGCACGCCAGCCGACAGTGTATCGGAGGCCCGCGGCCACCAAGTGAGCCGGACTGGAACCTCGTCCGCGTCGTACACACACATACACACACACACACACGCACACACACGCTTAACGTCAATGATCTGTTCTGTTCGAACCGAAGGGACACGCGTCCGGTATACTACTGTTTAGTGTAGGTTTGTGTCGAATTAGGCAGGCACCTACATGTTGGGTTTGTGTGCCTCGCCTGCATTTGTGATGCTTTCGCCAACACAGCATTGCCCCCTGCCCGATGCTCAGCCAAGCCTGCCCGATGCTATGGAATATATAAAGTGCGCTCGACATGCCCTCACACACACATTCGCCTGGCCCCTGACCCCAGGCAGTGCCGAACGTTTGTTATTTCGGTTGCGGTGCCGTACAAATAAAAACAAGGAACCTGTCCAATCGTTCGGCTACGTCGCACTTTTAGGACTTAATCCATAGAACTCCATCATTCAAAAAAGCGCGAAACACAATCCCCCAGTTGCAACCGCGCAAGGTGGGCGCCCAACCCGGTGAGACCGAGTCGTATAAGAGCCGTACGATTTACGGCAGACCCCAACCGGCGGTCTACCTGGTCAAGCGCGCCGCTGCCTGGGGTACAGCTGGGCTGTTGGGCATGCTGACGTCATCGTACGACAGGCGCGAGCCGACGCCCGCCGAAGCCGCCGTCGCCGCCAACGTCGCGGGGCTGAGACCAAACGCCCCCACGTCCAACGCTTCCGGCCGCGACCGGCCGCGGAGCGACGTCGCCCCCACATCCGTCAAACGTCCGCTCCTCCGACTGAATGCGGATTCAGCGCTTCCCTGGTGGGTCGGCGTTGCCTTATCGGCGCTGGCATCGCCACCGTATCCGTACCCATAGCCGTACAGGCCGCCATAAAGCAAGCTGCTCTCGCCGCCGCCGCCGCCGCTGCCGCCAAAGGTGCGCCCCTCCGTCGCCTCCGTCCCAAGCGATGATCTGCTGACCTGACGCTTCGCCCAGCTCTCCCCCGCCCGGCCGCTGGGCGATCCCTGGAGCGATCCCTGGAGCTGCTGCAGCTGCCACGATGACGGACTGCCTTGCATCCGCCGCAACGACGACACCGGAGTCAACGGCTTGGGGGGCCGAGCGCTGAGCGAATTGCCCACCGAATCCGTCCGCTCCAGGTGCAGTGGCGGCGGCGGCGGCCCGGCCTTGGCCTTGCGGAGTGACAGGGCGTCGACGTCGGTGTCGTGGACCAGGGATGTGAGGGTCAGGGCCGCGCCGTGCCGCTGCTGCTGTCGGCGGCGCAGCAGCAGCAGCACCGCCAGCGCCACGCCGGCCGTCAGCACTCCGCCCAGGACCGCCGCGATGATCAGCATCAGGCGGTTGCTGCGGCGGCTGAGGGCGGGGGGACTGGGCGGGTCGCTGAGCTCGGAGAGGGAGACGACGGTGACGATGGACTCCTGAGGGCACGAGGCGTGTGGGGGCGAGGAGGCGAGGAGGCGAGGAGATGATACGAGAGGGCTGAGGGAGGTGGGCAGCGGAGGAAGGCCGGGGAAACGGGTGTGAAGTGGCGGGCACAGTCAGCCGCGGGGGGCCAAAGGAACAAAGGTATCGGGCGTCAAGTATGCGGCAGCCGGGGCGGGGCGGGGCGTGGTCCGTGAGGCTTATCGTATCAAGAGGCTGTCAAGTGCCGAGGGCGGGAAAGACGGATGCGTGAGGGGCGCTGGAAGCCTCGACATGCGAATTGAGAAACACAAAGCGACCCTAAGCTCAGCCGCCAGACTCTTCTCGCACCCACCTGCACGCTCCAGGCTCGCACGAAGACGGCGGAGAACAGCTCCAGGGGCTGCCGACCCACCAGGGACGTCGACACGAAGTCGGAGAAGTTGGCCAGGGTGGCGCGGGGCAGGCCCCGCACGGTGAGGTTGACGTCAGCAACCACAGACCCGCTGCGCAGCGCCAGCACCGCAAAGGCCCAGGCGGGCAACTGGGTGACCTGGGACAACTGACGAGACGTTCTGAAAGGAGCGGGGCGGGGCGTTGCGCGGGCGCGGTGGTTTTGGCGGGGTTTGGGGGAGGGCTTATGAGAGCGAAATTGCGTGCAATGCAGCAGTGGTCGCTGGCGGGGAGTGGTGCGGTGCTGTGCGGTTGGCGCGGTGTCGGAAAGGGGGTAAGATTAACGGAGATACCGCAGGCGGGCGTGGGGGAAGGGGCTAGGGGAAGGGGAAAGGCTTGCCCGTTGCCTCAAAGGGGTTCCAGGGCGGATGCTGGTAAGCGATCACCAGGTGCGGTCACGGCATAGGATATGTGAGTGCGTGAGGGAGGGCAGGAGTGAAGGCCGACACGGCCGAGTGCGGTTCTACGGACGTGGCCCGAACCTTCCCTCCGTTACGATCGCTCCAAGAGACACGTCCCGAGACAAACGACGGCAGCGAACTGGCGCCGCGCGGACGGCAGCAAAGCTACTCTTCCAGCAGGCGTGCAGCGGCAGCGGCAACAGCAGCAACGGCAACAGCGCCAGGCTGACCCACTCGTTCCGGAAGGCCTCCACCGCCGGATCCCCGTCGCCAGCCGCCAGCGTCTCGAACGGCGCACCCACGAGCCGCAACTCCAGCTGAGCCTGAAACACCCGGTAGGCGCCCCGGTAGCTGGGCTCCAAGGCATCTAGGAAGAGGCTCGCAAGCAGTGTGATTGCCCCGCCGGCGCCATCCGAGCGAGGGGTCGCCGACTCGTTCTCGCCGGGGTCTGCGCTGGCGGGTGCCTGGCAGATGAATTTGATCGTATGGTAACACGCGCGCAGCTGCGGCCCGCCGCTATCCCCCGCGGTGCTGTTGTTTCCTGGTGCGGCTGGCAGGATTGTCAGGCTGGCGCAGCAGCCGCTGGGGAGGGGCAGGACGGTGGCATGTGTGGCAGGCGGGGGGAGCGGTGGCGGCGGCGGCAGAGGGACTGGCGGTGGGGTGGCGGCGGCGGGGGGCGGTGCGGGGGTTCGCAGATCTCGGGGCGGGGGCCGGGGCCCGACCGCTGGCGTGGCGGTGGGGGCGGAGCCACTCGGCGGCTGGCTGGCTGGCGTAGCCTGAGGTGGTGTTCGGGCGGGTGGAGGAGGCGCGGGGGAAGGGAAAGGGAAAGGGGAGGGTCTTGGAGATGCTTTGAGGACGGGCCTCCTGCGGCCTGGGGACGGGGGCGTCGCCCTTAGGGAGGGCGGTGGTGGTGGTGGAGGGAGGGCGACTGGCCGGGGATTGGGAGGCGGGGACGGTGGCGAGGGTGGCTGTGGCGGCCGGGACGGCGGCCACGGCGGGCGTGGCGGTCTGGGAGGTGGCGACGGCGGGTATGGTGACGGCGACGGTGGTTGCGGTGGCGGCGACGGCGGGGACGGCGGCGACGGCGGCAGTGGAGGCGATGGTGGCTCCGGATCCGCCGCGCAGGAGGCGTGCACCGCCAGCGCGCCGCTGCCCCAGAGCTGTGACGGGAAGATGGGAGTGACCCGCGGGTCGGTCAGCACGTACTCGAGCAGCGGCGGACTGCCGCTCCAGCTGGCGCCCGACGCCAGGCCGAACCAGAAGTCGTACGATCCGCCCAGATCCTTGGCTCCGAGGGCCCGAGACAGCTCGTCCATCTGCGCCTGTGGTACGGTCCCGTACGAAGGCAGGGACAGCGAAGGGCAGCAAAGGAGGTCAGGAATGCGGCGGCCCGTCGCCGGCACCGGCCGGCACCTGACCCGCAAGTTGCAATCCAGGCGTCCAGAAGGAGATCCCACACAACACCCCGTGTCCCAGCAATAAAGTAAGCAAAGCAGCCCTTGGAGGCCCGATGACAGGGTCACACCCAGGGTGGTGGTTACAGCTGGGGGCGTGGGGCTCCGGGCCCGTCGGGCTGGTGGTTCTGAAGTCGTGTTCAGCGCCAGCCCACAGAGTGGAGATTCGAGCACATGAGACTCATTCGGCCAGCCGCTTAGGAGGAGCAGCATTCACTTCCTTTACAACTGCGGTCGCGGTGGCGGTCGCGCAGGGCCATCCCCCCTGCCCCCTCCCCAACAGCGCGGCATCGATGAGAGCCCACTGGTGACGGAGCCGCTCCAGCTTCGGCTCCCCGCCCCTGCTCGCCACGTCGTCGCCAGCGTGTCTTGGCTGCGTTTCGTTCATCTAACCGTCTGGCCTGCCTCTGCGGACTCCTTTTCCCTACTAAGCTACTAAGGTACCCCAGCAGCTCGCCCGCGCCCTTCCCCCCCCACCTGTGACTCGAAGGCCGCCAGTTTGCCGCCCGGCAGCAGGTCAGAGCACAGCTCCGCGGCCTCACTCCAGCTGGCAGCCACGTGGCAAGCCAGGTAGCGGGTCGCGCCGCCCGCGGCCCCGCCGAATAACAGGACCTCCGAGTCGCCTGCGAGAACGGCAGCGCACCGGAGCGGCAGCGTTTGAGGAGATCCAGGCGGCATGCGGGCGCGTAGGTTGTTTGCGGTCGCGACGGCGACAGCCTCTCCGCAGCCTCCCGTGTGAGCTGCTTGCTGCCTCATGGCACGGGGACCACGGCACGCATGGTGGCCGATTGTAAGAATGCTAAGCACCCGGTCACGACTCAGGGGCATGACGTCAGCACGTCACCCGAAGAACCATTTTGCACGGGGTCCGTACCCACATTTGGAAAGCACGTGCGCCGCAGACGGTGTAATGGCCGCGGGGGGCGTTGGCAAAGCGGCCGGAGTCGGCGGGCGTCTCGCGGTGCTGGAAGCAGCTGCTAGCGCTGGCGCTGGTGCCGGTGCCGGTCTAGGCGCAGGTGCAGGCGCAGGTGGCGCACTGCTAGCAGCAGGACCGGAGGGCGGTGGACTGCGGGGTCGTGGCGGCTGCGGCAACCCGCGCGGAGTCGTAACGCCAACAGGGCGAGGTTGCGATGGCGGCGGCGACGGCGGCTGGTCTGGCTCTAGTGGCGGCCACTCTTCTGGAGGCCAATCCTCCGGCTCGCCCGGCGGTGCCGAGACGCCCGGTTGGGTCCCAAGTAGCGAGGTAGGCCGGGCAGGTCGCGGCGACAGCGGCGGCACGGGCGCTGGCGGAGGCTTTCTGGGCACAATAGGGACGCGGCAAACGAAGGCGTGTTTCACGCCGCCGCCATCGTTGCCCTGACCCATGGGTCCGCCGTCACACGAGTGGAAATTGACCTCAAGCTGGTGCGCAGCTTCGCTGTCACACGTCAGGCCGCGCGCGGCGCCACCGCATGCAGCCATGGGCGGCTGGGCGGCGGCGGCCGGTGCCGAGGCAGCAGCAGCAGCAGCACCGCCAGCAGCAGCTGGGGAGGAAAGCAGCAGTCGGACGGCTGCGCACAGGGGCTGGGCTGGACTGCCGCTGCCGCTGACTTCAGTCACCGTACCGGCGGCCGACGGTGCAGGGGCATCCGGCCAAGATCCGTTGACGAAGCCCTGACCTGGCGCAGCTACGGCGCGGAGGAAAGCCGTGCTGCTGCCTGGCCGTGGGCGATCCAGGAAGCCCAGGTGGTGCTGATGCTCAAGCGTGGTGAGCCCAACGAAGAAGAACCTGCACAGACCCTTTAGGTGAGCTGCGCTAACTACAACTGCAACTTATATCCTGAAGCCCAACGCGCAAACGAAGACGTCTGATGAAGTGCCCACTCACTATGCACAGGCCGTACAGGTCATACGTAAGAGGGCTCCAGAACCCGGCTACTCCAAGTGCGCACCCTCGACTTACTCGTCGGTCCAAATACTTTGGGTGCAGCAGCCCATGGCTAATAGGTCCGAAACTGCGCTTAATTCCTCCTCCGTCGCCAGCGGAGTCAATACACCCTGGCCATTCGCGCGGCTTTGGCAGGTGGCCATCGCGCCCGTGAAGGTTGCCGCAAACCAATGAAGTTCATAGCGATAATTTTCATCGGAAGACTCATGAAACTGAATGGCATAACGTAGAGCCTGAACTCGACCGTTCGGCGCCGGAAGTGTGAACACTGCAACGGCGACCGACGGCGCGAAGTACACCGAAATGAATTTATCAAGTGACAGTACTACTTGTGTGACATTGCCATATAACATGACATCAAGGGTAACCTTCCAAGAAAGGCCTTCAAGGGTAGGCCGTAATGCAGGGCCCCGAACTTCAAACTGCCCAACTCACCTGCAATAATAATAAGATGTGTGATGTAAGCAAGTAGACCGACGCGTCCCGAGGTGCAATGAATTTTGTTCGACGGTTGAGCCGTGCGGCGCGAACGTTCTACGACTCGACAGTCCTCCAGTTTGCATTTGTTCACAGTAAGCGGCTTTGCTGCATTCTGCATAACTTGCGCATGGGAAAGTTGTTATGGAGGAGCTATCGGCGCGAGGTCCTGTCCTACCAGGCTATACGACTGCTTCAGTGCTAACTGTGTCGAAAGGCGACGAAGCCAAAAGATGACATGCGCATGGAAATGTAAGCAGCAGTCGCCTTCTGCAAACTGGCGCATGGCTCACTTTTTTTGCGTTCAATTGCGTACGACTGGAACTTGCTCGATGCCCGTCGAATTGTTCGTGGAGGGTTCGTGGATACGTCGCAGTTACCACTGCACTATTTCTGGGCCCGGCAGATATTTGACTTTTGGAAGCGAGTAGCGTGGCAAACTACGTCACAGGCGCGGGCAGTGCTTGAGGAAGATATCAAGGCGTAGTTGGAAACGGATCGCTCAGCCACGCACGAATATTTTTGAGCGGGTAATGCGCTTTGGATCTTCAAGACGCTCGGATATGATAACAGGCAGCATGTACCCGCGGGGCTCAACTGTGAAGAGAGGCAAAGGCGATCTTGGGCCTGGAGACTCCGTTTGATGAATTATTGGCCGAGTTTAGACGCCGCCTTTTGTTGGTTTGGAGCTCTGATAGCCTCGATGGGGACCCGCGGGGTTTCTCGGAGCATGAGGAAGGGGGTGTGGGACGGGAAGCGCCCGGGGTTACCGCGTGTCGGTACCTGAAATGGATGGGTGTGGCGTATACGTTCTCAGACCACAAGCGGACATTGGACCACCTGAAGGTGTGTATGTCACGAAAACACCACGCGGCGCTTTCGGCTGGGTCGTTGGGACTCGGATGTGTCGCGGCGCGCACGGGAACCGGGTCGAAAACCACGTGCGGACAGGACATGCCGGGTGTATCGCGGAGGGGCGGTAGAAGATGAGTTGCACGTTTTGATGGAATGTCCGGAGCATGCGCCGAACTTGGTTAGGCCGCGGCTGCGGCAGCACGAGCAGTTCGAGGGAACGCTAGGCCTCGCTCTCATTTTGACGCTGCGGCTCAATTCGTGGCCTCTTTATACCGGCCGACTCAGCTGACCCCCCGGCCATGATGATCTCCTGGCTTGGCAGTCTGTGCAACGGCCTGCGTGTCAATTGCCCGCCATTGGCGGGCAATTGACACGTACGGTACTCCAGAACCTAGCTATGGAGACCCGCTGAACCAACAATGACCTGCACTACATCCCAATGACATTTGTACCAGATATCTCTGGGGGCCCGCTGACCCCAAGCCCAAACCCCACCAACCACCAACCATATCAAATATACGAAGGCACACGCCATCAAACTTGCTTCCGCTCACACGTGCAATGTGCTAGACGCCACTTAACCCCCTCCGGCCTCTGGCGATGTTCCACCAAAACAAGGCTGGCCCGGGACGTCAGCCATTTGCTGCCCGCGCACCAATCAGGTGCGATGATGACGATAATCCCTTCAGGGCATCGCCAATCAAATTATTTTCCCCAACACCCAGTCTCTTTTAATGTCTTCGCACAGTTTGCGACGCTCGTTTACACGGGCACCTGACCAATCCTCCTAGAGCAGCTATCCAGGACGGGGCCGTGGGTCAGTGTGCTGTGCCCTCCGACACCAGCGTCAAGTTCGCCATCAGCGGCAGGTCTTTGACGTCGTCGATGGCGGTGACCTGATCCTGGCCCGTGCCAAACGTCCAGCCGGACCCAAGGTACTTCCGCACTTGGAGTGCCTCAACCATCGACAAAATCGGGTACTTGTGGACGTCTGAAACGGGACAGGCAGACAGTGGCGGCGGCAGTCCGCATCAGCAGAATGTACAGCATGCGCTGCGGCCGCAGCCGTAAAGCGTGTCGGGGCTTTCCGTGTGGGTCTGGGCACAGTCGCTTGTCCGGAAACAGGCCTCAGTGTAAATCTAGCCTGCGCACCAGTGCTTTATCTCGGCGGGATTGCCGTTGGGTGACCACATGCCCCCTGGTTGCGTCGGGCCTGGGTGAATATCTAATATCACCCACCATTAGGTATTTCGGCTCAACTGCATCTGCAGGTAACTGGCGTGCGTACGGCAGATAGGACAAAACCGAAATCCCGACGCAGGTGAACGTAACCCAAAGCTTAACCAGGCACGGCAGCTGTGTCCTCCCGTTAGGGTATTGCCACGCACCCTTCTCTGCGCATTATGCCCTGGGCCGCAGCGGCCGGGCAAGAGAGCGCAGCACAAGTATGTCAGGCTGTCCCACACATTCGCTGTAGGAGCGCCCGTATTCAGGTGCCTACAGCGCCGCGATGGAAGCAAAGCGACGAGAGCGCTGGCAGCGTACCTGTCGTAAACGTGTAAATCTCCTCGCGGAAATAGACGATGCAGGCAAAAACCACCACAAAGAAGAACTGCACGGGAAATTGCGATGTTCGGGATCAAGGACGACGGAAAGCGTGACTGCCTGGACTTGGTGTCCCCTGGGTCCAAACTCAGCAACCCAGACACCACATCGTATGGTCAGCACCATCAGCACGCCCAGCACCATGAAGGGGTCCAGGGATGGATGGGCAAGGGGGGCACGCGTGGAAGGTCCTCGTGGCACGTGCGGCGTCTCACCCCTAATTGAAGCCAGCGGTTGGGGTTGGCGACGCGCGTAGCTGGAGCTGCCGCCGAACTCACGATGGCCGAAATCACTTCGACTGGAGACGAGCTTGCTGCTACCTCAACTACGACGCCCTGCTGCGATTGCACCGGTGGAGGCACTGGTGCTCCTGGCTTGGAAGCCATCCTAAATCAATATAAGTTGCAACTTTATAAAGTCGTTTTAAAGGGTGCCCTGTTTGGCGTACAGGAAATTTCAAGGAAAGGTGTTCGAACTGCTACGGCTACGGCCAGGTAATGATAAATGAAACCAGATCAACTATTCCTGTACAATCCTACCCTCCGGAGAAGCGCACAGACTATTACATTACTCCAAAATAGTTTTCTTTGCGAAAGTAACCTGTGTCGTACGAGAAGTTAGCGACTTGATTGTCAGTGCGAACATGGCTGCAAACCTTTAGATACACGTCCCATTTGATAGCACACTTTTGTAACAACCTGACTCAACACTGCCTTCGCCGCGTTGCATCCAGACGACTTTGCGCCAACCCCTTGCCGGTCCGTCACTGGTCACAATAATTTTAGAGAACATCTGGGACTTGTAAAGCCTCCTGTGAGTATGCTGACGCCGGTTTTACACAGCGGGTGAGCGGGTTGACGGGTATTTGCCAGGCGGGAGGAGTAGACGACGGAGCCAGTGGGGTTCGGGCCGTGAAAACGGCCACCCCTAAAGGTTGGGCACCATTAAGATGGCTGCGTCCGTGCCCCGAAAAAGCTTCACCAATTCAGCGGTCAACACATTCACAGACCCAGTACGGTACACACACCGTGTCCTGAACTTTGTGGAAAGGAAGTGCACGCGGCGCGTGCTTGCGGCGCGTACAGCAACTTCATCTCTTCTCATCAAGTCTGCTATTGCAGCAGAGCTATTGCAGCCAAGTCTGCTATTGCAGCAGAGCTATTGCAGCCTGCAGGGCATGTATATTGCCCGTCCTGTCGACACGGCGGCTGCGTGCCTTACCCATCCCGTGTACGCTCCAAAACCCAAGGACGCAGAGTCGTCATCGTAGCGCTCGATAAGAAGACAGCCGTTCTGCCACAAGTGATACCAGTGCCTCTGCGTTTTCAACAAGTTCTAGGAACCTTTTACCGTATCCTCAGCCGTTCGCGGCCGGGCGTCAGTGCCTGGCAAGCGGCAGCCGTAGTCGTTGTGGCTTAACGTAACGAGCAGCCTCACAAGCCGGCTGCACAACACCCAACAATGGTGGGCTTCCGCAAGGTCAGATTAGACGTGGAGCAATGTTGCGACCAGCGGCGTTGGCAGGCCCAGGACGCCCTTGAGGGGAAGCGGCGCTGAGGGGAAGTTGTGCGTGATGTCCCGGTGGAGGACGACCCTGCGGGCGCGCAGTAGATCGTGAATGGTACGTGCGTCACAGTGGATGTGTGCACTGCGCGGCCTCTCGATGGAGCAAGCCTGGGACTCCCGCGGAGGAGCTTGTGCGCCTCCGCCGACAAGGGGAGACTGCCGGCCCGGTCCCCCATGACGAAATCCTGAACGCACACAACGTCATACACGTCCTGCGGCTGTTGCCTGACTGACTGACGGACGCACTGACTGACTGACTGCCCGACTGACTGACTGACTGAGATGTGCGCACCTGCTCTGCTGGTTGACTGTGAGCGTGATGGTGTGCTCGGTAGTGAACGTCGGCAGCTGCAGCCCCTTGGCCCCCCAGGAGGACAGCAAGTGGTGTACCGGCGCCAGGGGCCGCCACGCGAACGCCACGTCCATCTGCATCTGCTCGGGCGGAGGCCGGTCGGGGAGCGGCAGGGGGGCGTGCTTCGTTGGCTTGGGCAGTCAAAGGGTACTCTCTCGGCTGCGCGCATCGGTACGCATCGGTACACAGGCGGTGCAGTACGCGGCCCACATTGTGGTGGGGTGCGGTGCGGCACGGTATGCAGCGCAGAGCCGTTTGGGTCGACTAAGAAACCACGGCTCGGCGGTGCATGGCCCGCTGGCTCTGACCCCTCCGAATGACCACTTGGGAAGGTTTGAAGCCCATTGTAACCATTGCCGTACTCCTACAGTTTGGCATTTGTGAAGCTACGATTACGCTAAGCGTGGCGCAGTCCGAGTACACTGAGTTGGGCCGCTGGCCCCACCTTCGGTAAACTGTAGACCAATGCATTCATCAGTACGTGACAAATGACACACCTTGCGGTGCGTCCTAACAATGATCGCGAGTGCACAGTCTGCACACCACACCCTGACTGGTTGGCACGCGGCGCTATTCAGTGTGCCGCCCGCCGCACCTGCATATACACCTCAGGTGCCGCCGCGGACGCGAACGCGCCCGGCGCCGCGCCCTCCAGTCCGTGGCTCAGCTGCACCTGCCCCGCCGCCGGCGCGGCCGGAAGAGCAGCAGAGGAAATCTGCCGCAGCACGATGCGGTGGCATCTAATCCCTTCCACGTACGGCAGGGTCAGCAGGCGCGCCAAGCCCATCCATGCCGCGACGCTGGTGCTGTGCGGGCACCACAGCAGGTTAGTCTCGTAAACCGCGAACCTGTTAGGGAGTCACGGATTTTGCCGCGGGTGGGCACTTGTGGGAAGGTCGAAAAATGAAAAAGAAGGCTCGTCACCTCGTCCATTGGACGTTGAAGCGCATGTGAGCGGGGGCGCACCCAGCTGACCCAACCGACCCATGGGTCCTAAATAGCTGCTGATGGGAAGCAGCGGAGATGGCGCCTCAGAAACGCTGCCCGAGCAAGGCACAATGTTACGCTTTCGCCTCTCAGGTCTCGCCTCGCGTAATGGTCCTGGAGAATGCGGCGCGTGTCTCGCGCGTTGGTGGTCCCGGCGACCAGCGCCAGCGTCCGGCTGAGTGCCTCCTTCAGCTCCGGCGGCAGCTCCTCCGGCGTTACGGCGACCTCAACATAGTCACCGCCGCTCTCAGTTAGGCTGGCGCCGCCCGCTGTCGCGGCGGTGGTGTCGCGGACGTGCGCGCGAGAAGTGAACAGGCTTTGGAGCCCCCCGTAGAGGCTAGACGGCGGTCGAGCCATGTGTCTAAAGACGAGTCATGAGCGCTGTAAATGGCGTTTGGAAGCGCATGTCCTTATCCTTATGCCTTACTTGTTGCGAGAAGAGTGACTGCGGTCTTCATTTGATTGCGTGAGGACTTTGGAGTGCTGTACACGGCCGTTGACCTGTCCGTACAGATGACAAGCTGCGCGGTGCAAGGTGCCTCTCGCAAGCTGGTTGGGATACATCATTCAGAAGCGAAGGTCAAAGCTGCCAGCCGTCACGCTTTCCATGACAGACAACGACCCAAAGTGACGGCCTCCTTAGTGCATTCTGGCGTCTGTCGGCAGTCATCCTGTTAAACTTTGGCGCCAAACTGCCGATCTCTATTTTAACTGGGATCTGACCGAATTCCGGGGAGCTGCTCAGCTGGACATTCGATTTCGAGGTGGTTGAGGACGGTTAGCAGCCACATCGACCGATGGGCGATGGCCCCGACAACAGCTGCGCTTACTGCCAGTTAGCATGAAGTTTGACCATAAAATGTTGACCCCTGTACATAGAAAAGGGACGTCATAAAGGGAGACTAGTTTAAGCGGCGTTGCGAGGGACGATTCACGCCTACGGCGCCGCAATCAGTGCCCCAAAATGTTTCGACTAGAACCTGGGAATCTAAGCTCTGCAAAGTTTCTTGAAGAACTTGTCGGTCTGGAGCGTGCGACCTTTAAGAAGAACGACTCTTGGGCAGATGGCGAACTGGAGCAAATGGCCAAGAAACGTAACTGCATAATCGTCGTTGCAAGGCTGGCGGTTGACGGGAAGGTGAGTGGGGATTACGCCGCCCGTCATAACTATGTTGGCGACGGACGGAGCAGCTTCGACGGTGCCTGTCGTCCCCTGTGGTGCAGCTGTGTGGCTACGTCCTGTGCACAAGCACGGGGTTGAACGTTCACGTATCCAAGATCGCCGTTCGGGCCGACTGTCGGCGACAGGGTATTGCCCGAGGACTGATGCAGGTCGATGGGTCATCAACGGAATGGGACGCGGCGTTCGTCAGGGGCATCCGCGGATGAAGATGTTGCAAGGGAGAGCACGGGCTGCCTGTGATTCAGCCCCAGCAAGCATCCGCATGCCCCACCCCGTACCTCAACGAGTGGTTCCGCACGGCTTATACCTCGACACATCTGTGGCATGGCCTTACATTGAGACGTGTGATGCCCCGTGGTTCGCAACGCCAGGCAGTCTTGCGTACGGCGGCCAACCAACGGCGATCTAGCTCATCCACGCTGCACGTCGCTCTGGACAACGAGGCTGCCGTACAATTGTATAGGTACGCAGAAACGTACGAGCGGCAGGTTTCGGGGCAGAGATGCACCACGCAAAGGGCCCCCACGGCGTGACTTGACATGAAGACAGGGATCTTGCACTTCCGCCCGTCTGCCCAGTCCTGACGCGTCTAAATATGTTCCGGCGCCTGCCTGAAATTAATTGCATCGTTGCCCTGTACCTTGCAGATCACTTGGCTACAAGGAAGATGGGCTCTTGGTGGGTGCGTGCGTGCATGCGTTTGAACTTTGGGGTCTCAACTTATCAAGCTTTCCTTCGCGGAAGAGGCCATTGACATCTGCTTGCTCGTGAGGAAACGCGGCGCCCTTTCGGGGCGCCATTTGGGGCTCGCATGCTCCACATGCGGGTGTTCGATGCTCGGAAACAAGTCATTGTTACCTCATAGGGGTTAAGGAAGTTCATCATCGCTTACGCGACCTCTCAACAGCCACCCGCCCACTTGAACTCCCGGTGCCCCTGGGCCCCGGGGTGCGACTGCGCAGGAGGACTATTACACGCCCGGGCGCCACGCCTACAAGATGATCTGCGATCTCGAGCCGTACAAAGGCGCAGCGGAAGAAGGCAGTCTAGCTGGCAGGAAGCGGTGAATGTCCGCGAGCTGTACCAGCGATCCGGACCACCACTTATGAGTAGTGCCCCCGTTCAAGGGGGCCGGCGCGCGACCAGTTTATGAGATGCCGTTGCTGTTTGGGGCTTGGCGCTTTCCTCGCTCGGGGACCCTCTTTTGGTGATAGTCAGTGGCGCGGACGCCGGCATCATAGATACTGGCGGCATCCGGCGCCGCTGATGGCCAGCAGTCAACTGACTACGGGAAACCGTTTGACCAATCTTACCTCCACGAGCCCTGGTCCCCGTTACAGCACAGCCGCAACGCCACCCCTGCTGATCTCATACACACACACGGGCATTGCCGCTTGCTGTGAACAACCGCAGCGCGCACGATGGCATCAATACGGCATGCAATTCAAATAGTTCGGGCTGAGGAAGTTGACTCGTGAACGGCGGCGTGCCTCCGAGGCGCGGTCAGACCCACTGCATTGGCATATAGTCTGACGTCTATCGCGGCCCGGCCACTTCGCGCCTTCCGCTGGCCGAACTATACAGTCGCATCATGCGGCCACAGGGCGGGCAAGCTGAGGGCTTTGCCTGACGCGGTCGTGCCGGGCGCTCCCGCCGTGAATCGGTGCATACCAGCGCGGTCACCCGAATGCCCGCTGCTGCCTGATACTCCATCCGCGAGTGCGAGATCGGGCCCTTTTGCGCACGGCTGGGCTGCCGCGTGGTCGTCGCCCCGTGGCCCGCATCTCCTCACACCCCAACAAGCGCCCGGGCGGTCGTCGGATTTCACCTCTTGGTCGAGGGCGGATAAATCTGCGGCATGTATTAATGGCACAAACGAACCTGTGAATGAGCGATATGGTGAGGATTACGGCACGGTCGATGTATGGAATGCCATGTGTCAAGTGCGTGGTGCCATCCAGGGGGGTTGTGAGACACGGCGTGTGAGGCTTGCGGAAGGTCCTGGTCAACTCGGCGTATTGGCGGGTTCCGTGGCTGAGCGTGTGCGCGCTTGTACGGCTTCCAGGCGCGCACACTTATAAAGCGGACGGGATCAGTGCTTTCGCACGGTGGCAGGATGTTGGCGCTGCGCAGGATTATGCCTTCAGCGCGTGCGTTGCCCAGGCAGGCAACCGTGTAAGGAATCGAGACCGGGACCCCTGGGTCATCCCGACACAAGGAGTCACGGACGGCCCTGTCCCACAGCCTCCCGTATGACTCCCGCTGCCTCCATACCCACCCGCTCGTAAGCCGAGGCGTACGCCCTCTCCAGCAGCTCCGACATGTCCTCTCCGATGTTGATCTGCCGCGAGGGTCAGCGACAGTGTCAGCGAGGGTATCAGTAGCAGCGGACAAAGAGCCCCATGTCCCGGACACACGGACAAAAACGTGTAGGCCTTTCGCAATGACGTTCCAGCCACCGGAGGCTGGATGCCGGTTGACCAAAACAGCCCATGGACCACAGTTGAGCTGGTGCGGCCTGGTGAGAAGGGTGCCACCGTTTTCCCCTATCCCCAATGATAACGGCCAGGCCTGAACTCTTTCAGCGGGACAAGAACTTAGGCCATCCCCTCCTGGGATCGTACCACTTTGGTGAAAACGACCCGGGCGTTTTCGTTTTTAAAGGCCTGTGGATGAACCCTGCGCAAAGGCGTCACAGGAGGGTTCCGGCCAGGCGGCGAGATGAGGTGGAAAGGGCGGTGGCGGGACGGGCAAGCAGCTTACATCCGTCCCTACGGACCGGCACAGGTAACCTCAGGATCGTAGGATCAACAGTGTTAGCGGTGCCAGCTGTCGCAATCAAAAGCAGAGTGCTGCACTGTACGCTCCTCCGAAACCTGACTACTGGTTGGGGGGGCGCGTCCGGCCACTCGCTGAAGGCACGCGAAGGCATACAGGCGACCAACACAGTTCCACACGCGGTCCACCCGGAACCAATGCAGTGCCTGAGCCACCCATCAAGGCGCGCATCGACTCACACAATGACACCGGAACGCTTTAAGGAGCCCAATATCAGCGTAGTCGACACCACCTGCCCGATCAACCAGCCAGTCCAGCCCTGCGTGCGACGACAAGACGCTCCGTGAAACCATCCTTTTGACACGCTCAGTGCAGAGCCCACAGTTCAACAGCCTCGTCAAGGTCGCTGTTCATACTGAGGCAAGGGAAGAGGCGCATAACGATGCGTCCTGGACAGAGTCCCCCCCACCATTTCGCGTGTAGGGTGGAGCCTTCCTGCCTCAGTGGAGGATATGACAGTTGTAGTATGAAGATTTTCAAGAGCTCCGATATATTACGAGCTCCAATATACCATATCGGGTAATAACTGTGTGCTTTGGGTGTTGCGGTGACAACGGTCAGGGCTCAGGGGGCCGGAGTTTCGGTCGGTTGTCTGCAAGCCACTCTTACGTGAGTGTGAATTGGCAGTGCTATAATGTTGAGGTGTATTGGTTTTTTGCCTCGACTTGTCCTGTGCTCTCTCACGACTGTCGTACATAAACAGTAATGAGTTCCGCTTTCCTGCTTCTTGAGATACATACAAAGAAATTATTGTAATATTATGCCCGTGCACATTCTATATCTGTTGCACTTGTGCCCTCAACGACAATAAACAGTAAAAGCACGATGGAGAAAACGTCAAGCGTAAAGGCGGCAGAGATCAAGAGAAAAGGACCTGTAAAGGCTGCTCTGAGTACTGGCGATATCTTTGTGAGTAAATTGGGTCCACGGCGGCTTGATCAATTGGTCATGGCGTCGGTATCAGAGGGTTAGGAACGACAATGCGTGCCTCGACGCTGGGATGATTTGGGTTCCAGGTTTTGAGCGTTGAGCACGCCAGATGTTCCGGTGTCCGTGCGGCAGTGGCAGTTGCGCTTGCATGGGGTCGAACGTTTCAGTATTGGCGCTAAAGGGCCCTTCTAACCTAATTGAAGATCCTTGAACCAGCGCTGCCCCGACGTTTGCCTTCGTGCGCCCGGATATGCTGCAATAGGCGTCCGTCCTTCTGCCCCGGAACCGTTGCAAGGCGAACCGGAAGTCGACGTCGTGCAATCACCAAATGTATTGCCACCGCTGCCTTTGTCTTGCCTGCCTTCGCACCGGAGATGCACACGCGTTATCTTGTCATTCGAGCGCGGAACCTGGGTTGCGGTGAGGGGAGTGCCCCCGGCCTGTCCCCTCCAGCGCTGTGCGTGTCCTGTGCAACGCCACGCTCACCACCTCCCCCTCTTTCCCATTGGAACGGAATCCTGACGTTCCCTGGCCCCTCCAGGTTATTAAAGTGGGCACTTCCTCGCTCGTCCGGCCTGAGCAGCAGACGCTGAACCTCACCAACCTTGCGCGCATTTGCGAGACGATTAAGCTGCTAAAGAATGAAGGTAAGCAGCGGCTCGCCAGCCTGGCGGAACTCCGCGACCCGGCGGGGTCAGCTCGTCGCAGTCCGGG
Source organism: Pleodorina starrii (assembly GCA_030267565.1). Classification (NCBI taxonomy): domain Eukaryota; kingdom Viridiplantae; phylum Chlorophyta; class Chlorophyceae; order Chlamydomonadales; family Volvocaceae; genus Pleodorina; species Pleodorina starrii. The sequence goes on from BRXU01000003.1 coordinate 4,135,825, forward strand.
AAGAACGAGCGGCGTGGGCGCTTCGCCTGTCCACGTGCCGTAAGTAGCTGTGCCGAACCATGGACCTCCACGGAAGGGGGTTGCGAGCCGGCTGGCCGCCCGATGTGCTGCACGGCCTTGCTGCGCATCCACCCTCGGTGGCGAACGGATCTCCTCACAGCCCAACCGGCGCCGCTGCCTCAGGCCACCATGTCATCATCGTGACCAGCGGAGCTGTGGGCGTGGGATGCCAGCGCCTGGGCTTGGCCACCAAGCCCAGCCTGCTGGCCAAGAAGCAGGCGCTGGCGGCGGTGGGTCAGGTGCACCTCATGAAGTACTATGAGGACTTTCTGGCGGCACTCGGGCTGGTGAGTGGGTGACGAACAGGTGGGACCGGGGCTGGAGTTGTCCGGGCGGGGCGGGGGCTAGGTATCGCCGATGATGAGGTCGCGGTGCGAGGTCCCATGTATGTGCTGGCCCTCCTCGGAGGCTGGCACTGGCACTTTGGCGCTGGCGCTGGGTTGTGGATAACGCAGCAGCCCTAGTGGATGCGACGGCATGCGGTAGTGGTCCACCGGGGGCTGGCGGTTGCGGCAGCGGTGCGCTGCGTCTCCCGCGGCGCGTGCGGCGGGGCATGATCCGCGCGCTCCTTTACTGCCTAACCGGCTTGTCGGCTGCCTGGCTGAGCAGCCGCAGCGGCACCACCATCACGATCGGGACCTCCACCTGGCACTCTGCCTTTGCTGCCCTGCCGCTCCGCTGCTCCGCTTCCTCCTGTAGACGTGTGCCCAGGTGCTGCTCACGCTGGACAATCTGGCCAACCGCAGCCAGTACCTCAACGCGCGGAACACGTTTGCAGAGCTTCTGGCGTACGGCGTGGTCCCGGTGGTCAACGAAAACGTGGGTGCGGGCGCGCTAGACGGGGGGCGTACCGCCAGCCGCATCAGCAGGGCGGGGAGATCCCTAGGGAAAGTGATATGAATGCCCACACTTCAGACGCATTGCAGGGGAGACGCCGTAACCTTTGCCATGTGCGATGCCGTATGTGCCGGTCCTCGGCAGCAGTGCATCGGACTCAAATCCCAGCTCCCGACTTGGTACCGCCCGTCCCCAGGATACGGTGGCGGTGCAAGAGCTTCGCTTCGGCGACAACGACACTCTGTCGGCACAAGTGGCGGCGCTTGTGCAGGCGGACTGGCTGTTCCTGCTGACGGACGTTGACTGCCTGTACACGGGTGAGGAGGCGCAGGACCCGGAGCGGGAGGAAAAGGGGGGCAGGTGGCGAGGGCCCTGTGGGAGGGCTCAGATGGGGTCCCAAAGGGACGTACGGATGGGGAGCTGGCGGTGACGATACTTTTCTCTCCATGGGCCGTTGCACGTAATGGTCTCAAGTCCCTGCTTTATTTGTTAGCGCCCGCCGAAGCTCTATAGGCTACTTCCCATGTAACACGCTCTGTTGAGCTGTCCGTCATGTCCGTGCCGGGACACCCTTCCTGGTGTGCCGCCCGCTGCCGCAGCCAACCCGAAGGACGACCCCAGCGCGGTGCCCATATACGAGGTGGAGGATATTTCCCGCCTCAACGCTGACACCTCCACACGCGGCACGCAGTGGGGCACGGGCGGCATGGTCACCAAGCTCACGGCTGGCCGCATCGCCACCGCCGCGGGCTGCACCATGGTCATCTGCAACAGCAACAAGCCCGAGAACATCGTGCGCATCGTCAAGGTGGGGTGGATGGACGGGCGGGCAGGCAGGCGGGTGGGCTTGGTCGGCTTGTAGTGCCGGTGGGACGCAGCGCGCGACTGAGATGTGATCGGCATTAGTTGCAGCGACATCCCGCGATGGCTGATCCGGGCTGCGGCTCGTTGGGGATATTCCCGCTGCACTCAGGCGGGATGAGATCCGCCTTCGCGTGGCCCGTGGCCGTTGGCGAGGTAAATAGGAGGTTCCCAAACCGGTGCTCTCCTGGAATGTGTCCGCCTTCAGGGCGAGCCGAAGCTGGGCTCCAAGTTCTTCCCGCTGCCGCACAGCCTCAAGGGCCGCAAGCGCTGGATCCTGTCGGTACCGGTCAGGTGCGTGCGCCCCGAGCCCCTCTCTGGAGCTTGCAGCCCGACACGGGCACTGGACGGGGCGCGTCGTGTGCGGGAAGCTGTGCTGCGCGCGCATCAAAACTGGTCCGCCCGTCAGCTCTTTCGTGCGTTCATCACTGAGTGGCTCCTTGAGTACCGTGTCGTGCGATGGCGGCCGAGGCAGGCCCCAGGGCTCCCTCCGCCTTTGGGGGCGTCGCGCCGCTCATTACGGTAGCCGCACGCGTGAACCGCTGCTCCCTCTTCTTCTCCGCCGCTCCCAGGGGCCAGCTGTGGCTGGACTCTGGCGCGGTCCACGCCGTGCGAGACAAGCACAAGTCGCTATTCGCGGCTGGCGTCGCCCGGGTGAACGGGAACTTCAACTCGCAGGTGGGTGGTTGCGGAGCCGCGTTGTAATACCATCATGCGAAGACGCCCTGCAGCCGCCTGTTATGAACGATGATGCTGAGTTGTACAGTCCGCACGAGGCGTGGCATGATTGAAGCAAAAGCAGGCAGCAGTGCCGGAATGGCTTCTGCACCCAACCGCTCCTCGGGCATAGGGACGGAGATACCAGTGTTTGACGCCATCCACCAATCCCGCCCGATGGTCCCGCTCGCAGGACTGCGTGTCGCTGTGCGACGCCTCGGGCATTGAGCTGGGCCGCGGACTGGTTAACTTTTCCAGCGAGGAGGTTCGTGCGGTGGCGGGCAGCAGCCGGGGCAAGGCAATGGCGGATCAGCTGGGCTTCCCCACCATGGACGAGGTGGTGCACCGGTGAGCGTGAGAGGGAGCAAGCTGCACGGGGTGGAGGTCGGCGACCGGGATGAGCCAGGGGGCGCGGCTGGGTCGGGGAACATGCTTGCCAGGTCAAAAGCTTGGAAAATGCGTACCACCGGGGATGTGATTGTTGCCGCACGAGAAGCAAGGATCCTTTTGCAAGGATGTGGGGCGACATGGGGGGCTTCATCACGGAGTTGCGACCCGCAGGCGACTTTCCCGCCTTCCCACGTGCAAGGTGCACTGCCTGGGCCAGAAGAGGACCAACGCCAATCCCGTTACCCGTATCACGTTCCCGACAGAGAAAAGCTGGTGCTGCTGGCGAGCGAGATGGAGAGCGATGAGGAGCAAAGCGGCGCAGGGGGCACGCCCAACGGTGCGGCCAAGGCCGACGACGCGGTCGACGAAACGGCCGTCGTGGCAGCTGAGGCGGCGGTTCTCTTGCAGAACCTCGGCCCTTGCTAGTGGTCTGACCTGCTACCTCGTTACCGCTTGGCGGGAGCTTGAGTTGGAAGGGTAGCTTGATAGGATTAGCGTAGGTGAGTCGTACTTGATTGTGTATCTCGCAGCTGACACCATAATTAGGCGCCTTAGGGCGCTGCTAGATTGGGGCGACTAGAATGGCTAAGCGAACAGCTTAAGCCAAAGCGACTGCCGGGAAGCTGACACTGCACTTCAGAGACATTCGGAGACTGAAACCCCACGCCGCGGCTGTTTGTGCACGCGGCATCGGCCGAGTCCGCAACGAGACATGTGCGTGTGTGCATTGTCGTACCCTGCCCTGCATTCATGTTACCTAAGTCTATGGGAGACTCTTGCTCTGGGGCTTCAGGCGTCCTTTACTTCTTGGGGCATGTCAAGTGGATATTTGCTAGGTGGATGCTGCAACAGGGGAGTGCGCAGTGAGCAACCCAATGCCAGGCCGAGAGTGTGCTGTTTTGCTGCAGGCGTGAAACCCAGGGGTCGATTGGGATCGATTGCGGTCGGCACAGGGTAGGGGTCGGCAGGAGGCTGAAAAGAGATACCAAAAGCCGGGGCAGGTGAAATGCAAGAATTTGAGATGGCGCGGCCATGCCATTCTACCCCGTGTCTCTAATGTCCACGCGTGCCCTGAGTCAACAGACGAGCAAGGTCTGTGTATGTACAGGTGGTCTTCCCACCCTTCGCTCACCCTTCACAGGGAGCCTCATTTAGACAACAATGGCCAGCGTTGCCACTTCATGGCACGCACGCAGGCAATGAGGCAGGCAATGCCGCTAGTGAGCACGTATATCCATGTCGCACCCGGTCCGGGCAAGATATTATGAGAACGGGTCAATTTTGTGTAAACGCAACGGGCCCTTGGGACTCACACATGTCCATTGGGACATAATAGCTCGCAAGCGGTCGTTTTGAGGCGCCCCACGCTCGGGGCCTACCTGGAGGCGGTTGAACACGTATTCCCACCGCTTAGCCGGCCACAAAATAACGCACGCAAGGCGACGTCCATGCGAGCTGGGTGAATCCTGTATACAGTGCATGGCGTCCTAAGGCGCCGTCAACGCCGCGTCTGCTCAGTTGCGCCGCGTGGCCGCGGCAGCGGTCACCCTCTGCGCGCAAAGCTGGGGTAGCCGTCCCCATCCTCACTATCGCTGACCGTCGAGCTGTCAGTTGACAAACTGGCTGCGCTCGACAGCAGGAGTGGGTCCTGGACGCCGATCTGCGATGTGCATGGGGATGAACGGGGTCAGCAAACCGTCTGCATTCCGCAGGACGCACAGTTGTGCAGACCGCTCCTGTCAGTTCACGTACCTGCTGCATCAACTTTCGACGGCGAGCACCGTACTGCCTCAACCGGAACACGGCGCCGTCGTGGCGGCTGCTCCCTCGTCCCGGCAAACCAAGGCCAGCGGCGTCCGTTCTGGGTTGTGTCGCCTGTCGCAAACCGCCAGGAGCAGCGGGGCCCTCCTCCTCGTCTGAGTCAAGCTCGGAATCAACTCCAGGTGAGAGCGGGCCGGCCCGCGACGAATGGGCCAGCGAACGAGGCAGCGTACCACCGGCGGCTGCGCGCGGCTGGAACACAGAGGAGGCAGGGACGCTGTCTGCGCTGGCCGAAACGTCCAGGGAGGATTCCCCGATGGAGTCGTCGAGGCCCAGCGCCCGCGCACGCTCGGCGACCGCCTCAAGGCCACTTCTGGGCCCCACCTCGCGGGCGCGGCGCTGTCCGTCCAGAAGAGCACGCGATAACGGGTCGAGCACGGGCCCGCTGGCTTCGCTGGAAGCCATGAGGGTTTCGGAGCTGCTCAACAGCGGGTCCTGGGGCTCAGCGGATGGCGGCCTCCAGAGCTGCCTTGTGGGACCGTGATAGTTCGCCAGGGAGGGCCGTTTGCCTGTGGTGGGTCAGGGGATCCGTTGTCACGAAATGGTAGTTTGAGCGTCATCCGCTTAGGCCCCATGCTATGGGTTAAATTGAACCGGAGCTATGGGTACCGGTTGCACATGCAAACGAGGTTTCTGGCCAAGTACCGCTTTTTGAATGGTAGCTGCTGCGGCTGTGACGCATGCATCCGGAAGCCAAGGGGATTGTGGCGGACAGGATCCGCGATGCGTTACGCAACGACCAGCACAAGAACGCCATGTGGAGATCGCCTCTGGGTACGCCTGTCAAAAGCGCGCGAGGGGGCACAGAAACCACCATATCCTGCCCTGCCCCGCCCAGTTGCACCCACGCACCCGGTGAGTCAGGCAACTGCAGTGCTCCACTGCCCTCCATCGCTGACACAGCGGGCCGTACCGCGGAGGTCTGCAGCGGCGCCAGGGCAGGCCGGACCGGCGGCACAGTCCCCGTGCTCCCTAATTCTGACCTCTGCTGCTGCGAAGATGACGATAGCGGTGGTGCCGCAGTCGTGCGCGTCGCGCCCGAGCCGCTGCTGCTTGTCGTCGATTGCAGGCGACCCAGCGGCGCCAAACTAGCGTGGGCCGCGCGCTCTGTCGACACCCGCAAAGCGACTTCGTTGTCATCGGCCTTGCTCCCAACACCTGCGGCAGCACCGGCCGGCCCTTGCGTGTCGATCCACGACACGGAGGCATTCCCAGCGCCAGACGAGCTGCGAACAGAAACCCCGCGAGGCGACGCCGATGCCGAGGCTTCGTGAGCCTTCCTGCCGCTGGAGCTTGAGCCGTCGCCACGCTCACTGACACTGCCGTCTGTAGCGCTGATGGCGGCCCCGCCTTTCGCGACGCCTTCATCCCGGCCGCCTCGTGCAACCGCAGAGCCCTCCTGCAGTCCCGTCGTAAATACGGCGACGTCGGCCGGGCCGCCCTGGTTGTCAACTGCTCCGGGCGAGGGCCTGGCGGCGGCGGCACTCGCTTCATCCTCAGGGTCGGAGTCCTCCAGCACGGTCACCTGGCCCTCCATTTGCCGCAGCTCCTCGTCATCCTCCGACAGCCCGCGTTCATCCTCGCCCTCCAGCGCGTCCTCAGCCGATTTGGCGTCTTCCTCCTCCAGAACGCGCGCCACCTCCACATCGTCCAACAGCTCGTCGTCGGATAGGGCGAAATCGCCAGCCTCCTCGGCGCCGACGCCGTACCGTCCGCCGCCGCCGGCGACGGTCGCGCGCCCGTCATTCCGCACCACCTGACCCGCTGGCGGCGGCGGCGAGGCTTCCTGGTCGGCAACGTTGCTGCGGCCGCTCGCGCCCAAGCTCTGACTTCCCGTCCGCGAGGCAACGGCGTTGGCACTACCAGAACCTACAGCGCTGCCTGCGCCGGATGCCGATGCTTGACGCAGGCCCCCGGCGGCAGGTATGTCCGCTGACGCTGACGCTGCGCCGCCGTGGCCGCTACCGCGGCTTCTGGCGGTCCTCCCATCATCTGAAGAGCTGAAGTACACGCTGTGAATCTGGTCGGGGTCGTCGCCATCCTCAAAGTCGCCTTCATCACCCACAAGCTCATCGTCTGCCACCGCCGGCGTGGCTGGCGCAGCGGGGATGCCGGGGCCTGCCGCGCCGGGCCGCGCCGGCGTGTCCTGCCCAGAGACTGCGGATTTGGCCGCCGCTGTGGAGGCCAGCGATGCCCCGCTGGCAGCGTGGGACAGCCCGCCGCTCGGCAGTGCGGACCCGTCCTTGGAGCCGCGGGGCGCGCTGCCGCCCGGACTGGCTGACAAGTGCGCCCTGGCCGGTCCAGAGCTAGCAGCAGAGGCACCTGAAGCATTCCCAACGGATCCGTCTTTGTCGCCGCTGCCCTGCCGCGCCTGCCCAGCCACCGGTACCGCGCTGGACCGTTCACTCATGGCGAAGCTGCTTACGCGGGATGCACCGTTGAGGCTTGCAGTCGAAGCACCGTTGGCGGCACCGCCGGAGTTTGGAGCAGGGGAGACGCTGCCGGCAGTGTTGTCGTTATCCTCAACCGCGCCCGGGGACCGGCCAGTCGCTTGCGAAGCGGCATTGAGAGAGGTGACGTGAGACCAGGTCGCGCTGTCGTTTGATGAAGGGCCCATGGCTTGTGTCAGGTACGTAGGTGCGCCGCGCCCGCTGATGCCTGCAGAAGCAACATGGCTGGCCGCACCCTGTCCATGCGCCCGACTGGCATCCCCCCACGCCAGGGCCCCAGCCCCGCCACTGCCCGAGCCGCCGGCCGCCGATCCAGCGCCGGCGGCAGGGTCTGACAACGCCTGCGAGTGTGGCCCGCCTTTCCCGGCACGCGGCTGCCCTAGCCCTGGTGCGGGCGGCTGCGCTGACTCTGACGAGAGCCTGTGCTGCTCAAGTTGCACCGGCCGGGCTGTCAGCGTCGCAAGCTCCAGCTGCGCGTAGCTGCGCTGCAGGAGGCCGTCGTCACTGTCAAGGCTGAAGCGGGACGCCTGGCGCAGGGCCTCAAGCGCTGCGGCCCTTGCGCGCGCTCCAGGCCCCTGGTGGAGGTATTGGTGTGTGTATGCGGGGGGAGGGAGGGACGAGACCGCTAATTTGAAGGACTTCGTCGGCCTAGCACGTGTCAGCACTTGAGCTATTCCATGTTTGTGTGCAACCCGGCGGTCGCAAAGCGCACGGGCAAAACCAGCTTTCACGGACGTATTACTGGCGTGGACTTCAGCGACGCTGAACGTTGAAGCACGGTGTGACGTCTTGCTGGACAGGCGTGGCAAGCACGGGGGCCTTCTTTGCGGTTCTGGGCCCATGAAAAGGCCCGGGTGCCTGGGTTCTGTCAGCGTGAGCAGGTGCCATGCACGCAGCAGACGCACCTTCAAGTTGCGCCCCATGCTGTCCGTGCTGGACTCCACGTCGGAGGAGTCCCGCAGCTTCGACAGCCCCGGAAGGTTCAGAGGCGGGCGGCTGCCTTCGCCGCGAGCGAATGGTGGGAGCGCAAGACCCGACGCAGCGCCGTAGATGTTCAGGGAGGCGGGCCGTTGCGTGTTGTCCGCTGGGACCAGGTAGAATGGACGCGGCATGGTGAGGGGCGCGCCATCGGGTCCCAACACTTGCTGCCCGCCGCCAAGGCCCGCGGTGGTGGTGAAGTTGGGTTGCGGCGGAGCGGCGCCGTAGGACAAGCCTGTTGCACGGAGTCAAGTTGCAGGCCGTCATAAATGAGGGTAGCGAAGGAGCCGTGTGCCTCACTACGTTGGCAGCTCCGAAAGAGTGACAGAATCCCGCCGCCAAGCCCGCAGGCCCCCCCTCTCCACCTCCCCACCGCGCACCTGCAGCCAACGCGGCTTGCAGCAGGTAGTGGGGCAGCGGCGGGTCGGCTTGAGAAGAGCTGTCCATGACGCCAGCGGCCTGCGTGCCGCGCTCCTGCGCTCCAACAGCCTGCGTGCCACGCGCCTCCGCGCCGTACGCCTGTACGGCCCTCGCCTCGACGACCCCATACGCCTGGACTCCGCGAGCCTCCGCGCCATGAGCTTGAACCCCGCGAGCCTGCATGCCGTAAGCCTGGACAGCCTGGTCGGATCGACTGGGACTAGGCTGCGCTGCGGCAGCAGACAGCGCCGCAGCAACGGCAGGACCTGCGGCAAAGACCTGATCCTGGCCTGGCGCCGCTGGCTGCGGGCCCGCCAGGGCATGCGGGGCGCCCATGCCTAAGGCTATACCGGTGGCTGCCGCATAGGGAGCTGCGGGAAGCGCCGGCGCTATGGCAGCTGTTACAAACCCCAGAGGACTCGTCGCCGTCGCTGCTGCAGCAACCGGGCCGGCTGTTGATGCCACAACCGGCGGGCCCGCCTGGCTTGGCGACACCCGTAAAGGCTCTCGCGGGCCGCTGGCTGGGGTGGCTGAGTCCAGTGCAGCGGCCGGGCTGTGCGGCAGCGCTGCAGCGCCGTGCGCCGGCCACGTAAGGTCCTCTGAGGACGCACTCGTCCCTGCGTCTCGACTTTGCGCGAGTGTCGCCGGGCGCTGGTCGTACGCTTTGGCCGCCGCAGTGGCCGTGTCTGGCGCTGCTTGCGTCCCTTGGGATGCCTGCGCGGCACGCCGGCCGGCGTAGACGGGCTGCCACGTTTGCAAGGAGCCGGCCGACTGCGGGCGCACGGCACCGCCATCCGCGTCCGCCTCGCTGACACCAATTGCTGCTTTGAAGGCGTGGGCGGAGGCAGCCTGTTCGGCCGTGCTGAACATGCCCGAGCTATCCGCGCGCACGTCGGTCCCATCCCCGCTTACCGCCCCGCTACCTGCCCAGTCCGCGTATCCAGCTGTAGCGGCGGCGAGCCGTGACAACTCGTCCACACCGGGCAGGTCCGCAGCGCAATCGCTCACACCCCCGGCGTCCACGTAGCCAGGCTGCGCCCCTGGTCCCTCGCACGGCCGCATGTTACCGCGCTGCTGCTGCGACTCCTGCTGGCTTTGTGGTTGCTGCAGTCGCGGCGGCAGCACTTGCGCAGCTGCGAGTGCCGCGACCACCTCCTCCAACGTTGGCGCGCCAGAGTCTTCTTGGACCGCCGGCGCGCCCTGACCCTGATGCCGCTGGCTCGACATCAGGCTGCGCAGGTTGTCCCTAAGCACGTCGCACACCAGGCGCCGTGAGAGCTCCAAATCCACCAGGGGCGGCACCATACCTGCGATAGGCCGTCACGAGGCAGCATCAAGCGCACGGGCGCGTTTCGCGTCACAGTAACGAAGCGCGCTGCCAGGGCCAGAGGTACACAGTCGTCGGACGCAACCGCCATAAAGGCAGGGAGGGCAGCAGGTCACGTGGATGCTTGGGCTGTACGAGGGCCCGAGGTGTATCCTAAAGTTTAACGGTATTAAGGGGTCTGGCATCCCGGTCGTTAAGGGGCGTTGGGTGGCGTCGATTCCTACCTGACAGGTTTTGCGGGCTGATCTCCGGGTCCCTGCCCTGCGCTGCCAGCTGCACTGCCGCGAGGCGGCTGACCACCTCGTCCTCCACAGCCTGCACGAGCACCACAACAAGGGTTTAAAAAGCCGCTTGGAGCCACACTTCACCGTTCATCAACAGTGTACGTTGCGTGCGCGGGGGCTGCCGCGCAGTACTGGCCAAACACCAGAACGACCAAGAGAAGGTTGATCAAGGCCGCCCGCGCTCTCAGAAGCGTAGCGAACGCCCTACCTGCAGCACTGCTTTCTCCCATTGTTGGCCGGGGTCGGGGTCGCGGGCGCGCCGACTGGCCGCCGGGGCATCGGCTGCTGCTGCGGCCGCCATTGCCGCCGCTGCTGCCTGAGGCGGTAATACATGGGTGTTGCTGGGCAAGTCCGCCGGAGCAAGGAACACCTGCTGCAGCTGCTGCTGCTGCGGCACCTGGCGTTGCTCCTGCTGCTCGAAGCGCAAGACAGTGGTGTTCGTTGCCGCGACAAAGTTGCGACCACCCCTGGCAGCCTGCGGCACAGCCTCCCCGGTGATGACGTCGAAGGGCTGCTGCATGGGCATGTTGGCGGCCGGCGCGGCGAACGGCATTCCAGAGGGGGATGCCGTGGCGGCCGGCGGCGGCCGCCGCCGTGTGGGCGTTCCGAAGCCCAGGCCGGTCGGCGCAGCGCCCAATGCAGCTGCATAGGCCGTGGGAGCGCCCTCCGCCGCCACTGCAGACGCTGCCCAGGCGGGCAAACGAGTGACGGTGACGGGCGGATGCGCAGTATCGACGACGTACTGGAAGCGCGGACGGGACTTGGAAGTGCTGCTCGGCCAGGACGGCAAGACGGGCGGCGGCGGCAGCCACGGCGGCGGCGCGGCGGCACCGCTGCTGGCCGCTGCTGCCACTGCAACGGGCGCCGCGGCCGCAGCAATTGGGGACTGGCGGTCGCTATTTTGGCCGCTTATGGGTGCAGCAGGCGGCTGCACGGGCCCTGCCAGCTGCCCCTGCTGCGGCATTGGGGTCTCTGAACCTCCAGCCGCCGCAGTCCTGCGCTCCACTGGCAGCTGCAGTGGTATGGGGGCCGGCGACTGCCGTGCTGCATCCGTTCGCACCTCTGCGCCGTGATCGCCGCGGCATGCTGCTCCGTCCTCCCGGCCCAAGTCCCGACCGCCTGCCGCGCCGCCGGCAGGCGCTTCGGCTCCGCTGGTAGCAGCTCGGCCGTCCCCGTCATGGTCGTCGTCGTCATCTCCGACGTCGCCTTCCGACAACAGCACGGAGGCCAGGGCGCTGAGCACTTGGTGCACTGCATCGCCTGGGCTGGAAGGCGATGGTGGAACCGCAGCCGAGGACGTGGCCACCTTGCGTGTGCGGGTGCGGGCGCGGCCTGGCGAGCCACGGGCTGTCGGCGGACTGCCAGCGCGAGTTCTGTTTGGAGGGTCAGAGTCAGCGGGTAAGCGGTCTGGCCAGGGTTGCTACCGTATGTTGGGCCCCCACCGGAATGGGAGGCTGCAAAATAATACAGCAGGCAGCAGCAGGCAGGAGCAATACATGTCATTCCTCCACGCATGGGCGTCTGAGCGTGTGGGCGTAACGACACATGCGCCGTGGTCGCACAAGTAAACGGTCGCACACATACTGCAATGCCGCGCCCCACCTTGAGGCTCCGGGCCCAGTGGCCTTGGACGGTTCTTCCACGCGGCGCCCGAACGCCACACGCACAGGCCCTGTGGCCTGCGTTTTGCGAACCGCCCGTGGGGGCGACGGCGACATGTCCTCCGCAGTCGCTGCCACTGGCGATGCCGCAGTCCGCGGCCCAGGACTGGAAGCGCGCTTGCGGCCCCCGCTTCGCGCTGCGGCATCGGAGAGGACCGGGGCGGTGGTTCGGGTGCGACTTGCTCTCGTCGCCTGCTGGTGCGATGCATGGGGTAAGGCCTCGGAACTACGCCACTTGACTGGGATGGGAAGGAACTGGATCTGCCCAGCCAACCCCATGCTCAGAACGCGGCCTGAAGTCACGCGTGAACGCAGATGTAGCCCGATGCCCCTCCCTGGCTGCGAGAGAAGGCCAACAGGGATTAATGAGCCAGCGAGCCGCGCGCACACGCGCACCTGCGGTGTCTGCGTACCCCGGTCCTTTGCCTTCTGCCGTCGCCGTTACACCGCCCGCCAGGGTAGCCCGGGCTCCTGGCAGCCTGGCACCCGCCCGCCCTGTCTGCGCGGCCTGCCCGGCACTGGGCGTGGTGGCGGTGCCGTTCGCTCCCGCCAGCGTGGGTCCGGGCGAGCCACGCCCAGCCGGAGCGACGGAAGCAGCCGCCCTGTACGCCACCTCAGCTTCAACCGCCTGCGGAGGGAAGCCACGATAATAATCAAGCTTCGCCGTAGAACGTATCCAAGTGCAAGCGAGCAGCATCCCTACGTAGGGCGATGATCGCCCGAATTGTGCCTCTTAATTGCACCCTGATGCATCCTTAACCGAAACCTGCGGCCTCCCTAGCCACCGTGCTGCAGCCCGCCGCCGTTCAACTCATGGTGTTGCGACGCGCACCTTCGTAAACTCGTCCAGGTCGAACCACGCCTCATCTACATCCCACACGGAATGCGGCGGCGGCAGCAGCCCTGCGAAGTCTCCGGGCGGCGCCGCCGCCATACCTGGCGGCCCCGCCACTGCCGCTGCTCCTGGCCCGGCAGTTCCAGGGCCATTGCCAGCCCGTCCGCGGCTGCCTGCAGGCTTTGGCGGTACACCGCCGGCGGCAGCCGCCGAGCCAGCGGCGGACGGCGGGGCGGCGGGTCCCGCAGCCTGTTGCAGCAACCGAGAAGCCCGCTTGGCCCGCTCCAGCTCGCGCTTGACGGCTGCGTAGTCGAACGCGCCGCCCAGCAGCTCTTCCGCCTCCCTGTCCGCAAGGGGCAATCGGACAGCGCGTACGTGTCCAGTGTGCTGCACCGACACACCCATTGTACCGCCATTTTCTGGCCTCTACACTGCATCATGACCACGACAAACGGCACAGCCCGAGGAACGAGGCGGGCAGCAATCCGAAGAATGCTGAAGAACCGTCCGTGCAAACACGGGTCGTACACGGGTAACTGCAACGAGCCGCGCAAGCCTTGGCAACTACGCTGCAGCTCGCCGCACGTCCGCGTCCTCCTCTGCGTCCCTTTCCCTTCCCCATACCTTTGGGCCTCCTCGCGCTCCTGCACGTCCTCCAGTGCGGCCCACGCGGGCGGCAGGTGCTGCTGCGCGCGCACACCATCCGGGTCCGCGATAAACTCCAGGGTAGAACGGAAGGCGTTCTGCACATCCTCAGGCAGCGCCGCTCGCCGGGGCCGAGCGGCCGACGGCTCCGAAGCCCACGGGGCCGCCCCGCCAACGGCTGCCTGTCGCACCGGCCCAGGACCAGCTGCCGCTCCCAGCCCGCGCGCAAAGATCGACTCACCACCAGCGACGTAGAAGCCTTCAGCCGGCGCATCCCCTGCCATCATCACTGGTCCCTGCATTCCCGGCTGCTGCTGCTGACGCACGCTGTTGCACGAGTTGCTAATGGGTGCAGGCAGCCGGCCAGGCTGATCTGCTTGCCCTGCGTGCGCGGCCCCGGCCGGCCACTCCACCGCCCTCATAGCCGCTGGCTCGTAGGATGAAGGCCTGGTTTCCGCTTCCGCAGTGCGCGACCCCGCGCCCATATGGAGCACATCGCCTCTCTGCACTTGCTGGTCGTGAAGCGGGCGCAGGTCGCCCACGATGGCTCGCAGCTGCCGCGCGGGCGTGGGCGTCCTGGCCGTAATCTTCGGCACGCCAAGCCGCACCATTCGCAGGTTGCTGTTCCCTGCGTCGCCACCGGCGGCAGCGCTGTTAACGGCACCAACGTTGGCGTTGATGCTGCCGGCGTCACCCAGGCTGACCGCGCCTGTGTCGCCGTCCACATCTCTGGCAGGCGCTGGAGCAAGGGGCATGCCGCGCCGCTGCGACCATCGCAGGCGCTGCCGCCGTAGCTGTGCATCTTCAAACCCCAGCGCAGCACCCGCACGACCAATCTGCTCTCCGGCGACGGGCTGTTCGTCCTGCTCGCCTGGGGCCGCGCCCGGCTCAATTGACTCCGCCGCCCTGACATCCGCCTCCGGGCGCCGCATCAAGACCATGGGCGTGGATCGCCGATGCGGCGACACCAACGCGCCTTGGCGGTTCTGTGGCTGCGGATCCGGGCTGTCATCGCCGAGGCCGTCGGCTGCCACCCGAGCTGACGCCGCGCCAGCAGCTGCAACTTGCATCGCCTGGGGGACCCGGTGCCCAGATGCAACTACGGGAAGGCCGTACACGGCTTGCCCGGCAGCGTGCATGCGGGCGTAGGCGCCCGGCGGCAGAGGCGGCGGCGTCTGCATGGTTTGCTTCACCGCCGCCGCTGCGGCCGTGGTGGCTGCGGTGGTCGCAACGGAGATGATAGCCGCGAGCTGGTCGGCGTTTTGCAGCAGGTCCAGCTGCTCCTTGATGCGCCCGTGGTGAGGTCGAGGCCGGGGGCGCTCGGGCTCGTCGTCAGCCCCACCCGCGGATGAGGACGAGGCAGCGGCGCCGGCGCCGGCCACAGGGCCACGCCCTATTGCTCCTGTCCATGGCGGAGGAGTGAGCCCGCTGGCGGCTGTGTGTGCGGCGTGCTGTGCTGGGGTCCGTGAGGGCGGGGCCGGGCCAAGGAGGAGCCCATGCGCGCCGCTGTTGTCAGAGGACTCCGTCGAGCTGTGGTTCAGCGCAACTGTTGCGACTGTGCTCGCAAAAGCCTGCGCTGAGCTGCTTCTGCTTTCAGCTGCAACACCGGTCGGGGCGCTGCTGGCTACGTCACCTTCACCATAGAGTTGGCCGAAGACCTGCATGCGGGAGGAGCGCCAATGGTTGCGGTTACGCGTTTCCAGGGCTTGCGGGACATAAGCTGTCAGAGTCATCCGTGCCTGCTTGATGTAATCCTTGGCCACGTCGTAGCCAGCGACGTCCGGCCTTGACTGAAGCGACCCGGCCAGGAGCCGCTCCAGCGTGTCATCGGTGAAGCCCCCCTGCCGACACCAGAGGCAGACATCCGCAATTATGCTAATAGGCATGTCAGCACGAAGTCGTGTTACAGGGAAGCGTCACCTGTTGAAGCACCCGAGTAAGCTCTGTCGCCATGCGCTGCGCCAAGGGCGAGCTTCCCTTTGTCCTGTGGCGCGTATTTCAGTCGAACAGTGTAATAACACGTGTATTAAGGCTAATATTAAGGGCAGCCAGACGCACGGTGCAGTCTCATGGTCGCTGTCGTCGTCGGTCCAAGCTGTATCTTCATCCTGAGCAGCCAAGCGTTGATGCTTCGAGGTGTAATGAAGCCCTTGCGTCTCAATAGTAAATCTATACTTTTCTTCGCGCAGCTGCGCTATTCCGCTTTTCATCGCTACTCCGCATACTTGTGCATGTATCAAACGTTAATGAAGGAAACAAGCATGTTGCGGACTAGGTGTACGCAATTGTAACACTGCAGCAAATGGAACCTGTCAACCTGACAAGGAAACGCTGTACGGATCCTGGATCCAATCCCTATGTCGTGATAACGCCGTTATCAGGGCGCATATCCGCCCTGGTCGTTATGTGCTACTTTCTGCGCAGTGCCGATGACTGGGCTAAAGTTGGAGGTCGACCATTCGCACGGCCCCAAGAGTTTGTGACCTTTTGTGGCCGGCTTGCATCGCTGCTCCATTCTATTAGCTGGGCTTTTGTTCATACGTTTGGAGCTGTAAGCTAGCGACCTGCTATAGAGGAGAGGACGCAAGAGGAATGGGTTGCACAGCTGAGGAGCTTGCGCGGCAGGACTTGCGCTCCCCGCGGGCCGAGTATGTGTTTAGGCTTCCCAACTTCCTGATAAAGCCACTGCGGGGCATGCTTGTGGACCCTCGAGACGAACCCGTTTTACACCTTCTCTGCAACCAGCTGCTGCTCGTCGTACCGTCAGCGGTGTTCTTGTTCGCGTGCACTCGGAGTCACTGGTTTGGCATGCTGTATCTTGCGCTCAATTACGGCATCTTCCTCCAGCGGTACATGCTCACTCTTCACTTCACTGAACACAGGACTCTCTTCAAGCGGGGTGAGTCTTCATCCACGGGAAATTTCGCCTTCCTTGGAGGGGAACGCTGGGGGTGCCAGTACCTTGATAGTGCGGTGCGCCGGAGCCGGGATCTTCGCAGTTTACACTTTGCACGTTATCACTGCTCCCGCCCGGCATCGCTCCTATGCGTCCATCGATGGGGTAGCGGGACGCCGCCGCCCTTGTTGTGCTCTAGGTTCATCAATCTACAGTTCGGTTCGACCCACTTGAACGCGGTTGGAGCGTACCAAATCCAAACCATGTCAACCATGCCCCAGAAAGCGTACTGCACCCAATGCTGAGCACCCTTTGGCCATGCATGCTGGTGCAGAGTACGGAGTCCTGAACCTGCTAATCCCGTATGTCCTGTGCAACCTGTACGGCGTTCCGTGTGGGTTTTACCGCCTGCACCACGTCGTCATGCACCACGTGGTAAGGTTTGGAGACTAGGGCCGTCTTGGGTAAATATGTCCAGAAGGCTAACTTGATGGGGGATACCCGGTGTGACATGTTCGCTTGTTGAGCGGGAGACACCTTGTCACTACTGCGACTGCTCTCCGAGCAGAGGCAGCGACGCCGGTTGTCAAGGCGCTGGCAACATGTTTGCGGCCGAGTGGCTCACAGCCAGGGCAGGCAGCTGAGGGCCATGCAAAGCAGCGGGTCATTCTTGGCTGAGCATCAGCCATGCGGCTCACAGGGTGTGCACCCGGTTGCCTGCGTTGCTGTGCTTGCTCGCCAGGAAGACAACGCCAGCCCTGGGGACCTGACGTCCACGGAGGCGGTACAGCGCGACTCACTGCTGCACTTCGTCAGGTGTGCGGGTCTGCCTCTCTGCCAAGGCGTGAGGCCAGACTCGAAAGATGCAAGGCGCCGGAAGTCGGTGTTGGAAAAGGATGCACTGTTGCTCTCGTGCGGTGACACGCTGTTGCAAACTCAAAGCCTGTCCCGTCGAAGGAACCCGCATGTAAAATGCCAACATTAGGTGCCAGCGATTGGCTTCAGCCACAACAGTGTCAGGTGCGGTCTGCACCAGTGACCTTCTGGGTCCACCGTATAGCAATTCAGTCATGTGCAGGATGTGTGGTGGCCGCCTTTTCGCCCCTGCGTTGCTAATCACCGGTCAGCATTACCACACCCATTCCCAGACGAATGGCACGTAGTTGATGAGTTTGCGCGCACGTGCCCCAACCTACTACCCTCAGGTACTGGGTGCGCTTTTGGCTGTGCACGTGGGTTGAGCTGCCCGCATATGCCGCGCGGAAGGGCCGCCATGCACAGGGCGCGCTTTGCGCCACCTGCGCCCTCGTGTACTGGGCGGCGCTGGCAGGACTATGGCGCTTGAACCCCATCGCCACGCTTTGGTCGCTCGCGGTGCCTTTTTTCGTATCCACGTTCGCGCTGATGTTTGGAAATTGGAGCCAACACGTCTTTGTTGACCCGGATGAGCCGCGGAACAACTACCGGAGGTGAGCAGATGGGGTTCTGACAGGTTCTGACGATGGTGCTTTGCCGGTGTGCGGTTCAGTGCATGCGGTGCGCACGCGGTCATCTTAAAATTGGGCAGCTGGCAAACCCTCAAAAACGTTCCATGACCGTTGCCCCGTCTTATGCAGCACGTACAACTGCCTGGCGTGCCCCGACAACTGCCGTACCTACAACGACGGCTACCATATCGTACACCACCTCAATTCGCGGTTGCACTGGTCCGAGCTGCCGCACCGCTTCATTGATACACTGGGCGCCCACGACGACAATGACGGTGAGGGAGCGCCGCGCACATAACCGAGAATTGATGCGCCCTTTCCTAGATGTCGTAATCATGCACAACGCTTTTTGGAGCTGCCGTTGTACAATGTACGCTTTGTAGAGCGTGCACGTGACAAGACCCCAACCGACACCCACGAGCGGTCGCGCATCACCTACCGTACCTATAGACGACTTGTGTGCTTGCCTCGGTTCCAAACCCGCAGCACTGGCATTTCGAGGCATTGGGTTCTTCGACGTGGGCTTGATGGTCTTCACGAGACAGCTGGACAAGTTGGCAACATACATCGTGCCTTGTGGGCCCAAACAAGCTAAACGAAGCCACGACGAATGGGTTGCTCTGCTACGGCATCGGTTACGACCAGCCAGGGTAAAGGCTGAGAACCCCCGTGGGACACGCGCGCAACCCGCAGCATCGTGAGCCCACACATATCTTACGTGTGAAGATTCAAGCCTAAAGAGTACTCGACGCGCTTCGTCAACCATGTCGGCAGCTCTTATACACGGCGAAAGTGGCGGTGCAGTTGCGACTCGTGACGTGCCTCGGACTAGGAGTGAAGGGGCATGGGCACTAACGTACACGCATGGTTCACCTTTGTGAGGAGGTATTGCTATCGACTAGACCCCCGTGTAATGCAGATTGCCCGCCAAACTCCGCTCCCCAAACTCCGCTCCGCTCGCCAAAAGCACTCGATCAAGCGGGGCTCATTTGCCTGGCAACGTACCGGCGCAGGGCACCCTTACATGTCTTCAACATCGACGCCACTGGTACCAAGTACGCAGACACATCAACAGCTACCTCGGAACACCCCAACACTGCGGAACATAAAAAAGGCACAGGTCGTTTAGTCGCTCCTACCGCGAGCTCGTACCGCGAACACCCCCACCATGCGCGATACCAAAGCGAATCGACACTAAAACTACATTTCGGGCACTGCAGCCGAGCTTCGCGCAGCGGGCGCACACGCTAGTGCACTACTGAGACATGATGGTCTCGTCCGAGGCAGCATCCGCCAGCACGGGCAATACCACGCGCCGGTCTCGCCCGCGCACACGCTGCTTGCTTGCCAGAAGGGTCATCAAGTCCTCGGTCGCGGCGCCGGCGCTGCCCTCAGAGAAATTACCGGCGGCGAACTCGTCGAACGCCAGGCGCAGATGCAACAGCTGGTAGAGTAGCGTGTAGTTGGGCGCATCCGGCGGCACGTATGACAACGCCACGGAATTCGCCTGGGGCTCGGCGCATGGGAAAAGAGCCGCATGTTGCAGGCGCATGGAAACAAAGACGGACGAAGGCCGCTGCTACAATGGCCGCACCGAGTACATTAAGACACATTCCGGCACCACGGTAGCCACGTCGCATCCTAACAGGTGCGCACAAACAAGCATGGGCTATGCACAGCGCCTACCTCAGCCTCCAGCCACGCCACCAGGTTGACGTCCTCCACTGGTCGCGCCTGTCCCCGCCGATCGCGCGCCGCCTCCCGCACACCCTTAACGAGCAGCAGCGGTGGGCGCAGCGGGTACTCCAGGAAGAGGCGTGCCAGTACCTCGCATTCGAGGAACTTGTGCCGCAGAACGATCCGGTACAAGCGGGACATGGGTTTGGGTAGAGCGACCCTCGAGGCCGCTTTCGCATCAGCCCCGGCGGCGGCCCCGCCCTCCGCGGCCAGAATGTCGGAGAGCAGGTACCGAGCAACGAGCTCGTCGGCAGCGGCACCGCCCTCATCGTCGTACTCCATGTGCTCCCCATCCTCGTGATCGCCGCCCCGCGCCTCGCCCTCCTCAGCTGCCTCACCATCCTCGGCCGGCTCCCTGGCCGACGCAGCGCCGGCGCGGGCCCCCGAGGCCCCATAGGCTGAGCGACCGGCAGCAGTGTTGCCCCCAGCACCTTCCGCACCGCCCTCACCGGGCAAGGCCTCCGGCCCGGGTGTTGCGGTGCCCTCTGCAAGGATGGTCGGAATCAGGTTGAACATCACAGTGCGAGGACTTCGCAACCCAGTGCAAGACTCTTCATAGCCCTTCATGACCGGTCAGACCCTCATCATCAAACCCTCTTCGTAGCTCCTCATGACCGGTCACGCGGTCAGACACTCATCGGACTTGGCGCCCGCCCGTTTGCAGGCCATAGACATTATGCAAACTCAGCCACACTAATCCTTTGAAATACGGGAAAACGTGCAGGGAAAGAAACCCGGAAAAGTAAAATCTCTGTTGTAACGTACCGCGACCAGGCGTGGTGGGCCGGCTGCCGCGCCGGCCCACCTCACCATCCTCCGCAGCGACCTCCGCACGAACGTGCGCCGGCAGGACAGATGCGGCTTGCTGCTGCTGCGCAGCGCCGCTGGCGGCCTGGCCCAAGCTCGTTGCCGGGCGGTTCCCCAGAGCGGCGCCCTTCGCAGCAACCTCTCGTCCCTTGCCTCCGCCGCCCGCGGCTGCATTAGCTGTTGGTGCCAAGGTCTTGATCTCCTCAACGCTCGCGACGCTGGTGATGGGCAGCTTGGGATACCGGCTGAGGTTGGGCGGGTTTGGCGCCCGGTCCAAGGCCGTCAGGATTTTTCTGCAGGCGGGAATAGGTACGGACAACCCACTGAACCAGCCTATGTAATACTAGAAACACGGCATATGGGCTCCGTTGCTGACAGGGCCGCCCAACCTACGGCAGTGTATGGGGTATACAGTGACCCCTCTAATACATCAGCGTGTAGCCCCAGTCCTAAACGCCCGCGTGCTGACTTCGCGACTCCCAAAGCAAACACGTCCCTCGAATGCCCGGGAGACTACGGTAAGTAACGAAACCCCCAAATGCCCAAACTATGATAAATCACCCGCTGCGCCAATCGAGGCCAAACCCATCGCAAGCTCGCATCACTTGCCGGTTTCTATGCAGCGCAAACACCCATGCGCGGCACACGCAATTCTATGCAGTACGGACGCGTAACTACCGTTTCCCCTGGCGCAGCAGGACCAAGTCTACAGCAGCACATCAGTCCCTCCCCTCACCCACCCTGCCCCGCTCACCCGCAGGACGCGACTCACTTCAGGGCCTCATCCCCCGTCTTTACCGAGCGCAGGCGCTCGATGACGTGAATAACGCGTTGCTGTCGGCGATACAGGTCGAGGCCTTCGAGCACTGCTGACGACCCTTCCGCGGCTACCGTGCCGCTTTGCAGCTGCGTTGCTAGCGGCAAGGGCGGCGCGAAGTCTAGCCCCGCCAAGTGTTGGCACCACCTGCAACGAGTAAATCAGTTTGTTAGCGCCATTTACACAGTAATGCAGCATGAACCGGCCAATCCCGCAATGTGCTGCGCAAAATTCAGCACAACGACCCATGCCCTCGAACAACGCGCGCCCCTAGATTGTGCATACCCTCGCTCGTACCTGTAGGGCTTTGCAGGCCGGAATGTATCGTACTTGAATGTGCCGCCCTGGAGCTGCGCCAGGCTCTCGTAGGCCGTGGCCGACCCATCGTCGCCCGGGAAGAGCGCCGCCAGCAGCATGTTGTCGTCGCGCACCTCGCTGTGCGCCGTGACCAGCTTCAAATTTACCAGAAATTGGAACTTGACGCTGATGATGGTCTGCAGGCGGCCGTTGTTCTCACGCTGGACCTCAAGCAGCACGCTGAGCGGGTGGACCTTGTAGGGGTCATCCCCCGACGAGCCGGCTGTAGAGGGTGCTGCACCGGCGGCACTTGTCGGCTGGCCGGCAGCGTATGGCGGCGCGGGGGAAAGCCGGGCAAGCTTGGCCAAAGGCTCCGATGCCGCTCCGGACGCCGTTTGGGCGGCGTCGGCAGTGACTTCACCCGGGTCCACGGTCTGCGACTTCGCAAAGCTCTCAGCTTCTACGGACGAGCCCAGGATGGCGACACGTATGGGCATGCCCAGCGCCTCCCGCACCGCTGCTAGCTGCGAGTAGACGATGTACAGAGGGAGCGGCAGCAGGTCGGCGCTTCGCGCGAACCCGCGCAACGACAGGTGCGGTGCTAGGATAGTCTGCAGCGGCTTGGCTGTTTCCTCCAGGCCCTGAAGCTGCTGCTGTAGATCATCCAGGGTGCGTTTGCGCTTGTCGACCTCCTGCCGCGTCGCAGCGCGCGCCTTGCGCAGATCCTCGAGCTTCGCAACCATGGCTTTCCGCTGCGTTAGCTCGTCATGGAGGCGCTCAAGCATAAGCTTGTGCTGGTCATCCCCGATACGGTTCTGCACCTCCGGGCTGGCGGACTGCAAGAACTGCTCTGTCGGCACAAGCCCAATGGCGCTGTCGGGGTGCTTGAACCTGAAGTTCTGGCACTCATTAATCTCCTTCTCGTAGTACTCCTTCTCATATAACAGATTTTGTAGCTGGAGGTGAGCCTGCTCAAGTCGGGTCTTAAATTTGCTGGTTTCCTCCCGCTGATCCTCGGCTTTGAAGGCCAACTTGCGGCTGTCCTCCTTCAGCTGGAGCAACAACAGCAGCCCTTGTGTAGTGGCTTCCTGGTTGTCTATCTTGCCTTTTGCTGACACGCATTTCTCCGCAAGCCGCCGCAAAGCCTCCACCGATTCCTCCATGGCTCCTGCGGCGGCTGGTAACAAGATGCTGACGCCTCCCGAAGAAGGTTTGCAATTTGGCGTATCCTTCTACGATGTGTACATTGGCTACTCTTCAAACAGTTGGGAATGAGGCATATATAGTCAGCAAGACATTACGGCTGTGGTGTACGCGTAGGGGTGTATTGACCTCCTGATCATGTATCTGCTCGAGTCATGGAAGTTTTCACCTGCCCGTACGGCATGTAACGACCAACCAATTGCGCATGGACCGTTACTTACACTTGCGCCATATATCAGCATACATCTGGGCGCATAATGGCTCTTTGGGCCTGCGCAAAACACATTCCGCGTCGTGCACTACATGTCCTCTACTGCACCCATCAAGTGCCGGAGCCTGAAAAGCCCACACGGGCCTTCATCTGCGGGGTTCAGGGAAAGTGCGTCTTCTTATGTACCAGGTCCCTTACAGGTGTCTTTCGCGACACACCTTCATTCCGTAAGGTACGGCAGAAGGGACCGTCAGGCGTCCACGTGTGTAGGCACAATGTGAGTGGCAACATGGCCATCCGCTATCGAATTCGTCACGACTCACATGTCCCTCATGGGGGCACTTATCAACCATCATGTCCAACCGGCACCCCTCTCAACCATCACACTGTTTGCTCACTCATTGCCAGCCCCCGAAGGGCAGCGTTGTATCTATACGCCGGGTACTTGGCCCGGTCCAAGTGAGACCGCCGCTAGCGAAGTGTTACGATCCGCCATGCTACTTGCCTAACTTCGCACGAAGCCTGAAAACACATACCGGCACTGACCGGTGTTCCACAAAACGAATACCTAAACTGCACTACCTCTATCCGCGTACCCTCAATCCGATCATATTGCCCGCCACCTACGGGCATTCACATCCGCACCGCATGTCGTCCGGGAGAAGACGCGACCCAGCAATCCGTCTCCGCAAACCTGAACGCCTTACTCCCCTAACGCCATTCGCTTCTTCGCAAACAACCCCAGGCGACATCACGCGTATGCCGTGGGGCAACACCCGTATGGCTGTTGAGTGTTGAAACCGCCAGTGAGCCTATAAACAAAACTGGACCCTTGCTTGCCCTTTACTAATACGGAGACGTCATACCCAGCCCCCATGCCAAAAAGACCCGTCAGCTTCACCCCGTCATCTGCCGCCGCGGCAGTCAGACCACCCGGCACGGCTGGGGTAACCGTGGCGCTGATGAGCGAGGTTGTGTTCAGTTTGACGTAGATGTCCTTCAGGTCTGTGCTGCAGCAGCCAGCGTTCGTGGGGTCGCTCGCGTCGCAGTCCATGTCATCGTACGTCAGCGTAAAGTTCAGCACTGTGGTGTCGGTTGCGCGCGTGTACGAATCGCCGACGAAGTCCAGTCGATACGGCGTGTGTAGCACATTGCTGTCGCACGAGCACTGCACTGGCGCCGCCGGCACGACTGGAGCCTCAGAGAGCCCGTGCGCGCAGCACATGAAGTCAAGGTCCTTGGGGCTAAACATGCCGTACATCACGTACTCGCATTCGGCAGTACCGAGAGCATTGGGCGCGCAGAGGCTGGGCGGAGCAATGTTCTGGACGACGAGACTGAGCGACCAGGTGGTGCCCGCAGGCGGCGTCGCAAGCTTAAGCTCTCGCAGCTCCAGCCAGTGCTGCGATGAGTCGCGCCCGTAGACCCAATTAGCCGGCGGGATCGTGTGGTTGCCGATGGTCGCGGCGACCAGAGAGTTGACGACCTCGGGCCGCACGTACAGGCGCAGGCGGTCTAGGTCCATGTTATTGCATGAGGTGTTGTCCACGACGGTGGTCTGCTGGAACGCTCGGGTGACTATGCTGAAAGAGTAGGCCACAGCGCCACCGCTTGAGGGCTCCGGCGCCGACCCAGCGTACAGACGGTAGGACGAATCGGCCTTGTTATCATTGCAGCCACAGGTGAGCGTAGGGCCCCCCACGAGGTACACGCCATGGGGACAGCATCCGGGGACGAACTGGCCACCCGGGATGCTCACGAAGTGGCCATTAGCGACCTGCTGGCCGCTCAGCAAGTAATCACAGATGTGGGCATCCTCCACGAAAGTCGATGGCCCGCACGGGAAGGCGTCCGTGTGGTTCCACAGTGTCGTATTAAGTGCTAGCGTCAGCACCAGCTCCGTGCCGGGCGGGACCTGGGTGGTGTTTCGCTCAAAGCCGCTGAAGCCGAGACCCAGCGGCGATTTGTGCTGCGTGGAGACGCTGCCGGACTGGATGACGGAGCCGTCAATGTCGTAGAGCCAGAACTTAGGCACCAGCTTCCACCAGGAGTTCTTGTAGACGGGCGTCAGGGCCAGCTCAATGCCATCAAGAGTTGCGTCGCAGCAGTGCCCAGGCCGGTAGCTGACCTCCAGGCATTGGGACGACGGCACAGTGAAGATGTTGAAGGAGAAGTAGTTGTACGGGCCCTTCACCTCCGAGCCACGATAGCGGAAGCGCCACCGGGAATTGGGCTCTAACACACTCACACAATCGCAAACGGCTGGCTTCGGGGGGAGAATGGGGCTGGGTGGCGGCGGCGGTACAGGCGGCGGTGGAGGTGGAGGGGGCGGCGGTGGGGGGGGCGGAGGAGGGGGCGGCAGAGGGGGTGGCGGTGGCGGCGGCGGCGGTGGAGGAGGGGGCGGCGGTGGTGGTGGCGGCGAGGGCGGCGGCGGTGGTGGCGGCGGTGGCGGTGGGGGTGGCGGCGGTGGGGGTGGCAAGGGGGGCGGGGGCGGCGGTGGTGGAGGCGGCGGTGGCGGTGGCGGTGGGGGCGGGGGTGATGGAGGCGGCGGTGGCGGGGGTGGTGGCGGCGGTGGCGGGGGTGGCGGCGGCGGTGATGGCGACCGGGGCGCTGGTGGCGGCCTTGGAGAAGGTGCCGGACTGGGCGGTGGGGGCAATGTTTTGGCGCAAACCGGGCAGCATTCGTGTCCGTCGTTGAAAACGGCATATTGGTATAGGCCAGAGCCCCCAAGCTTAGATGCCTGGAAAAATGAGTCGAAGCTTGCGCAGGGCGGTTTTACGGTGAAGCAGAGCAGGCTGTTCTGCACCATACTCCGCGTTGCGTTGAGGTTCGTCACGCGGATCTTGCCAACTGAATATTGGGTATCGAAATACGTTGACGTCAGCCTGCTCACGTTGCTGAAGGTGGCCGCCACTACACTTTTGTTGCACACCTTATCTGCAGGAGGGCAGCAAACAAAGAATGCATGCAGCGGTTTAGTGATCAAGGCCCGCACACAAACCCAGCTGTCCCTTGCCGGCAGCTATAGAATTTGGGCGCCAGCATCCCTTCCCCACGCTCACTCCATACAGAAACCACACCTCCCGTGGCACATGCTGCTCGCGCGCTGACGTACCTGCCATAAACTCAACCTTCGTCAGGTTCTGAAGGATGCTTTCGCAGCAGGGGTTTCCAGCCTGGCAGCCGACGTCCACAAATTTGAAGCAGACACGGTAGTTCCCACTCACTAGGAGGTCCTCGCTGGCCTTAATGACCTGATACGGAGATGACCCGCAGCGGTAGTCGGAGCATTTGCAGTTCGGGAACCCGAACAGGTATGCATAGTCCGGGTCGCTAGGATCGACTGATGTTGCGGTGTCGGACTGCGACGTGCTCAGTCGTAGCAAAGCTGCCAGCAGCACGGTTGTCAAGGACCACGCCAGCAAGCGCTGCTTGCTGGTCCCCATTCGCCCCGCCGCCCAAGTAAGCTGTGGTGCACCGCCTGCTTTCCGTGACGAATTCAAAAGTTGTCCGTCCGGATGCTTCTGACTTCCTGCATAGGGAACAGAACATAGCAGCATTCACCTTAGCGTGCCAGAAATTCTGGAGCCTTCAAATCTGGGCGGACACACTGTAGCATTTGAGGCTGTCACTGGGACAGCTGCAACGAATGCCGCCACAATAGTCGTCAGTTTAAGACTATTCATACAATAATATGAGTCCTTCTTATTTTATGTTGAACTTGGTAGCGGGGGGCCCTTCCATCAGCTCGCAAGGAGTCAAAGTTTGAACGAAAAGCCCGCCGCACGCACTTGCCTTATATAAGCTGTTCAAATGGCGGAGATTACAGCTCCTGCGTACTCCACGCCGCGGGGCCGACCAACGGCGATGTGTTGTGTTCAAGTTTAAGCTAGCGCCACTTTGCGCGAATTAAAGAATAAGTGGCTGTGGCTCGGTCGCAATTTCGGACGTTTTGTTAGATGGTATGGTTGGGAAGGCTAAAAAGACAGCCTTTTGGACAAGACTTTAGTAGCCAGGTTGCGTGCCGTACAAAATGGCAGTCATAACTTTATTAACCGTCACCATCTGCACAGTCTGACCGTATATGTCTATTCAAACGTCAAGCATCAGTGCAGTTGCCAGTAATTGCTTAGTAGCATTTATCGATCGCGCTAGCTCGGCCTGCCAGGTGCCAACCCGTTGACATCTTGGTGTTCTAGTTCATCACACCGGCTGTCCATGCAATGGTAGATGGCCTACGGAAGCCTGAAAGACTCGTGACCTATCACGTAAATTGGCGTAATTAACGACTCGTTTTAACGGTGGCCAACCACCTCCGCCGTCTCCAAAGCACCAAAGGCCAGCAGGCAGCAGGCCTGCAGGCGCCTTTTTCGAGCCGTAAGGGTTAGGTCCATTCCCGGCATACCTCATGACCGCCAGAAACGCCTTTCCGTAATGCAGAAGTCGTTTGCCTCTGTCACGGCCAAGCTCTCGCCGACATGTATTGTGGCCCCTCTGCCGCCGTTTGCATCGCTTTCCTCATCAGGAAGGTGCGAGCGTAAATGCTGTACTGTCAGCCGTCGCGCATTTGAATCGGCCCAGGGTAGAGAGGTAAAGCGGGTGACCATCGCCAACCAGACGTGCCCACAGGTTCCCGCCAGCTAATTGCGTCTGCGGGTGCGACTCAACGCAGAACTGGCTGCAGCGCGGTGCTGCCGAATGCGAGTACGTGATGTACGGCATGTTTAGCCCCAAGGACCTTGACTTCATGTGCTGCGCGCACGGGCTCTCTGGGGCTCCAGTCGTGCCGGCGGCGCCAGTGCAGTGCTCGTGCGACAGCAATGTGCTACACACGCCGTATCGACTGGACTTCGTCGGCGATTCGTACACGCGCGCAACCGACACCACAGTGCTGAACTTTACGCTGACGTACGATGACATGGACTGCGACGCGAGCGACCCCACGAACGCTGGCTGCTGCAGCACAGACCTGAAGGACATCTACGTCAAACTGAACACAACCTCGCTCATCAGCGCCACGGTTAACCCAGCCGTGCCGGGTGGCCCTCAGGTTGGCTGTCTTCCCTTATGAGACAACGAAACTCATGACAGCCCATAACCCCTCCCGTTCACGGGCTCCGGCGTCCGGCCTAAACGAGGATAAATCCCACACACGCACACACATACGCTTCGGGCCCGAACGGAAACCAAATTCCGCTGGAACGGGAAATGTTTTCAGAATGTTACCGTATTGTGGTTGTACAGCGGGCTCCAGTTTTAGGAGTACTGTAGTAGAGCCACCGGGCCGGCTGGCCGTGCGCTGCACCGTGCACTGCACGACAGGTGCAAAAAGAAACCACACCCAGACCAGACAGCACATGTCACCCAGACAGGAACGAGAGAGCCCGCGGCGAAGACCCGGGACCACGGGAAATCTGCCTTGAGGCTCCCCGATTAGCGACGGACCCCGAATCCCCGCGATTGGGCGCACCAACAGACCTGACAGCAACTCGCGGGCTGCAACTGTATGACTATGTGCACTAGACACCCAACGATAGAAGTGGAGTTGGATCAACATGAAGCTAATCTTCCGTTTGCGGCCGCTGTGGGTGTGAACACACCCGACTTGTCGGGTACATCAACCCGTCAGAACGAGTGACGTGACCTCACCCAGTCCCACCCCTTTCGCGGTACTCCCAGGGCTGCGAAGGCCCGTTGGCGGGCCCTTCCGTCAGTGACCACACGAATCATGGCTTTTTCCGTAAGGCGAGGGCTAGGCAACACCACAGGATCGGCCTTACTGCTCGTTCCCCATGCTCCATGGCCGACACCGCAGCACCCTCGGTGCCATCCTTTTTGAGTTTGCGGGTTTCTGCGCTTCCCCAAAGGTCCCCAAGGGTTCGCTCGTCCCTGTCTGATGGCTCATGCTGTCGGGCCCGGCTGCGCGTTCCTTCCCCCCTGGTCATATCGCGGCCAGCTGGCCGATGTACGCCCTGGGCGACGCTTGGAACCGTCTGGAGCTCCTGTAACAACAATCAAGTCCCGGAGGTAGATTCCCTCGGGCGATTAGCAACGCATGGGAACACGAGTAAGGGACGCCCCACGCACTGCAGGCACCTGCATCATCCGGAAGCCTGCGCCTGGTCAGTTGGCCGTAAATTGCCGTAAAGGCGGACAACCCTTTCGCCCATTGCCCTGGGCAGAACCATTTCACAATAGGTCACTGCTATTTTCACTGCCAACACCGTCCATGACCCTGCCCCCCGTTTGCGTTCGAACTCCCAATGAGTCAGCGAGCTGACGCATGGTCCGTGGGGAAGAGGGTAAAAGAAACGCAACAGCCCTGCAGCACTCGGACCGGCCCTGTCAGTCCCTCCATAAGTCTAGCTATGGTGCTTTAGGGTAAACATTATCACACGTATGCACGTAATGCACCTCCCGAGCCAATCCTGCCCGTTTGGTCGCTCTCGGCGCGCCACAAGTCCGACACGAAATGAACACAGTTGGCTGCTAGTCAAAACTCACAACGCCAAACTGCTCGCCGTAGAATCCCTAGATTGGGGTACCCCATTCGGTCGGGTTCACGAGCGCACGCTGGCCAATGCAGGCGTGCGTGGCTACGAACTGAGCCGATGGCACATGCAAACGCCAAAAACATGGTGTCTTGGTCTAAATTCCAAAATTGAGGGCACGGGGTTCCGCCCAAGCTGCCGCAACAAGGTTATTGCTGGGCCTCCCCCTCGTGGCCCTTCCAGTCCTGCGTCGCCAAGTCCAGCACGCCAACGCTCGTACCGTTCACCAACCCTGCCAGGAAAATATACTTCGTGTCCAATCCATAGCAATCGCGTCGTCATACTACCATAGCGCCCCTCTCCTTGCCACATTGGACATATAGCTGCAGTCCTTACAATCATCCGAAACAGCATCCGTCTTCAATGGCCGCGAATCCACCGGCCTGACTCAACGCCCAGCCGCCGTCGCAGCCGACATTTTCCCCTGTGACTTTGCCGAGTCACGGACGTATTCTTCGACAACATGGTACATGGCGAGGTTGGGGAACACCTCGTTGGGGGAAAGCACGCGGCCCGTCAGCGGGTCCTTCCTGCGCACGGAACAGAGTCCAGCAGCGGCAAGGGGCCAAGGGCAACCGGTGGGACATTAGCTTTAAGCCAGCCGCATGGGGTCAAGGATACCGTACCTGGGGCGAACTGCACTAAACAGTGGCTTTAAGGTCTAGGCCGCGCCTGCTGCATAGCTTGGGGGCAGGACCACAAGGCGCGCGCGAGGCTTCGTGGCCGTACCCCCTGCCAGAAATACGAGGGTTGCCCAGCCGACCGATGAAGGCGGAAGACCGGGGGCCTTTCGGGCATGCGGATGCCGGGGCCGAATCCGGTAGCCGCACCAACATGAGAATAGCGCCGGCCACAGCGCGGCAAGGAACCGTGCGTGGATCGCCAACATGCGTCATGTAGGGTAGCTTGCGGCACCACGGGGCGCAGCAACGTCCTGCACCTCTCCCCCTCATAGCGCACGTTCTCACCCTGCTTTCGTCAGCCACTCGACAATCGCGGATCGCTCGTATGTTGCCCCCGTGGACGTGACGGCGGGCTCCGTGAGAATGTGGTGCGTGATGGGGCAGAGCAGGTGCTTGGGCGCCAACTCCGCCGACTCCTGCATTTCCGCGGGCACCTTGACGGGCGGGGGCCAGTGCTGGCGGTTCTTCAGCGTCGTGTTGTTGCCGCCGCCGTTCGCCGCGCCGTTGGCTGTCGGGTGCATCTCCTCAGCAGCGCGGTGCCCTAGGTGCAGGAGGCCGTCCATGGCTCCCTGTGCATTGCATAAGAGGCCGAGACGCATGATCAGATGCAAGAATGCTAGTTTTCAATGAACAGGGACGGCATGGATGCCTCACAAGGCAGCGGCGATGGTCAGGTTCCGTAACGTCTTCAATTTTTGAGCGAGGTGAAACGCACGCGGCTTCATGCCGAATACCCCACTTCCGAGCACACGCCTGGAACAAGAACAACGTGCAACACACCCACCAACAACGATTACGCGCTGCGCGGCGGTATTGCAACGCGCCAATGCTCGTGCCTCCTTCCCGTAAGGCACGCGCGGTAGTGCGAGGGCATGTGTGGGCGCCGATATGTGAGCGCCAGCGTCTCATTGCCAAGTTCATAAGTCATGGCCAACCCAACACTCAATTATCCCATCAGCTAACACTATTTGCAAGACCTCAATTACCTCGAGGAAGTTCGCGTTGTTTGGTCGAAGCGCCATGAGCGTGATACCCGCAGACACCAGCGGGACCCACGTGCCATACAAATGGAACGACAAGTACAGAAAAACTCTCGCCGGCAGCAAGGCGCCAGCGACGCGCAGTAGCGCCAGCGCATGGCAGCCCAGCATGAAGGGCACTCCGTGACTGCAGGCCAGGGACTGCACGGCGGCCTGAGGCCGGCGGCGCCAGGCCAACAGTCCGCTGTGGACCAACACGCGCACCTCACAGAACGCCTTCAAGAGCCCTGCGGCACCGAACGTGTCCGAAAAAATCAAAATGTATCGGGACAAGACGGACAGGTTGGGGAAAGCGCATGGGCGTGAGAGTGTATCGACATCACAGGACTGACTACCGAGGTCAGAACATGGGCGATGTTCAAAACCAGAGCCCACGCGCTCAGTCCCCCGCCTCAAAAGGTCACAGCGGGGACGGAAGAAAAGCGGCAGTCTCCTAAATCAGAAGCTTCTGAGCACGAACGCAGGCCACAACAGACCGCCCCTGGTCGACGCGGCCCACGCCTTACCCGTCAGTAAAATCCAGCCCGCTGCGAGCGGCGCTGTCTCCACCAGCGCCAGCGCCAGATAGCATGTCACGAGGCCGGGGCACACTACCATCAGCGGCCACAGAAGCGACCCTAGCCCCTTCGCACTTGGGGTTGTGACCGCAGCTGGCGCTGGAGCCGCCTTCCCATTTGCATTAGCTATCGGTCGACGGGCGGGCCAGGCACCCAGTGCGGACAACGCGGCGCGCACCCCTCCCATCGTCAGTCTGTCCGCAGCGTCCTGCAAGACAATGACATGAAGTCTGAGCGCAATTCTAGCCAAGAATGAAATGCGTTACTGGCAACCTGAATCCTGTTTTAGTTTTTGCGGCGGCACGAGCGGGCTCTCAGCGGAGGTTCCTAGCGGGGAGCGCCCACCATCCCGCCCCAGCCCGTGCCCCTGCGGCCCGCCCTTCTCTCACCAGCACGTCCACATGCACGTTGCGAAGTATCCTGTACGCTCCGTTGTGGTCGTACATCCATGCATACAAGAGAGTCGTTCGCGGCAGCGTCAGCAGCGCGGCCGCATACATGTAGGCGTCTCTGGGCTCCTGGCTAGCGAAGGCGTGTGGGTCAGTCCAATTGCGAGGAGCGCTACAACTGTTTGAAGTGCGCAGCAATACTTCCAGTTCGTAGTTGGAATAGAGCATGGGAATAGTTCCAACCGTCTCGCCTGCGTACAGGGACACACCCGTTGCTGAGCCATCGCCGTCCCTCGCTTACGACAGAGCGGACCAAAGATCTGCACCTGGAAGGCCAAAGATTGACTGCAAAGACATCCGATATATGAGGTTGAATGGATGGTAACAAAAGTAGCGAAGCTGGATGACGGGTCGCGATGCCTCTCTGTCGCGCTGCGCGTCGCCGGACGGCTTGAGGCCCCCAGCTCCCAATATCTGGGGATCACCGTCCTTCACGACAATTGCGAAAATCACGAGAACGCTGACTGCACATATGAAGCAAAGCCTCAGGAGGGTCCAGACGCCTATGTTGGCTGCCCTTCCTCGCGGACCAGGTGCAGCATCAATTTGCAGCCCCTCGTCCTCCTGGGGCAACGCTTCTCCGTTGTCATGAAATTCCGGCTGAATAACGTTGTCCATCGCGCGCAGCTGCTGCAGGCAAAGCTAAACCGTATATTATCGTCAGTTACTCGGCGGACCAATGTTGAAAGGTCGCCAATAGCATAGACACAGGTCACTTATTTATTATCTCACAAGTGCCTCGCCTCTGAAAACTGATGCGTAGAAGCGCGCGACCTTCGTATTGGCGCCAAGACGAATGAACCGTACAACCGTTATACACGTCATTAAATGAAGGTTTTAGGATGCGAGGACGACCTGCATGCAAGCTGTGAGCACGCTTGATCATTTACTTTTCATGTCAACTTTGATTGGCTCGCTGGCAGTACCGCGCATGGCAAGACAATTACTTCGACATTTTGGCTTCCCGCAGACGGAAACATGTTCATTTCGTTTTCCTTTCATGCACAGGCGCAGCATGGCGCCCTGGGCCCACAATACATCCGCTTACCGCATCTCGTGTTACAGGGCCTGCCTGCCTACCTGCCTGTGCCACGCCCTCCCCAAGTGCCAGAAACCAAGGCATCCAGCCCGCATATCGCCGTCACGACCATGATACACCATACGGTCTGCCCCCGCCTTAAACATTCAACTACATAATACGTGGCACGTCTACCCCCAACTGCACAAGCCATCCCACTGCATACAACTTTGCGCACGGGCCTCCAAATATCACACTCACACATGTTCAGAGTGTGCGTTCATGTTTTGGCGCCGCCCTGGGCCCTGGGCGCCTTCTGCGCCAGGCCGATCCGCAGCGTCCCTGCATGCTCCTCCCAACACCACTCCTCCGCGATATGCAAGAAACCCCATCCGCGGCTGTCTGCTCAGTCCCTCTCGCTGATGATCGTCAGGAAGTGGTCCACCTCCTCCGTCGACAGGACGCGGAAGGCCCGGTCGCCGCCGTCGGGCCCGTCGCGCACCACCCCCACTTCCAGATCCGCCGCCTTGAACTCCTCGCTCAGGACGCCCTGCGGCACAGGGCATCAATGCCCGCCCGGCAAAGCGCTACCTTCAGGCGAGGCAATAGCCGCGCTCAGGACGAGCCTTGAAGGCGCATCTGCCCCTGGCAGCACCGGGGCTGGAACACCGAAACCCACATGGGCTAAAGCCGTGTTTGAAGCCCAGGTCCACATCCCATAGCAGACTTGTATTGCCGCCTTCTCCCACACACACTCCGTACCGTAATGCCGCCGGGCGAAGTCGGTATGAGAAATTCAAGACAGTCTGCCCAGTCCGGAGTCCGAGCCTCACCTGCAATGCCGCGATGGCGGTGATGACGGTGTCGTCGTAGCTGAGGGCCGGGTTGCCCTTCAGCTTCTTCTCGAGGAAGTTGTGCGCCTCCGTTTCCTTGACCCCGACAGCGGTCGCCTGCAAGGGAAGCCGTGCATGGGTGTTGATGTTGCATGTGGCACTGCGGGCCGTAGGCATGGACCGGCACAGACGAACGAGTGCCGCCCATGATCGGTTCACGCCAGTGCGGGTGCCCGGCAGGGCATCCAACTGATACCCGTGCGGAGCAGCAAGTGGAGCTGTGGACCATCACCCATTAGTATTGAGAGTATGAAGCTGGCGTTCGATGTGCCGTGCATGGATGTACCCTCCAGGGACCGTGCTCCCATTGGGAATGTCCGCGGGTCCTCTGTCTGCGCAACCTGGGGCAGCCCAGGCCATGAACACACTGGCGACGTACCACGGGCCTCTCATAAGCGAAGAGCCCCCCGCTCTTATGGGTTTTTGTTCATGTATGGGGCACGCACCCCCACACATAAGCGAAGAGCAACGACCCAGACGGCGTAGGCAGGCTCACGCACCTTGTACCCCACGTAATAGCCGGCGGGGTCCACCTTGAACAGCTGCGGCCCTCGCTCCTCATCGATGCCAATGATCATCGAGATCACGCCCAGCGGCCGCATGTACGCGTGCTGCAAGCAATAAGCCAACAACTTTAAATACAACTGCATGCCACCACCTTCCTGGGGGTAACAAGCGGGGTGCGCCGTGGACAACGCAGCCGGCCCGGTGGTATGCAAGGCCGCCGCCGCATCTGCGACGACCACATAATGCCTTCGACAGTCACGAGCTGGAGGCCCTGGAAGCACGGTCCAAGGCACACGGCAGGTCTGCCATGGGAACACTGCATGCACCCGGACCCCCGGGCGTGCGATATGTACACATAATGCACATATGTGTACACAGCTAACACACCTACAGCACGTGCCCCCTGTCAACGGTCTCAAAGGCCCACGGGCACCGTGCGCGCACAAACGGCTGGCTGCTTACCTGGGTGTAAACCTGCGCCTTGTCCGCCAGCACTTTGGCCAAATAATCTACGGGAATTTCGTACCCGAATTTGTACCGGAACTCGGCGGCCTGTTGCCGCGCCTGCTGCACGATGGCTCGCGTGTCCGCTGCAGCATTGGCCACCGACGAGGACGCAGCGTGAGAATCGCTTGCAGCAGAACATTCGGGTAATGTTCAGCGAGTGTGCAAGCCGTGATATGGTGTTGGTGGCCGGCATCGAGAGCGCTTCACACCAGCTGAATGGATGTCATGCCATTGGATGCACAAGAGCTCAGCGTAGCTGCGGGATACAGGCTGAATAGTGGTGAGAAGCCGTGGACGCCGTCAGCGGCCGCAGACACCTCCACGCCTGCCGGACGTACGACGGGGTTCCAAAGCCCTAACGGCCCATGGGCCATGCCTGCGCAACCGCCACCTTCATCGCCCCCCCCAACCAGTGTCATCAACTGACCCTACCCGGAAGGCCGGTGACCAGCATTCCGACATATTTGGTGATCTTGAACAGCCGGGTGACGCTCGAGGGATCTATCAGCTTGTCCTACAATTCCGGCAGGCACTTGATAATCGCCTCGGCGTCAATGACCGCAACGTGATATGTCTCGCATGAACGTCTCTATCGTCGCCGCTCGTACCTGTACTTTCTTCTGCGTCACGAACACCACCGAGTCCTTTCCCCGGACCGCTATGCTCGTGATTCCAGCAGTCCGAACTGCCTTGAACGCATATTCTGCACCATATGGGCAGACAGAATGCCGCGTCACGAGCCCCGCTTGAGTGTTTGGAGGGTCTAACGTGAAGCGCGCGGGATCTCCACAGCGCAAAGTGCTCACCGACTTGAAACAGCCTGCCCTCAGGGCTGAAAATGGTAATGTGCCTGTCATAGCCAGATCCACCTCTCGACATTCCTCAAGACGAGGTTCAGTGCACCTAACCTACTGATATTGCGCTTGTCAATAAGCAATGGGGATGTATCGCTTTATGATTGACTTCGAAAAGTGGTAACACGCCAAAGCAAAAAATATGTACACCTAAAAACTGAAAGAACAGAGTGGACATTAAGGAATACGGCATGCACCGTACCCTCGCTCTGCCCCCTGGTCTACTCTTCGACTTTCGGTACCTTTGTGTAACTCTTGAAGCTGTACATGTCGTTAATGTAGAATGCGGGGTTTACAGGTCCGTGCTGCGCTTTGCACTTGACTCCGGCCTTTCCTCGATGTTCGTTCTGCAGTAGCCGTGACTAGCCAAACGAAAGGTTTTGGGTATGCATTCGGGGTGAGAATGGGCGTCCTTTAGGAGGGGGAGGAGGAAAGGGAGAAGGGAGGAGCATGGGCTGTTGTCAGTCGACCACCGTCATCAAGGAAGAGGAGGAGGAGGATGAGCAGGCCGAGCAGCATATTGACATGTAAGGTTATGAGCCGTGGAGTGCAAAGTTTGGCTGGGCTCCCATGTGATGCAAACTGCGTTTTCGTGCGCAGCCGCTTTTCTGCCACCTCCGCGGACGGGACGGAGCGGAACACCCGCTCTACTGTGAGACAGTCTCAACCCCGGACCAGTAACGATTTGGGAGGGCCGGCGCCGTTCACTGGGCGGTACGGTGAGTAGAGTAGCCCTCGGGGTTGGGCGGGGGTTATGCCTGCTCATACTTCTGTTATTGAGCTCATCTTTGGTTTCAACTGCTTCAGGCTCGTCACGGGGAGCGCCCTCGCCGTCGCTGTCCTCCGTATCATTGGTGCCAGTCGCTCGCACAGGCAGCTATGACGTTCGTGTGGCCTCCCGCACGCGCCAAAATGGCGGTGACGGAGTCATTGAGACATCGCGGTTGGTTGTTGATCACCTGAAGGTGCGCCATGGGTGTTGTGCGCAAGCAAAGGGCCTGGACGTGACTGGCCATCACTCGCTCGGGTTTCCTTGCTGCAGGGCAACGTCTTCATCAATCAGTACCTTATCATTAAGGACCTGGGCAAAGGTGCTCACGGCACTGTCAAGCTTGTATATAACACGCAAGACGATATGCTTTACGCCATGAAGGCAAGTGCATGCTGCAGAGCCACGGGGTGTCGAACGGTCCAAGTTGGACCCCGCCCAAACTGCTCGCTATGGTATGTGCAGGTGATCCACAAGAGGCGGATGCGGCGGCAGTCTTACCTGGCAGAACCGCGGGCCATAGCGAACATGATGCGGAATGTGGGCATGTCGCCGCTGTCTCAGAGTCAGACGGAGGGGCAGCGGGGAATGAGCCCTCTCTCCAGCCCACGAACCCCAAACGGCATGACGGTGAGCTCATGAAGGGCATGCATAAACCCAGCGGCAGGACGCCCAAGTTGAAAGCCTCGGGTGTCCCGCAGGACGAGTACAGCAACGAAATTGCTGTAATGAAGGAGTTGGACCACCCGAACGTGGTTAAGCTGTACGAGGTTATCCACGACCCCAGCAACAATAAACTATTGATGACTATGGAGTATGTGGAGGGCGGCTGTGTCCTGGCCGGGAACAGCCCCACACAGAAGGTGCGGGTGTGCGTGCGTGGGTGCGTGGACTTCGGCGGTTGGCTCTTCAGAGCTCTGGTGTTGGTTGCCGTTTACGGGGTGTCGGCCTACCGCCGAATCCAGGAGATAAACCCAGCTCTCCTTCATCACTCCCCTTGTCCGCCGTCGCCCATACACGTGGCGCGCGTGCCTCCTCCGTAGCCCATGCTCATCACCGCCGCGTGACCATGCAAGTTGACATGGGCACTAATCATATGCCGAGCGCGGAGAAGCACAGTCCACGCAGTGCACGGCTTCCTATTCAAGCTGGCGAGTTGACTCCCAAAGTGTCCACTTGGGAACAGCTCACAGAAGAGGGCTGGAGCGCATCCTGGGCATGAAAGCTGCAAGCGGCCATTAGAAAGCCCATACATCTGCGCGCAGCGGATCGTCGGGAGCACTATCGACGCTCCCGTGCGTATGGGTCTGCAGCGCCAGCGGTCGTTAACCTTCGGTGCGGGCATGTGAATCTTGCCGCGGACAGGTGCCCATCCCTGAAGCGACGGCAGTGAAGTACTTCCGTGATGTGGTAAAGGGACTCGAATACCTGCACTTCAACCGGTGAGCGGCGCAGGATAGGCGGATGTAGGCAGCACTGAGTTTGGGTCCTGCCGGGAACACTTGTGCGGATGCTTAGCAGCTGCAGCACTCGTACTCATTTGATTGCGCATGCATGCCGACCTTTTGACTTCGTTGCCCGGCTCGGTCGGCGCCGCCGCGGCCCGGGTCACGATATAAATGATGCTGACCACCGTACCCCTCACGATGCCGCACACGCCATGCCCGCGCATCCTCCAGGATCGTGCACGGCGATCTGAAACCGGATAACTTACTCATGAGCAGCTCGGGGAAGGTAAAGATCTCGGACTTTGGGTCGGCGCGCTTCTGCGAAAAGTCGGACATGATTTTCGCGACGGCGGGGACGCCCAGCTTCATGGCGCCGGAGATGTGCCAAGGTGGGCGCGCAATCTGTGCGCGAGGGGGCAGAGGGCAGAGTGCTTGGGACCATTGGCGCGCCAGGGGCTTGGGGCACTGCCAGGTGCGGGGAAGCCGCGCCAAGATGCCAGGGTGGACGATAAGCCGGGGGCGTGTTAAGCAGCAGAAACATTACGTGGCCGGCCAGTAGCGGCCGTTGGGTGACGGTGACTGCAGGATCACGCTGGTGTTTCGGCTAATTGGCGACGCACGTTGTTGCGCGATTACATACAGGCAAGCAGTTCAACGGCTTTCCGGGGGACATTTGGGCACTGGGCATCTGCCTCTTCGTGTTTGTCTTCGGCAAGCCGCCCTTCACCGGCACCACCACGTACCAGATCTACGAGGCGATCCAGCGGGGCGAGCTGCAGTTCCCCCAGGAGATCCCCGCTACGGCGGAGCTCAAGGCGAGTGGGCTCTGCTGAGTAGGCCTCTGCTGGGGGTCACTGCTGGACTGAGCTGGGGTTGACAGTGGAAACGATCTCGGTCGAGGGCCGGCAGTTTCAAGTGCTATCAAACAGCGAAGATGAGG
The DNA here is from genome assembly GCA_030267565.1 of Pleodorina starrii. Classification (NCBI taxonomy): domain Eukaryota; kingdom Viridiplantae; phylum Chlorophyta; class Chlorophyceae; order Chlamydomonadales; family Volvocaceae; genus Pleodorina; species Pleodorina starrii. The sequence continues at coordinate 4,174,782 of BRXU01000003.1, forward strand.
GGCACCAATAGGAGGTGGCGGCTTGCGGAGCCGGTTGAGTAACTCGCCTTATGGTATCAGTCGCTCTGTCGGGAAGGGGGATTGGCGTGTTCAGAACGGCTGCAACGAAAGCCGCCACGACGGAGGCTCATACGTCCGAATGGTGCGCCGCCACTCCCGCTCCCTCTCCCGCCGCGGTTCGCAGGACCTCTTGAACCGACTGCTGCAGAAGGACCCGGCCCAGCGGATCAGCCTGGAGGAGATCCCCGCCCACCCGTGGGTCACGCGCGGCGGCGCGCTGCCGGTGCTGCAGACCTCCAACGAGCGTGCCGTGCAGCGCGTGTTTGAAGCGATGCGCAAACGCAACGGTGAGCGAGACGGCGCGGAGTGTGCGGACCGCGGAACCGCAATAGGGTGCTGCCAAGGGGCTTCATGGGGCGCCATGGGTATTTGCTGCTGCATAACGCTCTCAGGCGGCAGACGCGCGCAGGGTTGTGAGCACAAGGGTTCCTTGGGTGCAACATCCTATGGCCCCAGGCATGTACCCGCGCACCTCGTGCTGTCCATGCGTCCTGTCCGGCTGCATGTCGGTGCTGATTGCCGCCGCCGTCCCTCTAACCGACAGAGTCCGGCGCGAAGCGCCCGGCGCCTTCCACCGTGCTGTTGGCGGCGCCGCCGGAGCCGGTGGACATGCGCAAGCTGGTGCCGGACGCGGAAGTGCGGCACTTTAGGGACGGGGAGGTGATCATTACGTGAGTGGGGCTGGGCGGGTCGGCGCGCGCTGGGATGGGATGAATGCAACACATGTGGCGTGTTGCATCGCGACACGGCTTGTGGTGCGCCGCTGGGCTGGCACAGCACGGCTCAGCACAACAGCCGACGTACCAACACGCGTTGTACACGGCCCGTGGGTTTAGCTGCGTCCTGCGTAGCTGGCTGCCTTAGATCCCCGCGTAGCCCTGAACCCGGTCGTGGGCCCCACTGCTCACTTCCCGGCAACCTCTCCTCTTCTCTCCTCCTCTCGAGTTGCAGCTGCGCAGCTCCCAGCCCGCCCTGCTGACTTGGACGGTGTTCCCGCCCTGCCCTGCCCCCACAGCCAGGGCCAGCTGCCGGAGGGTCTGTACTACGTGCAGGAGGGCTTTGTGGACATGATGCTGATGCCCAGCGAGAAGAAGCTGGTGGCGGACGAGGACTTTGCGGACGCAATTGACGACGAGGACGACGAGGAGGACGAGGCGGTCGTCACGGCAACCGCAAACGCGTTCGACTGCGGAGGGTAGGCAGGCGCCCTAGGCAGGGACCTAGGTACTACCGAGACCGCTGCGGTTAGCCTTCCCCGGTTTAGGCTAGTGCTGGCGCACCCGTGGGCTGCGGCTTCCGTGCGTCATGGAAACGTCATGGGCTCGGAATTCCGGTCCATCAGGCACCCCAAGGGCCAGCGGCTGTTCGGCGCCGGGACGGGCAACAATTGAAAGCCGGCATGTCTGGTTCCAGCCTCCCGACTGTGACCGAAGCGCGAGAGGGCTGTCCCCGCGGATGCCCCCAGGAGCCCCGGCAGCGCAAACGCTGGCGAGGGCGAGGACGGCAGCGAGGGCGAGGAGGGCGGACAGGAGGAGGGCGGCGATCCGGAAGGAGAGGGCGACGTGGAGGGTCCCAAACCCATGGACGGCTTTATGGCGCTGTTCGGATCACGGCTGTCGGACAGGTGGGTGATGGGGTACGGGGCACGAAGGGGGCCAAGCGGCGGATCCACAGCCCTCATGATAAATGTGGGACGTGTGTGAAGGTGGGGCTCCGGGTACCAGCCGGAGCTCCAGATGCTGGCCGCGTGCGCTCTGCCGTCGGGGCCAATGGGGCCGAGTGGAGGAGCCCGCCAGGCGGCACCACAGCTCTTCGGCAGCGCATGGCAGCACGGGTGGCCAGCGGAGGTCCCGCGGCAATGGGGTGCTTGCTGCGGCAGCGCCCGCGGTGTAAACCCCCGGCTGAAGCTGAAGCAGCAGCCGTGCCGCTGCGAGGGGGAGATGGCGGAGTGACGCTCACGTAAGCCGCAGCCTGCACTCCCGGCGGTGGCGGTGGCGCAGGCGGAGACGGAGGCGGCTGAATGCCTAAGGGTAGTGCCCCATTGGGGGCCCTTGGCACGCACACGCCAGTTTAAATCCCTAAGCAGGAGTCTCCCAGGCAAGGAGGCCGCGGGTGATGATTGGCGCTGGGGCTGCTATCACCCTCGTGCGGCCGTGCGGCTCGGCGCGACCCACCTGACACCTGCTTCTACCCACCTGACCTAGCTGCTTGGTGGCTGCCCCAACCCGATGCGCTGGGCCGATGCCGGGTGCGATGCGATGCAGGGTGTCCCCAATGGGCTCCAGCTCCGTCATGTCGCCCCGAAACCAGTCGGCGGTGGTCACGCCGCGCAACGGCAGCCAGACCCTCGCGGCGCGCAACTACTCGGCCACCACGGTGGGGCCGCGCTACGGCAGCGCGTCCGTGGGGCTGCAGCGCACCAGCAACGCTCAGGTGGAGTCGCCGGGGCGGCTCTCGAATCAGAACGCCACATCGGCCTCGGTGCCGCTGCCGCCGGCGCTGCCGGTGGCCCATTCCATGCCCACGCCCTCGTCCTACCACCATCACCTTCCGCCTCACCGCATGCACCTTGGTCAGGCAGGAGGCGGCGGATCCAATCGCTCCCAGAGCATCGTCACAAGCAACCACAATCAGCAGCTGCAGCTGCAGCCGTATAGCCGCTCGCCCTCCCACTCCGTCTTGTCGCCGGCGTCCGGCGGCAGCCCCGTCACCACCACCGGCACCAACAGCGGCGCTCCCACCCCGCGCAACGACAGCAACATGGCTTTGCGCAACCCCGTGGCGGGGGCCGGCAGCGCCGGCGGCGCCGGGCCTGGCCCCGGCCTGACCGGCCAGTTCAGCGCGCCGCCGCCAAGCCTTGGGTCGCGCGCCTCGTACAGCGGCGGTGGCGGGTTGCAGGCCCGAGTTCCGAGCTACACGGGCTCAGGCGGGATGCTGGGGCTGGGGAACAACAACGCCTCCATAAACCCGTCGCCGCTGGGGCTATCGTGCAGCAACGCGGCGGATCTGCTGCAGGGGGATGGGGATGGCGGGGAAGGCGGCGGTGGCGGCGACGGGCAGCGCAGGGAGGCCGGCGCTGGCGGCCCCACCTCCGGCGGCGGCAGGGCCGGTGGCAGTTCGCGGCGGCTGTTGGGGTCGGGCAAGGAGCAGGTGCAGGCGCAGCCGCCGTTCCTGGTGCCGTCGCCGCCGCACACCTCGCCACAGGCCAGCCGGCGGGCGCTCGTACAGGAGCCCAGTTTTAACCAGCGATTCGGCAGGTACGGTGCGGCTGGCCTAGCAAACATATACATGCGCCATCCGGGGACGGCAATCGTGGGCCTGAGTGTGGGGGGCGGCCGGCGGGAGGGATGGGGGGCGGATGCCGATGCCCGGGGTGGCTTGCAGATGCTAAGGCTTGAGCTGATGGGCGGCACCATGGGCGCCGTTCAGCGGGGCGTGTGCGCCTCCACGGCCTCGCACGATCGTGGGTCTTGGTCTCGCACACGGCCAGCGGTTGACTATGAGGCTTGGACCCGTGGGAGCCCTCCGACAGGAGGAAAGGGCGTCCGGGTGATTACGCGGTGATGCGCCACCACATGTGTGTCTGCGCGTGTGTCTCTGTTCGCATGTGTGCCCTGCAGGCACGAGGGCACGCAGCGACCGCCCAGCAGGCTGTCCCTGACAGACTCGGCCTCGGCCTCCCAGGCCCTCACGTCGGCGCCGGGGCGAGTCGCGATGCTGGGCCGGGCGGCCTCCAACCGGTGCGTATGCGGGCTGGGGGCTGAGGAGAGCCTGCTTGGCAGCTGGGGTGGAAGGGCCGTTTGGAGCCCCAAAAAGCGGCTGGCACCCTGTGCGCGCGTGCAGTGAGCCGCCAAACTTGAGGCTCGCGTAGGGCCACCTGAGGGCGCGGTAAATGGGCGTCGAAGGTGAGCGTCTACGCCGGCCCCGGGGAGCGATCTGGGCCCCCTTCGCGCATCGGCCCAGGGCTGTGCCGCCTCGGTTGGGCCGCGAGTGGTTCGCCATCTTAAGCTGGTGGTTGCCGGTCCGCTGGCCAGTGCGGTGCTTCACCGCATGATAATAATCCGCTCTGGACCCGTGCACGCCCGGGCTTTGCAGGGCGCGGCAGCCGTTGGAGCCCGAGGACGGCGGGCCCGCCGACGGCGGTAGCGCTGGTGGCGGCGTGGTCTTGGGGTCCAGCAACCGCCGCCTCGGAACGGGAGCGGCGCGCGGTGGTCCGTTCAGCATGGGCGGCTCGTCCATGCCCCAAGTCTCGTTGCTATCGTCCTCGCCACAGACCACGTCCGTGAAGGAGGAGAAGGATGACCTGCTCTTCCTCACGCCTGTGGAGTCGCGGCGGCTCAGCGTCACAGCCGGCGGCGCCGCAAGCTTCCGGCGCCTCGGCGGCGCGGGCATCATTGTGGGCGCCTCGCCGCCGTCGGGCCCGCCCGGCGCCATCTCCCCCGCCATCAGTCGAATGCTCAGTGCCGAGCAGAACGGCAGCAGGCCGGCGGGGCTACCTCCGGCGGTGGAGGAATCCGTAGCTGACGCCAGCGACAGTGGCAAGGCCAGCATCGACAGCATCAACAGCAATGCCGACATCAGCATACACGCACACAACCGTGGGGTCGGGGGCTGGCGGCGCGAGCGACCGGCGCTGCTGCAGGTCGCCAGCAGTGGCGGCGGGCTGCCGAGCGGCGGCGGTGAGCAGACTGCCGGCGTGGAGGGCAGCGGCGGCGGCGGCGGCGGCGCTGCAGTTAGCGCTGCGCTTCCGCCACTCCCCGAGGGGCAGTCCATGCGCCGTGTCCGCAGTGCCATGCGGCGATCGGCCACTCACGACAACATCATGCACCCCTCCTTCAAGAGCATCGTGCCCAGCGGCGGCGCGGTCATAGTCTCGGGCGGCGGCCCGCCGGCGGGCCCGGATGCGTCGCAGCTGGAGGACGAGGAGAGAGACTTTTATGGCGGGGATGGGCGGGAGCAGCAGGAGAGCGGCGGCGGCGGCAGCGGGGGCGGGGTCATCAGCGTGCGGCACGCGATCACGGATTTGGAGCGGGTGCGGCGGGAGCACGATATGGCTCAGGGCGCGGAGGACTACTACCAGGGCGCGGGCCAGGCGTACGCATCGGCGCAGCCGCTGGTACAATTCCAGCGCCCGAGCGACATGAGCGGCGGCGGTGGACTGGAGGTGAGTGGGGAGGGCGGGGCGGCGGTGGTGTTGGCAATGGCCGGCTTCCGAACAAGCGTGAGCGGCCGGTTGTCGCAAGGGCAGCCTGGGCAAGGGCAGAAACCACCAAACCTGGCCCTGCCGCTGCCGCCTCTCTTGCCGCCTTGCCTCGCAGCGCGTCCGCATGCGGCGCCACTCGACCTCCTCCTACAACGCCAGCTTCGTGCTGAAGCGCGTCCTGGGCGTCTCTATGAGCGGCGCCTCCCTGGACCGCACCTCGATCCAGGTACGGTACACGATTGTCAACTGCCGCTGCTCACTTGGGCCGGATGGCGGGCGCGATGGACTTCCAGCCCTTTTGCCTGTTGGTTTGACCCCTGTGCGTCCCGTGGCCCTGCTTCACCCCGCCCCGTCCCGCCTCACTCAGGTTCTCCCGCCCCTCCCTCCCTCCTGTTGCACGCCCACCGGTTGTCCCTCCCTGTCACACCGACAGGAGTGGTCCACCACCAGCAAGCTGGCCCAGAAGGCAATCCAGCGCTCCGATTCGATGCACTCACGCATGGCGCAGATGGTGCTGCGCGCCAAGCAGCACGCGGTGCGGCGGAAACGGCGCGGCTCCATGCAGCTCATCACCACGCGCGGCCCTGGCAGCGTCGTGGGTGAATTGTGCATCGACGGCAAGCCCGCGCCCAGCCCCAGCACGGTGGTGGCCAAGGGGCCGGTCACGGTGCTGATCATCAAGAACGAAAAGGTGCGCTGCGGCTCGGCTCTTCGGCTCGGTTCAGCTCGGTTCAACTCGGCTCGGCGCGTCTGTCTGACCGCGGCGACGGCGGCCATACCAGGGGGCGGATCATGCTGCCTCCGCGCCCTCCGCCTCAATAAAGGAGGAGCTTTGCGTGTCTGTGCCGCGCCGATGCTATTGCGGGTCGGGATCGTGAGGAGGATTTTGCGTGAGGAGTATTATGTTTGGAGCTTTGTTGAAGATGGTCGGAGGCCCAGTGGGCGACGCCGTTTGGGGGCTGGTGCCCCGGTCGCTCGAGGGGCCAGCAATTTCTCGCTGGAGCCGAGCGCCTGTCGTCGCCCTGCTTGCCCCTTGTGTCTCCCCCTGCCCTCGCGAAAAAGATCACAGGTATGTCTGGTAAGCATTGCTGGATCCTGGGTCCGTTCACTCACGTCTCCCCCGTCCCTCCACTGTGACGCCTTTGTTATTGCCCCCACGACGCCAAGGTGAACAAGTACCGCAACCAGCCCAGTGTCATGGCAGCGCTGCACCGCAGTCAGAACGCATCGCTGGTGCAAGAGGCCATGGAGCGCTTTGTGGAATGCGAGCAGGAGGTGGTGGCCGTAGAGGTCATCCGCAGGTGCGGTGCGCCGGCTCGCCGCCGGGATCCGACGCAATACGGCGGAGGTCAAACGCGTCCGATGGAATCCAAATTCTCTGAAGGCCTAGTGCAGCATTGTGCAAAAGCAAGGCCATGGGCTCTCAGGGAGAGTCGGAGTGGAGAGGGCGAGGTCGGGCACTGCGGTCGCTTCCGCTGCGAATAGCCGCGGAGGTGGGCGGGTAAAAGCGAGGCGTCGCTGTCCAGGTCACAGCGCCTGGTGTTCATGTGTGTGCTTTCCCCCGGCGGCTGGCTTTCTGCTCCCCTGGTTCCTTTCCAGCAAGCGGCGGCCTTACCGGGAGGTGCACCGCCCAGAACATCTCCGGTCCCATACACCATCTCGCCCGCATCGCGGCAGGATGCACCAAATGACCGCTGTCGACTCGTTGGACATTGCGCTTGCTCACTTGGGGCCTGTCGTCGGTTCCTTTTCTGTCAGCAAGCGAAAGAATCAACTGTTCACCCCTCCGCTTCTCGCCGGCAGGACCATTACCACGGAGCCGAACATGCACCTGGAGGTCGCCCAGGAATACACCGGCGAGCACCACTCGTCGGAGCGGCTCATGGCGGACATTTACAACGGGTGATGGGCGGGCCGCCTAAGCACATAGCTGCGCGCATCCAATTACGCATTGGCACAGCCGTGTCCTTCCCTTCTTCGCTCCTTTCCTCCGTGCCGGAGGAGCTGCCGGCGGTTAGCCGCGCTACGCTGTCCTGTCGCTCGCGCGCGAGCAACGGCCAGGCGGCGAAGGAACACCACCACCTGCCTTTCCGCGACGCAGGGCTGCCAATAATGCGGCGAACATGGTGTCCTGAGCGGCTTGCGGGCTGTCTCTGCGCTTAATGTGATTATTTGACTCGCACGACCGAGCCTCATGCACGGCGTTGCATCCCTTGCCGCCAAGCGCGCCAAGGCGCGACTTGGGCGCTAGATCAGGAGGAGGGGGCTCGTGTGCGGTGGGTGCATCATAATCTCGCCCGCGAGTTTGTATGCACGTGGAGGCCAAATCCGTGCGCCGTGATGTGATGCGTTTTGGTGGCTACTGTATCCATGCGTCTAGGGTTAGGGTCAGGAGTGTAGGGTCCAGGGTTGGACCGGGTGCGTGGCGTGCCGACGCTCCCTGCGGCGGACCTCGCATGCGTTGTGCTGTCTGGACTACGCGCCGCGGCCGCCACCCCGAAGCAACCCCAACCCAACCGATCGGTTGACTTGGCGGGTTGGGCAGCGGCGCGGCGCGGTTGTCCGTTGGCAGGCGTGAGGCAATGGGCCAGTCTCCAGGGTTCGCCATCTTGCGATCCAGAGGTTTCTGCGTGCGTACCGGGGGCCAAGTGATCTGGGGAATGCGTTCGCCGGGTGGAGGGGGAGGCTGCACTGTTGTTGCGATGTGAAGACAAGGGGGCGCTCGTTAGTTGGGCGCGCGTTAGTTGCAGCTCTTAAGGATATTACAAGGGGATGGCGATAGGCATCACGTGACCGGACGCGTTGATCGGGAGATGGTGGCAGGCAGCTGGACAACGACACGTGGGCCTATTAGCAATCTGAACACGAAAGCAGTGTTGCTCAAGCAATGTTCGATTAGAACAGTTGACGACACACTACGCTGCGGAGGAAAGTGATCCTATTTCGGCGTCGCGTAGTTATGGTTGTGACACGCAACTCCTCCCCGCCAGAGCACTAGTATTGAACTCGTGAGGCCGTGGGGAAAATTTAAGGATTGCCGGGGTCGTTGGTTGGGAGGCGACCGCAGGCGGTGTTTGGCGTTACGGTGCGAACTGGGTACGTCGCGGCTGCTGGCTGGTGATCTTGAGGTATATGGGTAAGTGGCGTAAAGGGCGACTGGAACCCATTTGTTGTGTGCCTGGTGGTCTCTGACAACGGTAACCATGGGGACGATCAATGGGATAGTTCAGCTCGACGCTTCGGAGCTGTCGCATGAGTCCCGCCCGGCCGGTGACCTTCGGCTGGCAGCCCGAGGAAAGGGGGCGTGTCTGAGCCTTGCCGACGGCGCAGCAAGGGGATCAGCGGACCAGCTGCTTCGCAACCATGAAGGGCGGGTTGCTGTTCTCGCCCTGATTGTGGAGGGCGGTTAAACACGTGCCATGACACATGATGAGCCGTTGGTTTCACCTGCTGGGACTGGACGAGGCGCACTCTAGGCAGGCACGGCTTAGCAAGGCATGGGTGGCTTTTTAGTGACCCGGGCAGCGGACGGTGACGGAGAGCGACGCTGTGGGTTTTACAATAGTGTTATTATTTCAGACGGCTCGATAGGGTTGTGCCGTTGAGCAATCGCCAAGCATTCGGGCGTAGGGCTGTGCTGCTGCGAATTGAGTGTCGACAATCACGCAAGGCACCATGACCCAGGCAGGCGCATTCGCTTCTCCTTCGTTTGCGCCGCCTGGGAGTTGCCCTTGAGTTTGGCTGTTCCGGGTCGAGTCTCAGGCTGCATGAAACTTCATGGAGGTCCAGGGTAGGGCATGCAACAGGATAGATGATCAGGTTACTGGAACCATTCGTGATAACGTCTGGGCCTGTCCGGGCAGTTCCGGGCGGCGTTTCTGGGCAATCACTAGCCCCGCTCTCCTTTCTCCCTAGTCCATGCCATGCCACGCCCGCCGTTCATTTGAGTGCAACGCCAGGGAAACCCAACGCAGCGCCCAGCCAGCATCACTGCGAAAGCCAAATTGAAAAAATGTCCCAGGCCGCATCCTAGCACGCGCATTGCGAGACCGCCTCAGGTCTAATGCATTAGATTATACCCGACTGGGACCGCGGGCTCTATCAATTCTCCTACGAGGACCGCGGGCGGTCCCCTTGCTCTTACCAAAGCGTCACGCAATGCCGCAGCATCACCCAACATGCCAAACGACCAAATGAATTGCTGTTGCTGCTTCGACAAACCAGCAAGACACACTACGCGCGGCCCCCAATCAGCTTCCCCTTTCAGGTGACATGCACAAATGTCAGTTCGTCCTGCGGGGGAAAGGCAGTGTGCGAAGGTGCCGAGACAACACAATCGCCGTCAGCCTTGGTGTAAACAGCGACCACACCACACATCGTCTGCCCGCGAGCACAAAGCTACTTAATGTCCACAATCCAAGTCGACGTCTTGCCATGCCTTCCGCAATGGCGAGCAAGTGTATGAACCATTGCGTGAGTGTGCGCAGGACCTCGCTCCAAACAGGCGAGTAGTCATCCCCGGCTCAGGGCTCACCTGACGCGCGCAGGAACCCATTTGTGTGCGCGCAACGCCGGGCAACTGGGCGGCCCGGATCGATCGCGCCATCTCTTATCCCAACCAATACTCGGGCCTGCAACCCGTAAGCTACGCCACCTGGCGGCTGTCGACTGCCACAGCGCAAAATAGCGCTTGCACCTCATTCCTCCCTTCCTCCCTCCGTGCAGCCCAGCACCCCACACAGGAGACTGCCCGCCAGCATTTGGCAGCAGCAGCGACGGAAGAAAGCCATGGCTTATAACAAAACCAGCATCCAGTCAGGCACACGGACGAACGGGCGGCACACACGTAATGATGCTGCAGCAGCACATCCCGCGCGGCATGATTACACGAGTGCACCACACGAGGAAACATGTCCCCGAATGCTGGACCCCAAAACTGCCCAAGCGGCCAACAGCCGCGACAGCGGATGGCCCAAAGCACATTCCTGCAACACCACACCACTAGCAACACCAAAATAACGAATGGGCCATCAATGAGCGCGGGCCCGACCAACATTTGCCAGAACGCCATCTTTTGCAGATAAAACGCCCATATGGTTTGCAGCGACAGCGCGTCGCCCTTTGACGTGTGGGTGCGGGTATATGGGTACGTCTTCGTGCCATACTCCTTTTCGCGACACACCGGGACAGTACAAAAGCAGACAGGGTGCGACGGACCCACCACTCCGACCTCCCCACGGGGAGGCACCACCTGCCTGCCCCTTTCGCATGCCGTTAGACCATCCACCCGACCCGCTCGTAACCTACCCGGGAAGCCGGACGGGAGGGTGAACGCCTAAACAAGGCAGCCTGGTGCCCCTCTACCTCAGCGTCCAAGGAAGGTAGAGCCACTAGCATCTCTGCAGGCAAGTGTACCCTTGCGCATAGACCTGCTACTCGTTGCTTGCTAGCTACACTCCCCTCGGCCCGTCCGCACGCCGTCATGACACACGTAACATGTATCCACGTGCGTCAGTCTCCCTGCCGTGTGCACTCTTTCCTCGTCCGTTGTTTCGTTATTCGGATGGGCCGCCAACATTCGGTCGTTGGTATCGCATGAATACACATCGCCCCCCCCCGCTCTTTCGTCATACGCGAAAAGCTAGGTGCGACCAAGCCACCACGGGCCTCGCTCAGGCCGCGCAGGCAGCGCGCGCGCTTAAATCAAGCATTCTTCTATCCACCAGGGCCGCTTCCTGCTTCCCTTTTTATCGTCCCCGGAACAATTCTAAGTTGCTGCTCGCTGCCACATGCCCCTCCCGGCAGCACTCCTTACAAGTGCTCTCTGCATGCCGTGCAGACCGCCCATCACTCGAGACACGCTCGTGCTCCCTCCCTTCTGCCGCGCCGCCATCCCGCATCCTGGCAGGTTCAAACCCCAAGCAACCCAGAAGTGGCCCGTCCCCCTCCCTCCCTGCTGCGCAGCTACCCCGTCCTGCACCCTTCCCGGCAGGCATTGACGTCTCTATCTCTTCCACATGCAGACAAGTGTCATGCAGACAGGTGTCAGGAAACGCAACGAATTGTTATGTACGAGACAAGCCGTTGCGGCTCAAAAATGCGTCACGTGCCACGCCCGCATCCTCGTGTCGCTGCAACCCGGCCCCAACGAGGACAGCCGAAATGCAAACGCGCTGTCCGACGCAGAATCCAACCGTGGACGTCCTTTAGCATATGCAGTGTAATAAGGCCTGCGCCGAGCCGAGCCGAGCGACCCTAGGAGCTGCAGCCCGCGGCGGCTAGGTAACCCATACGTCGGCCTCGTGGCTAGCGGGTGTCGGCTTTGGAGGCGCCGCTGCCCTCCTCCACCTCCCGCTGCAGCTCCCGGGCTGCCAAACCGGAGGCAGATCTTCGCGAGCTGCGCATGGGCGGCATGGTCGGCATGAAGTAAGGCGGCGGCGGGTAGGGCACCCAGGGGAGGCTGCCGCCTCCTGCGCCGGCCTTGTCGCCGCCCGACCATCTCGCTGCTTCGCGCCCCAGGCCCGGGCGTGCGTGAACATGAGCGTGCTGACCAGGGCGCCAAGCTGCCGACGCCTTGCTGATCAGGCTGCGGACGGGATGGCCGGGCGGTTCGGAGCTGGGCGGTGAGGGCAGGTCAGGAGGGTCAGGATAGGAAGGTGGAGTGGCTCCCTCGGGGCTGGCGGGGTCGTTCGGGGAGCCTGGCGAGTCGGGGGGTCCGCGCCAGTCGATGGGCCCGTATACACCCGGGGGTTCCGGTGCGAACGGCGGGATGGGCATGCCTGGGTATGCTGGCAGCGCTGGCGAGGAGGGCGACGTGGGCGGGTAGGTGCCGGAGGGTGCAGCAGGCGGGAGCTCCTCGGCGGGCCTCCACGGGCCATAGGGTGGCAGCGGGTAGTCCGGCGGGGCCGGCGTTGCCGGCAGCCACGGCGGCGGCGGCGGGGGCGGCGGCGGGGGCGGCGACGGCGGCGGCGGCAGAGGCCTAGTCGGATTCCTGGGGGATGGTGCCGGCGGTCCCGCTGGAGCATCCCGGGTGCCCTCGGGGTCGGGGCTCTCGGGGTCACCCGGACCCCCCCTCGTGCAATCGGGGTCGAGCATGTCGATGAGGCCGTCGCAGTCGTTGTCGGCGCCGTCCAGGCAGTGCGGCCAGCCCACCTCCTCCGACACCTCAAACTGGCAGACGCTGACCACCGCGGTGTCGACCCCGCTGGCGCCGTCGAGCCTGTTCTCGGTCCAGGAGACCTGCAGCTTCAACGTGTCGTTGCGCCAGACCTGCCCCGGCTGCAGCGTCACCAGCTTGACGGTGGTGGAAGTGACGTAGGAGCCATCCTGCAGCACCGTGTACACCGACACGCCGTTCGCCAGCTCGCCCTCCAGCAGGTCATACGGCTCGGCGGCCTTGCGGTAGGCCACCCACACGTAGAGCGTCAGGAGCTTGTATTCGGCGTTTTGCTGGTCGTTGTTTTTCACCGGCTTTTTGATGTCCAGCCCTTGGACGGCGATGCGCATGGCGGAACCCGCCGGTCCGGGCAGGGCGGCAGCGGGCAGCAGCTGCTCCTGCGCTGCGCCAATTGGCAGGTCGCTGGAGACCAGGCTGCGCAGCGGCTCCCGCCAGCCCAGCTGCCAGCTGTGCGGGGCGTTGAAGCAGCGCACGGCGCAGCAGAAGCCCATGACGCTGGTGTCGTCGCCGTACTCGCTGCCCTCCCCGGAGGCGTGTCTCAGGTAGTAGTTGTGGCCGAGCTCGTGAGCCCAGCCGGCGATCTGGGACCAGTGGTCGCCGTCGATCCAGGCGTAGCCGAACACACCCTAGGGAGGGGGAGGGGGAGGGGGAGGGGGAGGGATTACGGGACCAAGGTTCAAGGAAGGGGTCAGGTCAGGGTCGGAACCGTGCCGAGACCGGGCGGTGCAGTCTGCAGTGTCTCGCGGCTTCGGTGTGTTGCCCAGCCAGTGGACGGAAGCGCTTTCGGCCAGAGAGCCCACAGAGCGGCGCGGACAGGCAACATACCCAAGGGACGGCGGCCGGCGACAGACGCGGCGGGTCGCACTTGGCTGCCAAACTGGTCAATTACCGGTACATGGAGGAGCAGCCAGGCAGGCGTGGCGTGCTAAAGCCTCCCTACCACTGCCACCGAATCCCCGGCAACAGCTCCCAGATGCATGCGTGAGCCCGCGCCAGCTGAAACAAACAGCCGGCCCAGCCCTGCCCCAGCCCCAGCCCCAGCCTGTGCGCTCACACCGACTGGGCCGGCTGCGCCGGCGGCTGCCGTTATGCGCCCTGCACGCGTGCCGCACCTTTCTGTACGTCTTGGGTGGACTGTCCTCGCTGTAATCGTACATCACGCCGTCGTCATTGGCGATGGGCCCTACGAAGCCCAGGCCCGTCCAGGCGCAGCTCGAGTTGAGGCCGTCCTTCTGAGTCATCCACGCGTTCTTGTTGGGCGACACGATGGCCACGTGGTGGCGGTAGCTGTCGATGTCGTAATTATTGTCGCGCGCCCACTGGCCCGCGTGTCGCAGCCAACCCTTGTAGTCCTGCGGCCTGCAGTAGGAAGTCTCCCAATCCGCCGTTATGTTGAAGTCCAGCTCGTCTTTAAATACGTAAGTGCCGCTGCAAAGGCAAGGAAAGGCAAGAGTCAAGGACTGGCGGCGCTGTCGCCAAGGGGGGGGGGAGAGGAGGGCGCTGCTATTCAGACTACCGTAGCCCTACCGGGGTGCGCCCAGGACTCGCTGGAGGCACCCGCATGGCTCGCACCCGGCAGCGCGCGCTGCGGGTGATCACAACCCAGCAGCAAAAGCTCAAGAGAGCCACCCTTACTTGCAGGGCACTTCGATGGGTCCAAGGATGAGCACATTTTCCCGGTTGAACCTGGCCAGCCCGGAAGAGCAGTACGACAGGTACGACTCGAGGGTGACGTTCTTCGTGCCGAACAGCACCTCCTCGAGCGCCTGCAAGGCGTGGCAAGCAGGAAGCCTTGCGGTCTCGGAGGGCGCTCCCATGTCTTTGCGCGCCCGCACACTTTCGTGCCCGTGTGTCGGTGTGTGTACACAATTATGAAATTCGTACGAAACCCTGCTTCATCCCCAAAACCCTCCTGGATGCCAGCTAGTTTACCCGCGCCGTCGCTGCGCCGCTCGGTGCCGCAGCGGGTGCGCGAATGGATGTGCTCGCAGTGACAAGCTGCATCCTTTTTGGCAAGTGAGGGGTTTCATACATTACTGCGGTGTGTGTACGACAATACAAATTTCCAGCGCATCAGCGCTGCCAGGCAAGCAGCCCGCCCGCGGCAAGTGCACCTCGGAAAGCAAGCAAGCTGTGAAACCGCGGCAGCGTTGAAGCACGATGCCAACCCAACGCGGCGCCCAGAGCGCCGGGAATCCCGTACCACACGAGCCGAAGCACTCCGCCCCCCGACGCTCCCTGCTCGCTGCCCCGCTCCCTCCCGCCTTCTTCCCGGAACCCACCTCCTTTGTGGTTGCGGGCCCGTGACCACACATGTCCAGGATGTAGACCACCGTCGACACGTCATCCATAACGGCCCGCTCCTCGGCATTGTACCAAAATGTGGTGGGATCCGGGCCCTGCAGCACAGCCTCCCGGGTCCTGACACGGGGGCCGCCGCCGCTGCCCGAGCTGATCAGTGGGCGCCAGCTCAGCACGGTTAGGTGGCCACCGCTTAACGGAGGCTCCTCAGCTGCTAGCGCCCGACCCCGCCGGTGATTGTAGCGGAGCGTCGTGTCCCTTGACTCGTTGAGGGATAACGCTCTTGCGCGCCCGTACGACACCCGCACGTCATCGTCCAAATGCTGCGGTTGGTGATCAGGCTGCTGCGCTAGGGTGGCTGTGCCGCGCAGCTGCGCCGCCGCCGACGCCGCCGACGCCCTGCAGGGCTTGCCCGGTCCAGCGCGGCGATAACAGGAAGAGGAAGGCGAAGAGGAGGTGTTGCGGGTGCGCTGCGGGTGGCGGCTTTGCGCCGCGTCGCCGGAGATGGCCTCTCCTTGAGCTGCCATACCCGCGGCAGCAAGGCTGCGGCGGCGCCGGGCTGACGACGTCGCGGCCGCCGCCAGGAGATCCGCCGCGAGGACCTCCACTTCCAGCCGCATCCCGGTCATGTAACGCCCCGACGGCTGGCTGTCCGGCGGGAAGCGCAGCCCCCACACCGAGTCGTTGGTGCCCAGAAGTACGTAATGTGTATCTCGCCAATAGGTTGAGGCGCTCGGGTTTTGTGGATCCCTGGGAAAGTCCAGGTCGACAACTATCAAGCGGCCTGGGTGGAAGGAGTTCGCAAGCCGGAGGCGAGTCACACTGTAAGGAAGCAGGTACACTCGCAAGCTGTCTGTCAGGGTCTGTCGCACTCAGCCATACCAGGACTGAAACGGATAAAACTGGAATCAATTAGGACAAGCCGTTCGTAGCCTCGCTCTTGCCAAAACGTGGCCCCAAGCGTTTCGTGCGGCAGATAAGCCAGCTCTGGACGTCAACCAACTCACCACGTAAAGTTTGTGTCATCGTGGTGCCCGCTTGCAAAATCGCTGGCTGAGCAACGCAGAAGACGGCCACCAGCAAGCCCGCAAGCCTCATCGTGCGTTCTGCAGGCGTAAATGCTCGCGCATTGGACTTCATATTTATCTGCAAGATGCATTTTAGATTAAAGATAGGGCTTCTTTAGATGGCGGGTTCACACCAGCGCGTACTTCTGAACAAAGCGACGATAACTGGCGTCACGGCGAGGAGCGTCGTAGAGGTGGACTGTGCTGAACATTGCAAGTGAGGTGTAAAGCGATGCATAGCAGGTATGTTTGGCATCAGAACGCGTGTCCTATCCGTCGACTGACTACTGGTAAGACACTATGGCAAATGGGCTCGCCCTTTCCCGGTGCCTCACCAGTTCACTCAGAACGCCAGCTTGCGACACAAGAGGTCATGTTTACAGACGAATGCTATCAGGTTGTGCCAAATTCAGTGAGGAAGGAACGGCGTTAAATCGGCTGGTATTGAAGACTGGTGTCGATCTGCAATCAGTAGCGCGTGTAGAGGGGAACTTTGTGCAACACAAGGAATCGAGCAAGGACATTGTTCGCTACCCAGTTGGGCAGGTACGGTTCGACGCGCACGACACAAAAAAGGTCACGTTGCGTAAAAGTAATTGGGCGCAATAAGCTAAGTCTATACCTTATTACACCGTCATATGGTGTCCGATGCAGCATAAACTTACTGCGAGCCACCTTCGGTCGCACTTGCGGTTGTACTACCAGATTGTAGCCCGTTCTGTATGGCATACCGTCAAACTTACGCGCTGGCGCTAAGCTCCTACTTTTATACATTTAAAATGTTATTCACTTACTTGTTATACACTGACCATAAAGAGAGGCTCGTACCGTCTACGGTTCCGACCCGTGCGAGTGAATCGCGCCTATAAAATTCAGCACCTAATTAAGAGAAATATATTGATAACATTGCATTACAGGCTGCAGTTAACTCTGAACTGCAACACTCTTGTGTACTGCGGAACTGCGACAACTCACTTTAATGTTGCACATGTGAAAATAAGTAATCAATTTTCTGAGGCACCAGTCTATCTGGGTAGAACACGGAGTGCGTTCGTCGCGCTCGATCTGATAGCTTCGTGACAGATGCCCGTCGCCTACACGAACAGCGTTCAACCCCCGTCCGCCTCATCTCTGTCGAAGGGTTTTCGCAGGGGTTCTGCTCCAATAGATACGTGACGCAACAAGTCATTGCCGGCTGGTCGGCCGCGCCGACAAGCCGACGCCCCTGGCTTTGTCGTCGCGACCTTCTCGACCGTACTCATCGCCCAGCGTGACGGTGGCTAACTCTGCTGGTCCTCCCTGTAACGATTGCGTCCTAACTCAGCATCTAACGCGGCAGCGTGGGGCCCGCGCGCCCCGATATTGCGCCTTAGTGACGGCTTAACTGAAGGCTGCGTTTGCGTGCACGGATATGCGGGTCTCGCACAAGGGGCAGGCGGCCCCGATTTAAAACCCACGCCCGTCGATGCCCTCAAGCCGCGGATCCATGCGTACGGGCCTGTTTGTTGCCCGCGCGTAGTGCCATCGCGTGATTGTCATCACGTGTCGGAAGTGCCCCCGGACTGCCCCGAAGATCGCGTTGGACGATGTGCCAAGAGGCTTACATCCCGTAATTACACAGCCAGGGGCCAGGGGCGTGCAGTGGCCCATCACCGCGGATCCGGGGCCCCACGAAGCGTCAGCTCCAGCGGCGCAGGAGGAGGGCCGTGGCTTACAAACGGGCACACCATCAGCGCGGGCCACCACAACGCAGCAAATGTTTGTTACAGCACGTCGGAGGTTGAGAGCAGGCGGTCAAGGGTAAATTCGACCAACAACCACGACTTGCTGCCGGGGTCGTTCCCTTGCGCGCATCGGCTCGCTCACCGAGCCTCACTGCCGTGACATGCAAGGTACGGTATGCGGTTGCCGTAGACAGCGAACCCCGCCCCGCCCCACAGCTTCCTCCACGCGTGCTCATCGGAAGCGGCGCCAATATGCCACAGCCAGCCAGCCCCCCGTTTCGTCATTATTGCCCCCCGTTCTGGGCCCCGTTCTGGCCGCCCCTGATGGCTGCAACGCACATCGCCCCGCCAGCAGCCCTACCCTGCACCGGAGTGTGACGTCATGCGCCGCTCGAACTCTTCCACCGCCTTCACACACATCAGGTCAAACTCATCGTCGTCGTCGTCGCACGAGCGATCCACACCTCCGGCCCCCAGCAGCGCGGCCCGGCCATCAGTCTGCTGATGGTGATGGTAATGTTGCAGCTGCGGCTGCGGGGCTCCCTGAGGGTCCTGCAGTGCCTGGCCAGCCGGCTGCACCCCCGGCTGCTGCCCTGCCCGCAGACAGCTGGCCTGTGCGGTGCAGCAGTCCTCCCAGAGGCGCGCTGGCAGGGGCATGCGCGCGGACCGGAAGTCACGGCAGTCGGGGTCGTAGCAGCGCTGGCACCAGGTGCCCTCGCGAAGGTCCACTGGAGCGCAATGCAACGTGCAGACGGTGAGAGGCGAGGATGGGGGACAGGGGCGGCCGAGAACGTGAAGGGCAGAAGGGGGCTTGTATGCTCAGGGCTAGTGGTGTTGGCGAAGTGCGACCTATGGTCGCTTCCCCACACCTCCCTCCCTGGGGCTGCGGAACCACCTTCCCAGCGTCGAAGGCAAAGGGAGGCACTGCGTTGTGCGTTGCCATCATTCATTCATTCATTGCCGATACGCCTGCGTAGCTCTTTTTTAAATGACGCAAAGTCCATGGCTGCAATCTTCATTGCCTATGGAGACCATTCATTGCCTATGGAGAACATTCACCGGAACGCGTGGCGACAGCTTCCAAGCTCAATCGGTCGGCATACAAGACCGAGCGGCCTTTATACATGTCATTGTAGGCACTTCAGGGGCGCTATTCTACGGATTTTGGTATACGAAACGCTCAACCTCAACTGCTTGCGCGGTCACTCTTTTCAGCGAAGAACACCTCTGCCGACACCAGAGCATACATGCTTTGCGGCCCTGAGTTGGCATGGAAAAAAATCAAAGTTTTGTTCAAGCGCATGAGTGTGCTGCTCCCCGGGCAGTCCTGCGCAGCCCTGCCGTATGCGACGAAGAACGGGCAGCATGGACTTCCGGTAAATCGGCTTAGCCCTGCGCATGTGAGCGACACAGCTAGCGGTGTTAAACTGCATCGCGCGGCTTCCATGATTACGACGCAAATCCCGGCAAAGCGAACCGGAAGCGAACCGATGCGTTTTTCGAGATCAATATACGCAGTGTTTCAGGGCCTTTCGCGCTGAGTTCCTTCAATCATTATAACCTCCTGCCAGGCCAAAGAGCGCCAAAGGGCCGCCGCCGTAACAAATCAACAGCGAATGAAGCACCACCGAAACCATCGTCGGCTCACCCTGATAAAATATGCCGTTGGAGCGGTGCGGTCTGCCCACGTTAGCGCACCAGCGGTTGCTGCGCATGGACAGCAGTAGCAGGCTGCCGGGGAGGTGCTGCCAGCAGCGGATGCGCCCCTGCACGCCTCCCTGCCGTGCACAGTGCGGTGCAGCACAGGAGTGGGCCCGAGTGAGGGCGAGCGAGGGCGTGCGGAAGCACATATCGGCAGCCGAGCAGTGCAATACGAACCGCAGCAACGCCTCCCTGGCAATGGGGTTCCGGAGCTGGTGCTGCACCTTCCCGTTTGTCCTTTGCGAGGATGACGGGAGACCATGGAGTGGGGCCGGCGTACGGCACGGGCGGCCACTGGGCTCGCCAGTAGGTCGCGAGGCGGCTGGAACTGTAAACGCCCCCCGGCCCCACCAGCGCCCCAGTCAGTACCTCGCAGCACACGGACTCGATGAACTCGTCGATGCTCGGGAAGGGCGAAGGACCGTACTGGACGGGAGCCGCCGCCGCGCCGTGGAGCTGCTGTGGGCCGGAACCGGCGCTGGAACCGGAGCCGGGGCCAAGTGGGCGCCCGCCGGCGCCGGCCCTGAGGCCGCCTGCGGGGATCGGCAGCCGCGGTATGCCCAGAGGGAGGGAGACGTGCGCCCCAGCCCCCGCACCCGCCGCCGCCATGTCCGCTGCGGAGTGGAAACCCGCCAGCGCGGCAGCCCCCCCGCCGCCACCATCGTCGTACAACTTCAGCATCCGATCCACTCGTCCCACACCGGTGACGAGTGCGGCCAGGAAGACCTCCCGCGCCACTAACGCCTCCACACGCGGCGGCAGCAGCACGCCGCCACCGCCGCTGCTGGTCACGCCGCTGCCGCCTGGCGCCTGCGGCGCTACCGCAGCGGACGTCGTTGCGCCTTCGGCCACGGCCGCGGCCGAGGCGGGGCCCGCGCCCCGCGTGGCACGGGCCCCGGAACCGGGATGCCGCGTGACGGCGTTGGAGGCGTCGGGCGCGGTGAACGGCTGCTCGTGAGGCGAGCGCAACCGTGTTGCACAGCTTGTGCCTGCGCCGGGTGTCACAGCGGCGGCCGCTGCGGGCCCATCGTGTGGCTGGGATGCGCTGCCGCGACGCTGCAGGAGGGCCGCCACGGCGTAGCGGCGGGTTGCGTGCAGCACGGCGGTCTTGCCGGCCTTGGAGCTGAGGTACAGGCGGAAAGCCCTGGAGCGTGCGGGGGCAGGAACGGCCCGGGGCATGGGTGGCGGCGTGAAACTGGTAAGGGCTGGTGGCCATTTGGCGTTGGGATGCAGGCGGAGGGGCCGGACACCCTTCAACACCAACACCCTTCGCAGTGTGCAAGACCAGTTCATCACGCGTGGATTGTGCCGCCTACCCTGGGCAGCCGGCCTGCCAGCAATGCACAGCAGCCTTATCCGGGCCATACCTGTTGCGTGTGTAGACGGCGGGATCGATGAACAGTGTTGGCGGGTCGCTCGGGTCGGCGGATCGCCGCACGAAGAAGGCCGCGAAACGGGCCGGATCCGCCGCTATCCGGTCGAACAGGCGCCGGACAAACGCGTTCACGTGGAAATTGTCCTGCGGCTCGCATCATGACACATGTTCACCCACCACTCCCCTGCAGAGCCAGTCATGAACGGAGGGCCCAATCAAGCACACGCGCACTGCCACATGGCGGCCCCTCCCTCGCATCCTCACCTTGAAGGCGCAGTGCGGAATCCGGATAACCAGGTGTCGAGAAAACTTGGCGGCTGTGGTGCTGCAAAGCTCCCAGACCCAGGGGCAGCTGCCATCGCTGAGAAAGCTGCGTGAGCCGAGCGCGTGCTCCTGATGGCCCTCCGGCTGCAGAGCACCACCATTGTCACGACCACCACTACCCGGGCCGGGGCCATCCGTCGCCACCCCGCCCTGAGAGGCACCGGCGTCGGCCGCATGGACCTCTTCGCGCACACCGCCTGCGCCGCTGATTTCACCGCCGCCGGCTTCACACCCTTCCCGCTGCCGCGCTGACTCCAACTGCTGCGGCGGCGCTGTCCCCTGCTGAGGTGATGGCCCCTGCTGAGGTGATGGCCCCTGCGGCGGCTCTGGCCGCTGCTGAGGTGACTGCCGGTGCTCCTGCAGCAGCTGCTGCTCCTCCGCCTCCTCCTCCCAGGAGCTCCGTTGCTCAGACGGTGGTGGCGGCGGTTGGCCCTGCAGCGGCATGGCGATGCCAAATGCCTCCGCCAGCTCCTCCGCCACCAGACCCACCAGCTGGTCCACCAGCGTGTCGCCACACAAGCCCGGGTTGTACTCCGGGACGAACTCTAAATCTGCGGTTGGTTGGTTGGCGAGAAACGTGGGCCACAGGGATGGAAGAGGCGGCGCAACCACCAACTCAGTGGAGTCAATTAAAAGCAGCACAGGAGCGAACATGCCCGCCGACAGGGTCGTGCTAGCCACCCTCGCAACGGACTCGAGGCAACCCAGCGGTACCAGCCATCATTCGGCGCCCCCAGGTGTTCCTTTGTCGCATCTGCTTGTGCGTCGTCAGGTTGTGGGCTCAGCTGGACGGACAAACCGAGTGACTACATCGACCTTTCACTGAGGCAGCACGGGGAACCGGGTGTGTGTCCAGCTGCCACAGCACTCACCAAAGTACATGTGGCAGGGCGCGCCCTCCCGGATGATCTCGTACAGGTGGCAGCTGCCCGGCGCGGCCGGCTCCACATCCTCCGCCCACAGCCTGGCAGGCGTGGTCACCAGGAAGCGACGCTTGCCGTCGCCGCTCAGCTCCGTGCCAAACACGCTGCGGAGGCCACCCACACGCCAGGGCGCGGAGTTGACACAAGGGTAAGGGCACAAGGGCACGCGGCCTCGTCAGGTCGATGCCGGGCATGTGTGGGAACGTCGCGTGCAGCCTTCAGCACGTGCTCCGTGTGCGACACGCGGATTCCCGCCGGTGGCACTGGCGACGATGCGCGGGGTGGCTGCGTCGGCAATGCTGTGGACTCCCCAACCGTCCAGCTCGTCAGCAGCAATGACGCAACCCGATACCCTGCCACCAACACTGTCCACGCCACAAAAACTGTTACAAAGGGTGGCGCTGACGTCGCAACGTTCGCCCACCACCGACGTTTGCGGCCGCCCAGGCCGCCTGTGTGCCGGTAGGTTAGGTGGTGCTGTGCACGGGTCCGACGTCCCGGGGGTGAAACCCTGCACTGCAGCCGGCTCCCTCAATCCTACCGGAGCCGCTGCGCCCACGGCTCGCCCTGCCGGTCCAGGAACTCGAACGCCTGCTGCTGCAGCTTGAACTCGGCCCGCGGGGCAGCCCCCAGGATCCGTAACACCCGACGAAAAACGTCGGTACTCGAGCAAGAGGTGGCACCCGGAGCGCCAGCTCTGCACGGCAGCTCCGATCCGGCAGGCGCAACATAGCCCGGAGCAGCATCTGCCACTGGTTCAGCCCGTTCGCCTTGTCCTGTCCCTTCGTGTGTGTGTGTGTGTGTGTGTATGTGGGGAGAGGGAGGGCGCCACACACATCCTCATATTCTATACGGTTAATATCCCCCCCCAGGACCGACAAGTCGAGCTGCCTGCCCCCCCTTAGAACTGGCGCCAAATGGCACACCTTACCGGTTGATGCCTCCCCGGCGACCTTGGTCGGGGGCTCGGTTGTCGTGATGCCGCTGGGTTCTTTGCTGGGCAGCACACAATCGATTGCAGATGGCCTTGTCTGGTCATTAGCATTCTTTTTATAGAAGCTGGTCTGCGTCTGGACCCGGGGCGCAATGCCGGCGGGCTTTTTGGCGGTTGCACAACCAATTGGGCCGTCGTTCTGCCGTTTTAAACTGTTACCGCTGGTTGTTGTGCGCGTTGGTAATACTTGATTTTTCTTTGAGCACTCTGGGCCGCTAGGCGGACTTGGTCGCCGCTGCTGAGCAAGTTTCCGTAGGAACTCTTCGTAATCGAGCGGCTTTCCTGGAAGCACGCTGGCGGATTTCGGCCGAGCTTCCATTAGCAGCGTTGTGGTGGCAGCGATTGCCTGCAGTCGCGCTCATTGGAGTGGCGCGATAATTCGGCTTAATTCGGTCACAGTGTACGGTACTTACATTCAAATTTATGCCCGTTAGAAGGCATGCCGCATTTCCGCACGGCCTTACATAAACATAAAATTTAAAATGCTTATATGACACGCCATGCAGGGTTTATTCTGCACTGGTTGCCCGCTTGCCCCATGGGTCTCTCTGCGGGCCAGACTGGCACTTCATTTGCTAACCCGCAATTCGACGGTTCTGTAGTACGCGCTGTTCCCTGAAGACCTTTGAAAGAATGCAGCACGCCAGTCCCAACACCAATCCTTCTTGACATTACAGCAACAACTACGTTACAACGCATTTTTATGACTTCGAGCAGCGCCTACGACGACCCAGGTCCAGACGATAGTATGCGTGACACCGCCGACAAATGCTTCGGAAGCCGCTGCTGGGCTTCTCGCCTCCTCCAGTGGGGAGCCCGCCGCCTGCCGCGCTCCAGTTACTTGCCGAAGCGGCTCACGGCAGCCTTGGAAATCTCCTTCGCAATGCCCTTCAGCACAACACGAGGGAGCAGCAAGCCCATCGAGGCCGGCATGCGTGTCGCGTCCATGAGCAACCTGGCAGAGACTCTCCATGACAACGCAACTAGCAGAACAAGTTGCCACACTTGGTCCACGTGTATCCATGGAGAGGCATCAGGGTAGTACTGTCTGAAGGCCGTTCCCCTTAAAACCGGTACTACCCTACCCACCGACCTTGTTGATTTTGTCCAAAGAGCTTGACATGCCCTGGGAGGGAAAGGAACAGTTAAAGTAAACGTTGGTCAAATCGCATGGACGCGGTGCGCCTGGCTAGCGAAACGCTGTGCCTAGTATGGGGAGGCCCCCCTGCAAATGCCACTTATAAGGGTTCGCAGACCTTGCCAACGAAATTTCCTTTGACCTGGTCTCGTGGCGTCCCGTTCTTCGCACCGTCTACGGCTGCGGAAGTCATGCAAGTGCTGCATTTATGCCGCGTGAGAAGTTGAATTTGTCACATGGGGCCGTGCACTTAAGGGCACGGAGAGGGCAGGCTGAAGACCACGTCCATCCCCTAACCCTTCGGGGCCGCCGGGAACAGGGCCCGGATGGCCCCGACCCAAGCCGAAAGACTTGCGCTGGAGCACAAATAGCTCAGCGTAACGAGATCATAATGCAGAGGGCAGCAACATGGCAGCGGCAATAAGAAAGCCTACACAAGGGACACAAGCAACCAAGTAGCCAGGTCCGTCCGTACCGCCTGTTTAATGCAAGCGGCGAGCGCCTTGTTGATGTCGTCAACAGAAGTCTGTAGGGGAATTGGGATAGGATGAATGGAGTTAGGAATGGTGCAATTCTTTGCAGCAGTGCTACGCCCCGTGCTGTCTTGCGCGACGCGTGCTGCCTTAAAGCAACACAGCCTTCGAAAGCTCCCCGTCTGGGGCGTCCAAAACACGCACCTGGACATTCAGGACGCGACGTGGACCGCCACCGTTCGATGCACCCGGTCCCTGGTTGGTTTCACACGGGTTGTCAGGATTTTCCCGTCCGCAGTGCTAGCGTTACGCGCGTGCAGTGTGTGCCGGCACGCGACAGCCCAGCACCGGACGATGACAGGGCCGCGAGCGATATGAAAGGTGTCCCATATACAATTCGACAAACCCAAGCATAGGAAGCAAGCCGAGAAGGCCTTCGTCTGCCGACGTTCCGCGCCAATGAAACCTCCCACACTTGCACCCGCTCACCTTGGCGCCATTTAACGGTGCAGCAACAGCTGTGACCTTAATTGACTGTATTCTAGACGTGCACGGGCGCATCGCTGTCGATGTGCCGAACATTGTGGCAAATTCGGTTGGCGAAATGCCAGGCACCCGAAAGCTCACAATCCCCTACCCAAAGATAGTTTATCGGAGCTTGCTGCCCTAGCTCGCTACACAGTAGATTCTCTTCAGGCCTCTCGAACGTGCAAACGGCTCAGCACGACCTGACACGACTCCTCGGACGGGGCAACAAGGTTAATTATATTAGATATGGACACACTCATGACATTTCAGCTAATGACACGAAATCGTAATTCAATCCATACTCGAGCCAAGGCCACAGCAGCTCACAATTCCGTACACTACGGCAGGCGGTGGTCAACGGGCCGCGATAAGCGTCATTGCAAATGGAACTGAGCAAAAGCTTGCGGCCGTTTGCCTATAATGTGGAAGTTGCTTCTATCAGGACGGCTTGGTTGTGCTGCACCTTAAGTGTACCAACTGTCGGCAATCAGATCTGCACTCAGCGGAAGTTCAACCACCGTGATGGAGAATGCAGCCTTTGATCCCAGAGTCCTCGACACTAAGCATCTTAAGGAAACTTTCGCTTGCTTGGTCGGCAGCATCTGATGGGTGTGTTAGGTGTAGGGAAGGGGAGCTGAGGGGGCTTGGTCAGGTGGGTTGGTGGCGGTCATGGGAAGGTGCCCACTGTTCCCATGACAACATGTGCCTTGAGTCTCTTTACCTTGCGTGGAGCATATGGTAAATGGCATCGACCAACAGTGCTTAACGGCAACGCGCGGTGCCTAGGTCGCCCGCGTTGGCCGCTGGATGAGGTACGAGAACTGTACGCGCATGCTCGTCAGTTCACTGCTCCAGTGAGTTTATCGCTGTAAAACGTCAGGGTCCCTGTGTTAAGGCCCAAATATCTGGACGCATGCTGCGGCGCCGACCACAGCACGGAGGGCACAGGCAGCATAATCGTTGGCTATCAACTTCTTGCGCCTGGCTTCTGTTAATTGATATCAAGTTTCAAACGGTAGTCTATAATTATATGTGTCGTATTCAAACGTCTAGTGCATGAATTGCTCGAATTAACGCACCCAGCACACTGTGGATACTGTTCTATTCCCCAAGTGCTCTCTGAAAACACACCGCCAGCAAGACACATCAATTCCTATCTGGTCTGGGCGCGAGCAGCGGTGACGCTGCCGCGCCCGCAGCCTGCGCCACCATGAGGTTCAACTTGGAGGGCCTCACGGTGTACTTTCCCTACGAGTACATTTATCCTGAACAGTATCGGTACATGCTGGAGCTAAAGAGAGCACTAGATGCACGCGGTCACTGCCTATTGGAGGTGGGTCGAGCCCGCTGCGTGTTGTGTTGAGCGGAAGCCGAGCGTCCTCTTCAAACGTACACAAGTTACACTGCGCGCAGCTGCTAGAGGCAGGACCCTTTCGGGCTATGGGCACGAGGACGGAGTATGGAAAGAGCAGCAAACCCAGGGGGCGGCAGCCCTGCAGCCTGGATCACTCTCCCCGCCGTCCAGCAAAGCCGCAAATAGGTCCGCGTGATGCACGGATCGGGATTCACATACAGTGCTCGATGCTAGCAATTAGGGACGGCTAGGGCGTTGGTTGACGAGTGGGGACCACCGGTCCACCAGCAGCAGCTGACCGCTCCCTGAAGACACAAGCTACGTGACCCCCGGCCCCCGCCTGCACACATATACACACACGCCCCGAGCGCCTTGCACAATGCCCCGTGTCCATGCATGCTTGCTGAGCTGCCCAGGTGTGGTCTCTAGCGTTGCTTTGCGTGCCGTATCTCTCCCCATGTTCTCTGCGTCGTCCCTCTGGCCCTGCCGTGGCGACCGCAACCTGCTCCTCCCCTCCTCCCCTCCTCCTCCCCCCCTCCGAAGATGCCCACGGGCACCGGCAAGACGATCACCCTGCTGTCGCTCATCACCAGCTACCAGCTGGCGCACAAGGAGGTGGGCAAGCTCATCTACTGCACCCGCACGGTGCCCGAGATGGAGAAGGTGCGTGCGCGCGTGCTTCCCAGACGTCGCCGGGTAATGTTTGGTGTTTTGATCAACGAAGAGAAAGAAAGAAACTGCAGCGGAGGGACGGAGGCGGCGTTAGCGGCCGGACTCATCAACGGGGGTGATTTCCATGCATACCTCGGCTATCCTGATCTCGTGCTGCGCAGGTGCTTGCGGAGCTGGCTGAGCTGATCGAGTACCGGGCCAAGTACCTGGGGCGCGGACCCGGCTCCAACGAGATCCTGGCACTGGGGCTGTCGTCGCGCAAAAACCTGTGCATACACCCCCGGGTGGCAGGTGCGTGGGGGCTGCACAGCCTCCGGAAGCGCGGCCGGGCCGGTGGCCTATTGGTAGTTTACGCGGCCGCAGTGTGGGAGCTGGCTTCCAGGCTCCCTGAAAGCGGTCTGGTCAGCCGGGAGCTCGTGCGCAGGCTAGCGGAAGGGTTTGGGGCCTGGGGTTACGGGGTACGGGGTACGATGGGGTGATAGACGCATATGTGGGTCGATGAGGCGCTATTGGGAGGGGCAGTTGCACACGGCGATGGCGTCCGTGGGGGTTGGGGCAGGGGAGCGGCGCTTGCCCCTCCCCTCCAAGTGGCTCAGGCCCGTTCCCGACCTCTGCTACCCGTGGCTGTGCCTTCTTGGGCCGCGGCTCGCCGCAGAGGAAGGATCCCGGGAGAGTGTGGACGCGGGCTGCCGGCGTCTGACGGCGACGTGGGTGCGCGAGCGCGCGGCGGCGAGGGGCGGCCGCGGCGTCGAGGCGGCCATCGAGGAGGGTGGCGGAGGTGGCGGCGGCGGCAGCGGCGTGCCTGACATCGAGTTATGCGAGTACTTCGAGGGCCACGAGCGGGCGGGCGTTGAGGCCCTGCTGCCACCAGGTACTGCGAGAGGAATGCGCGGTAGAGGAGGGTGGGGGTGGATGGACGGGCGTTGGAGCGCAAGAGGGGTGGGCTGGCGGACATGGGACGTAGCTGAGGATTCAGGATGGGGAGGTGGCTTCTGCAAGGGGAAAGTTGGTATTCAGGGCTCTGGAATCGGTCGACCTGGGCCTAGTCTTGAATAGAATTCGTGCGCCCCGCCCTGCCTTGCCCCCTGCAGGCGTGTACACGCTGTCCGACCTGCGTGACTTTGGTCGCAAGCACGGCTGGTGCCCCTACTTCCTGGCCCGCCACATGATGGCGTTCGCCAACGTGGTGGTCTACAACTACCAGTACATGATCGACCCCAAGGTCTCGCAGGTGGGGGACTGGGCGACTGGGCGACTGCGCGGGTCCATCGCGGCGTCGGTGCGCAGCCCAGCGAAAACCCTCACCGTGCCGCGCGCTGTGGACGGGCCGGCCCGGGCCAGCACCGCAGAGGATAAGGCAGCGTGGTTGTCAATGCGCCGCGTTGCTGTGCGTGGCTGCCACTCCCAACGGATTCGGTGTCACCTGTCTTGTTTCCGGTCTTCGGGCCGGACGCTCAGGCCCATGGTGGAGGGAAGGGTGGCTGAGCCAGTCGGGTGCCTCTCTTGGGCGACCCCTCCCAGGCCGTCAATGAGGACCCTGCCGTGCGTCCACCCTTAACGCACTGTCCACGCTGCCCGAGCCTGTACAACATCACGTTTACGCCTCGTTATAATAGGGCAAGCCTACGTCACCGTTAGTCCTGCCTGGCTGCGCGTGCTTCCCTTCCGCGTTGGTTCTAACGCGCATTCGACCCGTTTATCGCCTCCCCCCCCCCCTCGCCGGTCCAGATGGTGTCCCGCGAGCTGGAGAAGGAGTGAGTGGTGGTTTTTCGACGAGGCGCACAATATCGACAACGTGTGCATAGAGGCGCTGTCGGTCAACCTGCGCAAGCAGACGCTGGAGGCGGCGGAAGGAACCTGGGAAAGCTCAGCAACGTGAGTCAAAGTCACGAAGCGGAGGCGGGGGCCAGGGCGGGGCGTGGGGGGGGCGCAACCTAGGGCCACGGTGGATGGCGCCAGCGACGGGGAGCAGCGCAGCGCAGCGGAGGTTGGGGGAGGGGTGAGGCTGCCCCTTGAGAGCTGCGTGTCGAACGGACGGTGCGGGGCAGCCAAGCCGACGAACTGTGGTGCATATGGGGGCGGGGACGGGGGAATGGACGCCCGGCAATGGAGTTGGCGCGCGCTGCTTGCGCCTGCCCAATACAACCCCTGCCTTTATTGCGCTCCCGGCCCCGCTTTCGTGACTGCGTGTGCGTTCCGCAGTCCATTCGCCGCGCCCGAGAGGCCGATGCCGCCCGGCTGCAAGCCGAGTACAACCGGCTGGTGGCGGGGCTGGTGGCGCAGGTGAGCGGCGGCCGGCTGGCAGTGAAGCGCGCGAGCGGCAGGGTGCGAGGCGGTGAGGCAGTGGCAGCCTCCACTCCATAGTGTGTGTCGCATCCTGTACCATAACGAGCAACGAACGGACGTTCTAACGCTGAGGAACTCGGTTAGGGATTTGGGTTGCACGCAGCGTCTACACCGTTCCCCATGGGCCGTCTTGGCATGTTGACAGCCGGCGTGCGTGCGGGGCGGCGGACGGCTAGGTTCTTGTGCCTTGAGTGGCGCTGCGTCGCCGCGCAAGCCGACCATGCCCCCGGTGCTGCGGCGCAGGGTGCACTGCGCGGCGGTGAGGACTGGCTGGCCAACCCGGCGCTCCCGGAGGACGTGGTGCAGGAGACGGTGCAGGTGCGCGAGGATGAGTTGGCAATCCAGGAGGTTTCCCCATCGCAGTGAAAAATGGCGCTTGGGGCCAATCACAAGGCACTTCGCCGTCCAGGTCGGCGCGCGCGCCGCTCTCTCCCTCTTGTCACGTCCTGCCCTCGCATGTTTTGACCCGCGCAGGGAACATCCGCCGCGCCGAGCATTTCATGGGCTTCCTGCACCGCTTCTTGGCCTTCCTGCGGGACAAGATGGCGTCGCCCGTGGTGACCAGCCAACCCCCCCAGGTGCGGAGGGAGCCAGGTGCTCCTGCGGGCCGTAGAGGCTCCATGGGAGCGTGCGGCCGCTGGGGGTAATGACCAGGGCACATTTCTGCCAGCTGAATTTGGCAATTGCAGACATCGGTATCAGGTGGTATCGTAACGCCGATAACGTTTAGACAAGTCGACACCCACCCGCTACCCGCTCCTCTTCCGGCCCCCATGCGCAGGTGTTCCTGACGGAGCTGCAGGAGAGGGTGCAGGTGGACGCAAAGACGCTCAAGTAAGCGCTGCGTGGGTTTGCGGAGGCGCACCGGCACAAGCATTAGCTGGGAATCGAGGCGCGGCAGCGCTTTAGTTTGCAGCGCGTAGCTGCGTTCCCTTGGCGATGGTCAAAAGTAGGTCAAAAGCAGAGGTCAAAAGTATCGCACAAAAGTATCGACTGACATGCCCCAACGTGCAGCTCTGCGTCGTATTGCGGCATTGTGCACTGCTTGGTCGGCGTTGAGCCCCGGCCGGTGGCCCTGGCCCGCATGCGCAGGTTCTGCTACGACCGGCTGAGCTCGCTGCTCAAGACGCTGGAGATCACCAACACGGACGAGTTCACGCCCATCCAGTTGGTGGCCGACTTTGCGACGCTGGTGGGCACGTACGCCAAGGTAGGGGACAGAGGCCGTGCGGCACCGGCACTGAGGGGCTGCCGGGTCCACGGCCTACTAGTACTGAGCCAAGCGCGCGGCAGCAGCTCCGGGAGGTTGCAGTGATGACTCGTGCGACAGTCTTTGCCGCTTTGTGCCTGGCTGGCATCTGGGCGTGCACCGCCCCGCCCTGCGAGACGAAGCGACGCGAGCAGTGTGGTTTTGCGAACCCCGCCATGCCCGTTGACCCCGCTTCCTCGCCCCACATCCCCTGCCCTGCCGCTGCCGCTGCGGCGTCGGGGCGTGGCTCCGCAGGGCTTCGCCATCATCATGGAGCCCTACGACGAGCGGCTGCCGCAGGTGCCTGACCCCGTGCTGCAGCTGTCCTGCCTGGACGCCAGCCTGGCCATGAAGCCAGTATTCTCGAATTCCAGTCCGTGGTCATCACAAGTGGTGAGAGAGAGGAGGGGGGCAGTAAGGAAGATACCGCAGGAGGGACGGAGGCGCCGTTGGCGAACTGAGCCATAACCCAGAGAGAGACTGGGGGCAGCGCTGGGCATGCCAAGTTTTCCAGCACGGGCCAGACCGACACACACACGCACACACAGATGGCAATGACGTGATGGCGCGGCGGAGCGCCGGCGGATGAGTCGCAAATGAGCCGCGGAGGAAAATTGATGGCGAGGGGGTTGCTTGGTGGGTTACACAGGCGCGTTAGGGGCTGGCCCTGGCCCTTGGATGTGCCAATTGGCAAGCAAGTAGGTCATTTGCGGGGCGATCCAGGCTGTTGGCTGTTGATCTGTGCGCCCAGGCCCACGTCCTTTTCCTCTCCCCTCCCGTCGTCTCCCCTTCCAGGCACGCTCAGCCCCATCGACCTGTACCCCCGCATTCTCAACTTCAACCCCGTGGCCATCCAGTCCTTCCAGATGACCCTCACCCGGGATTGCCTATGCCCCGTGGTGGTGACCCGGGGGGCCGACCAGGTGGATCTGGTTTGTGGGTCTGGTCCAGGAGGGGGAGGCGAGCAGCCCAGGGGTGGACCAGCGGCTGGGGCTCCCCGCGGCGTGCCCTCTTGCCTAACCAGGGGTCCGACTTCCTGTGTGGTACTCTTTGCGCGGCCTCCCAAGCGTTGATGTGCCGTATGTCCCTGTGGTCTTGGGCATCGGGGTTCTCTGTTGGGCCGTGTCAGGCGGACGCCCCAATGTCTGCCTCTTGATGGGCGGCTCTGCTCCACTGGGTCCGCGCTTCTGCTTTCGCTGACGTGGTCGCCGGCCTCACCCCCGCCCCCTCGCGACTCATCGCACCCTGTATCCCTAACCCCTCCGCCTGCTCCCCCTCTGCTGGCCTGCCTAGATGCCCATGTCCACCAAGTTTGAGATGCGCGGCGACCGGGCGTGATGCGCAACTACGGGCGATTGCTGGTGGACCTGTCGGCGGCTGGTGCCGGACGGCATTGTGGCGTTTTTCGTGTCGTACCGCTACATGGAACAGATCATCTCCAAGTGGCACGATATGGGCATCCTGCAGGTGGACCCGGGGTCCGGTGGATGGCTTGCGGCGGTTCGGCAGCTAGGTTAGCCCTACACGCAACATCGAGGTGGTCCGTGGTGAATGGTTCGATACCGGGCTGTTGTCGTGAAGCATCGCCACCGAACGCAGGATGACAGGAAGGGGGGGGGGACCAGGGCCCAGTTTGGAGTGTCAAGCGCTTGTCGTGAGCGTGCGATCAGTCCATTGAGGTCACGCCCTGGGTGCCAACTTGCCATTCAGTGCCTCCATGACTTGCATGTGCGCCGTACTTTGATCGGGGCTACTCACTGTGTTGCTCCATGCGCCTGCCGCTGACAAGGACCCTCGGAACCTTGTCTGCTGCGGGTCCTGGTGGCGCTTGCAGGAAATCATGCAGCATAAGCTCATCTTCATCGAGACGCAGGTGAGGTCGCTGAGCTGAGCCAAGCTGGGCGGATTCCAGCCACCAGCTGGTGGCCTGCAGCCGGGTGGGCCCGAAAGGATGCGACAGGGCCACCCAACGCGGTTGGGTGATGACTCACGAGCCGTGGTGTTACCGCAGGATGTGGTGGAGACTACACTGGCGCTGGACAACTTCCGCGCGCGTGTGACAGCGGCCGCGGGGCGGTCTTCCTGTCCGTGGCGAGGGGCAAGGTGCGCGTGGGTGCAGCTCGGTTCGGCGCTTGGTGCAACGCGCTTCGGATAATTTAGCGGCGCGCATCGTATGCTCGTGGTGTGCCATGCGCCCCTCTGGCTGGCCTGGTGCCTTTTACGGGAGCAAGGCATGCGTGAGATTGTTGCTACCGCGCTTGTTGCCACCGCCGTCTCCCCACAGGTGGCTGAGGGCATCGACTTCGACCGCCACTATGGCCGGGCCGTGGTCATGTTCGGCGTGCCGTACCAGTACACGCTCAGCCGCATCTTGCGCGCGCGGCTGGAGTACCTGCGGGAGACGTTCCAGATCAAGGAGGCGGACTACCTGGCGTTCGACGCAGTGCGTCAGGCGGCGCAGTGCGTGGGCCGCGTCATCCGCAGCAAGGCGGACTACGGTGAGAGGCGCTGCATGGCACCCGCGCAGGCAGGGTGGTACGGTAACCAGTTTGCTGCGCGGTAATGGCTCGCTGCGGCGGTCTGGGCCCCTTTGACGCGGGCGTTGGTGTACCTCTGTTCGGCAGCAACCCTTCGGGATGCTGGCCGAGACGGAGATGGCCTGCCATGCGAGGTTCACCATTGCCGCAGAGCTCGTGGCTGGGTTTGGGGTTGCGTCAGTAGGGGGTTCCACGTGCACACATCGGTGCCCCGCTCCGCCCCGCCTGATTGGCCTCATTGGCTTGCAGGCATGATGATCTTCGCGGACAAGCGCTACCAGCGCCACGACAAGCGCGACAAGCTGCCGCAATGGATCACGCGGCACCTCAAGGAGGCGCACATGAACCTGTCCACGGACATGATGGTACGGCACGGCGAGGGAGGGGGGGGGCGCTGTGAGGCAGCGGTGGCGATACATGTCAGGCCCCAATGGGCGTGGGGGCCCCAATGTGGAGACGCTCGGGGATCTGCCTGCGCAAACAGGGCGCGGTCCTGGGGTGGGTGAGTTGTGCGCGTTCATGCGAAGAGCTGAAGGCAGCTTAATGTGAAAGGCTGTCCTGGTTGGTTGTGAAACTCCTCACCGGCCATTTCCGCTGCAGAGGCGGTGGGTGGGTGCTCACGACGATGTCTCCCGTCTTGTCCATCCATGCGCGCAGGTGCACGTGGCCCGGGAGTTCCTCCGCACCATGGCCCAGCCCTACGACCGCGGCGCAGTGGGGAAGAGCCTCCTCAGCGAGGCCGCGTTTGGCTGCGCTAGATGCCGCGGGCGGGATAGATGGGGCTGGGGCGGCGGGAGCGTAAGCCCCGGGCGGCTGGCGACGTCGTCCTTTGGGGCGGGCTCAAGCCATGAGCTGGACCTGGCGATGCGGCGCCGTGAGGGTGTTGCGAAGTTTGAATATCGCCCGCGGTTGTTTCTGGGGCCAGCATGGTCTAGCATGCACGAGCTGCGATGCGTCATGTGCGCTAGTTGGATGTGGGTTCCGAGGATACAGGGCTTGCAATGAGTGTCACGGGCAGATGCCGGCCTTGGGATGCACTTTCTGCGAATGTAGCTTTGGTGCCTGGTGTGCTGAAGTTCCTGGTGCTAGCATCAGGCGCGCGCACAGCCGGAGAACGATTGGGAGTTTCTTCTCGCTTTTTTCTTGAAAGATAGTGGGTTGCGGCTCAAACATGTGGTTAGTTCGTCCCCATTCAACGTCGTGCGAAGGGGTAGTGCGTCATGCGTCGCAGGAGAAGGCGCGCCTGGGCCGTGTTTGGCGGTTCAAACGATCCATTCGCTTGGTTGGAACGGGCTGACGGTAGGCTTTAAGATTTGGAAGAGGAACGAGAACCGAGCCGCCCAAAACCCCGTCCCCATTTATGACGGTTGGCCGTTTCTGAATCCATGAAACGTCGTTACATGATACGGCATCGTGCATCCGAAGCACAATGTTTGTTTTCTGTGCCATGCAACGCTCCCGGGGTCTTGGCCTCTAGCTAGCCGGTCGGATCGCAACGTTTTTTACTCGTCACGCGCCGCCGCGACAGCCGCCAAACTTAGGCAATATGGCCGACAATGATGCTAAGAAAGAGGTTATCAAGAACTCCATTCGTGGTGTTCCAGACTTCCCGAAGGCGGGCATCCTGTTTTGGGATGTGACCACCATCATGCTCAACCACCAGGCGTTTCAGTACACCATTGATCTATTCGTCGAGCAGTACAAGGATAAGAAGATCGATGTTGTTGCAGGTGATTGATTCAGCTCTATGTACTCCCTTGATCGTCCACCCAGCACGGTTACATGAGCTGGGACGTGCATGTGCGGCCACAGGTTTTGAGGCGCGCGGCCTGATCTTCGGTGCGCCTCTTGCTTTGGCGCTGGGGGCAGCATTCGTTCCACTGCGCAAGCCCGGCAAGCTGCCAGGTGGGCGTTGTGATGGTCTTGCTTTTGGTGAAGGGGTGATGGCGCGGGTTTACTCACTTTCCGAGCATCTCATGGGACAGGCGAGAAGATTTCGGAGGAGTACAAGACGGAGTACAGCACGGACAAGATTGAGATGCACGTTGGCTCCATCCAGCCGGGGCAGCGAGTCGTACTGGTAAGGCACTTATCGGCCCAGTGGTTGGGTCTGTACACGAGCACGAAAAGGGGAACGAAACAGCACCCAGGAGCCCAACGGCACAAAGCTTTAGGGGGCTAGGTGATGGTAAGATGTACACTATTTGCGTCAAACACAATTCATCACAGCCATGCATTGGCGATACGGTTTGCAAGCCCTCTCCCAATGCACACAGTCCCTCTCCCAATGCACACAGTCCACAGCTCCACGTGCTCTAAGGTCACGAGCTTAGCACATCATCGCCCGGTGCGCTCACTCCGTCATGCATTAACCCAAGCGACACCGTCATGTCAGCTTGGTTCGTTAACGTTTTCACGACCTCTGGCAATCCGTCGCCTTGCTCCCCTTTGCATTGGCAGGTGGATGACCTCATCGCAACCGGCGGCACACTGGCGGCCGGAATTAACCTCGTCAGTAAGTACGTGTCTGCCAACCGTGAGTGTGCCCCTCAGCACCAACTGACTGCGCATCGGTGTACTATCACACGTTGCATGCGTCTTCCTGTGCAGCGTCTGAAAGTGAAACGGTAGAAGTCATTGCGATACATGCGCTAGGCAAGCAAATGCCCAAATCCTCTCAGGAACCGCTTCCCGCGGTTTCACTAGTACCGGTACTCATCTACTGCACACGCATGTCATCTATTGTCACGGCCGGACGGCGAGCACACGGCGTACATGTCTACAGAGCGTGCCACAACCGTCTTTAGCCCTTGACACACCTCACTCACACCGCCATGCACACTTTCTGCGCACAACCAAAAACGCCTACCCACAGAGAAAGCCGGTGGCGTGGTTGTGGAGGCCGCGTGCGTCATAGAGCTGCCGTTCCTCGAGGGCCGCAAGAAGATTCCCGATACGCCGCTGTTCGTCCTTGTGGAGAAGGAGGGCCTCTAAATGTCGTGGCCACGGCGCCACGGGGCGGTAGCCAGTCCCACAGTAGATGGCAGTCGACAAGGTTGGCAGCCAATCCTCCGCTATTGTGTGATCTCAGCGCACTCCCCTCGCGGCACGGGGCCGTGCGTGCCGTGACTATGTCGTTTCCAACCGCCCAGCAGTGTTTATGGCGGCGTGGTTAGCCAATTATCACCATAGTCAGTACAAGATAAGGTTCATATTGTCTTACCAGCCAACCCTGGGCTGAAAACACCCGCTGGTTGGCTGTTGCCGTTGCCCGTTATGGCTGTTTGTACGGACTCGCGCGCTTCAACGCTTGCGACATGGCGTCCACGAACTCGCCCTTCGAGAGCTTCGCGCTGCTCGCGATCCCCACCTCCGCAAGGTCTGCGGATGGGCCAAGGATGACCTGGAGCGCGCGATTCGCTTGCTCCGCGGTGACAACGCCACGTTTTGTAATGTCGAACATTCCGAACATAATTTCAAGGTCCTGCTCCGTGATGAGTGCAGACGTCCCGGTGACTTTGGCGTTCTCCAGGTATTTGACGATGTACTCCCGAGGGGCATCTGGCTTGTAGAACAGCAACTCTGCTGTGATGGCCTGAAAGCAAATGTGTACATTCATCGTAAGAACCAGGTTCTTGCAAACAATGAAGCTCCCTGTCGAAGCGCGGCCAGACAGTACAATACAATTACTCGCCTCAAATAATTGCGGTATCTTATTATTTTCAAGGTATGCCTCTACTTTTGCCCGGGGGTCTTCCATTCCGTCCAAGGGATGTTCAAGAAGCAGCCTTCGTATGTTCGGATTGTTCAGAACCGAAAAGAGCCAGGCAAGCGCAATTGCGAACGAAGAACCAATAGTGGCCGTATTGGAAGAGAGTGCGCGTCCTGCCAATTTTGTCGCAAATCGCTCGCCGTACCCGCCGTACATCCCTGTCTTGCTTCGTTCACAGCCCATTTAACACCCACACCGGCAAGTCGCTGTACGCGTCGTGCTGCCTCAAGGCGGGGCGAGCGGGCGTCAGCGGTAGTGAACACACTAACACTCCTGCTCCTGCTGTGCGCACTGCTGCGCTTCGCTCCGTTCAGCCTTTTCCAACCATACCTCCGTAACCTACACGTGGTCCCCTGACTTTCACGCTCAAGGCGCTCGATGCACCGACACAGTCAGATCGCTCTTACGACAATGGGGACAACTCCACGTCCCACTGATACGGCACATACCGGTGCTCGAGGGGCGCATCATCTGGTAAGCCGTGCTCCTCCAGTCCATTTATCAAGACGGCTTTGCTCCGTGTCTAGTGCACGCCCTGATCAACTGATCTCCGCAGTGCCTCAGATACCATAAGCCCTTCGAAGCCGTTCCCCTCCCGCCCCTCTCGTATCGCCTTCCGTCGGACAGCCAGCAGCATGGCTAGGTGCAGCTGGTGCTGGCGTTCCAAAGCTTCTGTGATACCAACACCATGCGCAACCAGGGCCTCCGTTTTCAAGCCAAGGTTGAGCGTGATCTTCCGAACAGCCTCGTCAATCACGGAGGCGATAGGGGTTTTTACCCCAGCCGGCTCCGGTCCGTCTCCACGAGACGACTCGTCTGCTCCTGCGGAAGCCCGTGCCACTGGTATCTCCGCCGAATCCGTGACTGAGTACGGCCGCATGAAGATAGGTGATTGGGCAGCTGCCGGGACCAGGCCTGCGACCATTTGGCGGCCGGGGTTTGCGTGGGTCGAGGAAGGGGTTTGACGCCGCAGCAATACCAAGGGGCCATGAGGCGAGTGGCCGACGTTGGGACATAAGTGACTATCTAAGGTATGCTAGCTAACATAACCCCTGCCACGGCGCCCGTCAGCACCCACCTGAACAACCAGCCCGACGTAAGCCAGCCACGAGCGCCATTACTGTGCCACGCAAGCTTTGTCAGATAATGAAGGAAGTGTTACGTGATGAAGGAAAAAGCAACCAGTTTTTTCACGAAACAGCACACGGTAATGAATCACCAGTGCTTTCCCTCGCTTAGCCAGTCAAGCGCTTTCGCAAATTTTGTGTGCGCATCGAGTAGCCTCTCGCCGTTGCATTGCGCTCCGAGGCGGAAGAAGTGAACTGGTAGAGGGACCCCGGCCGTACTCCGGATTCCCCATTTCGCCCTTTGAACGCGACATCCAGACGCCCGCATTTTACAGCATGGCGACACCTGGCTAACAGGAATGTTGTGCATTACACAAAAACAACGAAACGAGATAGGCGACCGTGACAGCTGAGATACAACCCTGGTCAGCTGTGATAACCTATCCATGGTCACTTCAACACGTCAGGGCGCCGTCCTGAGAGCCTTAAAACTGCGAGGCTCATAGCATAGGCCTTGTACAGGCCCTGTCGTTACAAGCCTCACATATGTCGGACGCTCCGGTCGCTGCTGGCGAGCATCGGGTTGTCAACGTGTTCAGCTCGGACGATGACCTCACCAATTTCCTCGCGGGTAAATTGCCACTGCATCACTTGACCGGCACGGCCAGGGCGCTGTGGGACCCAGGGGACCCCACGCCCGCGTCACTTATCCGCACCCGCTGCGCGCACAGGCCTCCGCGCCAAGTATGCAAGCTTATATCCCCAGTGTCCCGAGGCCGAGTATGGTCAGGGCGACGAGGGGTTGACAACTGGTAAGGCTCGCGTGGCTTACAGCCCCAAGGCAGTTGTGTCGCGCATTCGGCAAATTAGTGCCGGTGGCGGTTGGTGCTTCGCAGAAGCTCTTGATTAACGGTTTGCACTCTTTCTCTCTCTCTCGCCTCCCCCACAGCAGCGACAGCCATCACTGCCCCAAACGTAGCCCTTGCAGGCGACCCCTTGGCTGCTACTTCCGCAGCCGATGGTCCTCTGGTGGGGGCAGCCTCCCAGTCCTTCGAGCAGAAGATGTCGCAGCTGCGCTCAAGCCTGCAGTCCCTGCAGCACATACTGCCACCGCGCACCAGCACGACTGCCAACTTACTGGACAGCTTCATGGCTGTCTCGAGCGACCGCGCAAGCGCAGCCGTGGCCGTCGAGCTGGGTGTAGCGGCCGGGCTGCTAATGGGCAGGGCGCCTGCGGGCGATGGGGGGATCACTGGCGGCGCACAAGCCGCAAAGCTTGGACCTACCGCACCAACCCTGTCTGAAGGCACAGCGAATCTCATCGCCATGGAGAGCAGTGTCACAGCCCCAGACCCGGACCCAGTACTCTCGGGCAGATGTTCGCCGCCTGCGGCCATAACAGACATGTCCGAGCACGACAGGGATTCTGGGGGCGGCGCAGCATACGCAGCCGCAACAGAGGCACCCATGGTTGCTATCGCGTCCGGCCAGCCAGCTGAGCTCTTGGCAGCCTGCGAAGGCACGACGCGCGCAAATGCGTCAGGCGCAGCATCCGCGCGCGCTGGCGAGCTTGAGGACGTCCCATCGGACGCGGTCTTCGCGGAGCTAGCCGCCGGCTACAGCCGACACACCTTACGGGACCAGTCAAGCGATGTTTCTGCGTCATCCTTCGACGGTAGGCTGAGCGTGCAAATGCCTGCGCCATACGCACGTGACCACGACGGTAGTGAAACCGGCGATATCAGCCTTGCGGGCAGCTTTCCTCAAACGGGCGAGGTGCAGCAAGCTTGGCAAGCCGGCGAGCTGGCGGGAGCGGCGCCAGCTCTTGGGCCGCCAGTCGCGGCGACGCTTAGCCTGCGCCCGCCGGACGAGCCGCAGCGAACGCAAGGAGCAAGTCTTGGCGCTGAGCGGAGCCTGTTGGGGCAGCAGCAGCAACAGGACGCGATGACAATGGGGCGTTCTAGGGGGGAACGCCATGAAGGGTCGTCACCGCCGGCCGCGTGGCGCGCCAATGTGGGTCAAAGCCCAGGCCGCCGTCGCGCCTGGCAGCTGGCGGGGCTGGGTGCCGAAGCAGCCGGAGGCTGCAGCCCCGAGCAAGTCCAGCGCAGCCAAGCCGATCTCCTCCCGGGCTACTCAGGGGGTGCCGGCGCCGATGCGGCCAGGCCAACGATGCCCGATGACAGCGGGGGCCTTGACGAACCAGTGCCACGGGCGCATGGGTACGCCACAGCAAATGTTGGCGCGGGCGTTGGCTCAGCCATGGCTGATCGCAAGTGGGCTGCGGTGCCGCCTCCTGGCGGCGCGGACGCTGCGGAGGCAGGTGTCGGGACAACGCCCGAGAGCAGCCTGGCTTGGGAGAGCACGGATGGCGGTACGGCCTTCGGGGACGATGGAGGCGGCGGCTTCGGTCGGAACAGCAGGAAAGCATCGCAGGCTGGCGGTCCGCAGCAGCTGGACGCTCCGTCGGTGCAGGCTGGGGGCTTGTCTTCTGCAGCTGCGGACCGGCGCGACTGCTGGAGTGCTCGAGGCAGCCGCGAGGGCGGCAGCGGTCTCTCGCAACGGAGTACCGTGCTGCAGATGGCCGATGGCGCGAAGAGCGGTGTGGGTGATTGGGAGCTGCAGCAGCAGCTGTCGGGCGATGTTGGGGTTGGTGGTGCGCGGGGGCACTGGCCGCAGCAGTTTGCGCACCGCGATCAGCGCTCACCTGACCTTCTTCCGTCGATCGAAGGGCCACAGAGGCAGCAGGAGCAGCAGCAGCTATGGCCTCAGCAGCAGCTGTGGGAAGCTGAGGGCAGTGGTCTGGTGGATGTGGAAATTAGCAATCCAGACACGGCGGAGCAAGCCCTGGACGCCTTTTACGCCCAGCACCTTTCGGGGCAGGCTCAGGAGGGGGCGGCAGTGCTGGATGAGGCAGCTGGCGAGGGACTCCCCAACGACGATGCGGCAAGGCAGGCTTTGCCTGGCGCTGGCGGGCAGCAGCGCCAGCGCCGCAGATGGGGCAGTCCTATCCACAACGCGCGGCATTCAGCCGAACAGCAGCTGCACGGATCGTCGCCTGCGAAGACCGGCTTGGATGCAGGCGCTAACGTGACAGCGACAAGTCCTGAGCGTGGCCGTCGCGCCCAATGGCCGCAGAACAAGTTCGTAGACTGGCCCACGCCGTCCGAGAGCCCGAACTTCAGCCACGAGAGCACGGTTGATGCGCGCAGACCAGCTATGGGCCCTTCTCCTGCTCGTCAACAATCCCCGCCGTGTGAGGTCAGTGGGTTGTGGGGAGCTGTTGCGCCTGGCAGCGCCGGTGGCGAGGGGCCGCGCAATCCGCAGTCTCTTCCGCAGGCCGCCACTGGGCCGGCAGTGGAGGACGGCGCAGCGTTCGGCGATGCCGGCTGTGTCATTGCAGCTGAAGCTCAAGAGCTGGACGGGCACTGTGTTAACCAAGAGCAACAGTTGCAACAGCAACGAAAACAGCAGTTGCAGCAGCAGCGGCCCCGCAGCGGCGCCCCGCAGCGGCCGCTACGGTTGCTGCCACCACCAGCGCCAGCACCGCCGCCGCTGCTGTCGCAGAGCGGCCCGGAGTCAGCCTCTCGGGGACGCGGCGCTGGTGGTGCCCACGCCGCAACTAGAGCAGCCGCTCCGGCAACAGACGAGCGTGGATGTGTGGCTGCAGCCCAGCGCACAAGCTGAGCACGGGGTGGCTTGGCCGGCGAATGACGAGGTCCTGCGCGGTTCCCCGACGGAGCCGCCGCCACAGCCGACTGCCGCGCTCTGGCCTGAGTACGCAGTCACGGACGCGCATTCAGCCGCAAACACCGGGGCAAGCATAACGGAACTGGGCCTTCCAGCCGGCTCGCGGGCCGATGGGTTGCCAGAAGCCGGCGCCGCTGCAGGCAGCAGCGACAACGTCGTCCACCACGGCGGACATGTGGGGGGCAGTCCGCGTGGTGGCGCCGACAGCAACGGCATCACCGAGAGCCGGGGGGGCATCGCCTTCTCCATCAGCGCCCGGCAAGCCCCAACGGATGAGGGTTCTGCCCGCCGCGTGCCGAGGGCGTGGGGCGCGCCCGGGCCCTTGCCATCCGGTGCTGCCGCCGGAGCCCACGAAGCTCCGGCTGCCGGTCAGCCCCAGTCCATCGGGGCGGCGCTGGCCGCAATGCCACCGGCCGCCACGTTCGGACCCGTCGTCACGCCGGGGCCAGCGGACTGGGAACGCCTGAACAAGGCACTACGCGAGGCGGGGTTCAGCGGGTTGGTGATGGCGCCGGCGGGGCTGGACGCCCAAACCGCGCACGAGCCGGAGCCGGCCTCTCTGCACCGCTGCCTGAGAGCACGGCTGGAGCAGTACGTGCGGAGGAACCGACTGGTGGCGGAGCTGCTGGCGGCGACCGAGGAGTCCGGCCGCATTGTGGAGCAGCAGGAGGCGGCCATGAGGCAAGTCGATCTCGTGGGGTTGCGGTAGGCGGGCAGAGCGTGTCTGTTAGGTGGATTGCTGGTGCGTGTCTTCGAGGGTGGCGGGGGTGGGTCGGTAAGAGACCGACGCGTGGGTGGAGGCCCCCTTGGCGGATGGCGGGAGTGCAACGTCAACGCGTATGCGGGGCCTGCGCTCGTGAATGCTGCAGGGATTCTATTTAGCTCCGAACCCAATTCTGCCCTGCAATTGCGGAATGTCATGGGATGGTAAGAACAGGAGACACCAATGTGCCGCTGACACCGCACGTTGGGCACAACGACTCGGCTTTCACGCCCCCACAATTGACACGATGCACGTTTTACCCTGCGGCCCTGGGTACGTCGGCCCGGACCCGGAACCCTTGCACCTCATCACAGGGAGCTCCAGCGCGAGGCCAACGCCGCGCGCGCGGCGGCGGAGAAATCGCGGCGCGAGCTGGCGGACATGTCTTCACAGCAGCTGCCAAAGGTAAGGGCAGTGGCCTTCACGCGAGAAACGTGGCTGCTGCCCCCACATGCGTATGCTGCCTCTGTCACCCGACCGGCGGGCGCCGTCTCCTGAATTTCGCCTGGCCGCACGTCGGGGTGCGCAGGTGGAGGCCCGCCACGCTTCGCAGCTCGGGCGGCTGCGCTCGGAGACTACCAAGCTGAAAGAGGCGCTTCGGGTCTCCGAGCTGGACTTGACGGCAAAGGCGGAGGAGGTGAGGGTGGGTGCGTTGAGCCTGGGGAAGTACCCATGCGGGACAAGAGGGGGGCCCCTGCAGGTTTCAAAGGCACGTGTCGCTGTAACTCGATTGCGTGGTTGTAACTGGATTTTTGTCCGCGGGGCCCCGCAGATCCGGTCTCTGAAGGCCACCGTGGCCGGCCTTCAATCCGCCAGCAGCCACAGTTCGGATGTGGAGGGGGCGGCACTGCGGCAGCGGGTGGGCCACTCGAGGGGCGCTCGCGGCAACCGGGATAAGGAGGTGGAGAAGCTCAAGGCAACCAAGGTGCGGCCCTTTTGCCGGAGACCTTAAAGTACCGGTAATAGAGTGCAACAAGCACAGACGGGGAGCCCCATGTACACAGAACGATGGCGGAAAGCCATCCAGGTTTGCGTGTA
Organism: Pleodorina starrii; assembly: GCA_030267565.1. NCBI lineage: Eukaryota > Viridiplantae > Chlorophyta > Chlorophyceae > Chlamydomonadales > Volvocaceae > Pleodorina > Pleodorina starrii. The sequence continues at coordinate 4,218,315 of BRXU01000003.1, forward strand.
AGGTCGCGGGATACCCGAAGGCATTCATAAGGACCTACCGGTAAGCGGTCCCCTCCGCCTGTCGCTCTTTGTAAGACCCCCTGAACATTTGTCGTCCGTTGCTGTGACGTCGAGCTGAAGTGCCCCTCATGATGCGCACCAGGAGGCGGTGGTGGGTCAGGCGGAGGACGGTCAGGCCAATGCGCTGGACCGCGCGTACGAGGCGGAGGCGACGGCCCGGCGGCTGGAGATGGAGCTCACGGCGGCCCGCGCCCGGGTGGGGCAGCTCGAACAGGTGAGCAGTTGCAGCCTGTCCAAGCACTGCAGATCCACGGCAGAGTCTGGGGGCGGGGAAGCGCCCCGTGAGGTGCATTTATGCCGAGCTGCATCCGTGCTGCAGCGGCCGCACCGCCTGTAACGATGACCCCCCCCCCCACGCCACACCGCCCGTTTGCACAGGGCCTGAGGCAGCGCGAGCGCGATGTGGCGGCCATGCGCGAGGACCTGCAGCAGATCAAGGCGTGCGAGGCGGCGGCGACGCTTGTGGCGCAGGAGCGCAGCGCCGCGGCGGAGGAGACGGCGCGCAGGGCGGAGGGAGAGGCGGCTGCGCTGCGCGGCAAGGTCAAGGACCTGGAGGGGGTTCTGCGCATCGCCCGGCAGGAGCTGGACAAGCAGCGGTCGGAGGCGGAGGTAACCGCGGGCATGGAAGTTGGGGCATAGAAGCGGCGCATTGCGTTGAGCTGAGCGCAGTGGACGAGATATCGTGATATCTTGTAACGCATCCGCGCCTGACAATGTAGTTTTTGGGTTGTAATGTCCCTGTCTTTGTCACCCAGTCCGCTTAGCTAGCGGTTTTTCCTGCCGCCATCGCCCGGCAGGTCCACTCTTTCGTTGCGCTTGCCTGACCTGGCCTTCCCGCCTCCACCACCACCATCCAGCTAATATCATCTTTTCTCCTTCCTCACTGCCTCGCATCGCTGCTGCCCCCTTTCCTGTCCGCCACGCCTGCTGCACAGGCCCTGCGGTCGAGCGCGTACGAGGAGGTGTACCGCCTGAGGACGATTGCCGTACGCGGGCGACGGACCTGCGGCCTCCCCGCCAGCCGCGTCACGCAGCTGGAGCACGTGGTCCGCGCCAAGGAGCGCGACATCGCCCGGGTCAGAGACGAGAAGGAGGCGGCCAAGGCGGCAGAGCGGGAGCGGGCACGGGTGCGTATGCGTATGCGTCCCGCACCATGAATCCGTCGGCGCAGTGCTGCCGGAGAAGCGTCGGCCCTGTGCCGGTGCGCCTCTTGAGGGGCGTAGTCCGCGTGTTTTGCGCTCGCTCGCACGCTTCGCTCTGTATCGGTACCATCCAACCCACTGTGCTGGTTAGCTCGGTTGATGGGTCATGTCAGCACTATTCAAGCCGGTATTTCGTCGCTCTCTCTCTCAGGGCTGGGCTTAGCCAGGTGTGCCGGTGACGCGCAGGTGCAGACGACAGCGGTCAGTCAACGCTCCTGTTTCCCTGCCCAAGCTACCTCTGACCCCTTGCCCTCTCGTGGTGGTATGGAGGCCTTCGCCCTGCATTCTTGCCGTTGCCATTAGTGACGTTTACTGACAACGTGCCCTCCCTTGTGCTGCTACTGCTGCCACCAATGCTCTGACGGGCGGCGCGGCTTGCGGACCGTTGCTGCAGGTGGCCGAGGAGTGTCATTAACTGGAGGCGGAGCATGAGACGGCGGCCAAGGTCCGGCTGACGCAGGCGGAGGGCGCGGTGCGCACGCGGGAGCGTGAGCTGGCCAAGCTGGCGGAGCTGCTGCGGCAGACGCAGGGCGCGGAGTGGAGGCGTTGCTCAAACAAGGCCAAGTCGGAGGAGGGTGGGTGCGCGGTGTTGGGTCGTCCGGGCGCGGGCACACGTTTCTGGGTCGCTTCTGCTGAACATTAGGTTGCCAGGGTGCCGGCATCCGTGATCACGCCAGCGAAGGGTCTGCGGTTACGACAGTTGAGAGCGCAAGCGCTGGCGGGCGCTCGCCCTGATCCGCGCCGTCTGCCCTGCACTGAACTGACGCGCGCCGCGCCCTCGGTCCTGCTGCAGGGTCCCGCAAGCTGGAGAACGACTTCACGGCGCTGCGACTCAGGATTCTGCAGCTGGAGGCGACGCTCAAGGGCCGCGACAAGGAGTGCGACAAGCTGGCGCGCACCGTGGAGTCCCTGCGGGGAGAGGCGCACGAGGTGCGCTGGCTATGTTTGGCTGGCCAATGGCTAAGCGATGGAGCATTGGTCCCTCGCGCACTTGCCAGGTGCTGCGTCCCGTCCCTGCCACCATCGCCAGGCCCGTGTGCGGTGCCAAAGTGCACAGAGGACAGGAGCTGTGTGGCCTCACCTGCGGCAGGCATCTTGACGCTACCGTTTACCCGCGTTGGGCTTGAGTCACCCTCCCTCCCTCCCTCCCAGTTGACCGCCAAGTTGGCCAAGTCCGAGGAGGCGGCTCGCAAGACGGATGCTGATCTGGTCGTCAGCCGGGGCAAGGTGCTTAGCCTAGAGGGCCAACTCAGGTGCGTGCGTACAGCTGGGTGGTTTGGGTTATCTTGCTGATTTGCTGCGACTGTAAGGGTACCCGAACGGGCGGGGCACCCTTTCGACCCCACAATAACCCACTGACACCTCCGGACCACAACGCAGGGTCAAGGAGCGCGAGCAGGAGCGTCTGGTGCGGGTTGTGGAGGGGCTCAAAGCGGGAGATGCCGAGGTGGCCAGCCGCCAGGCCGCCCTGGAGGATGCAGCACGGCGGTTGGACTGCCAGCTCACAGCGGCGCGAGGCCGGGTCTCCGCACTGGAGGGCGTGGTGCGCGCCCGGGACGCGGCCGTGGAGCGCCTCAACCGGCAGCTGGAGGCATTGAAGACCGCCGACTTTGAGCGGGCGGCTCAGGTGCGCAGCGCCGGCGGGCAGGTGCCGGAAACGTGGCCAGTCGGTCCAGTGGTCTTCCCCAGGGACCCAAAGGGGCGCGCACGTGCGTGAAGCACAGTGCCTCCTATCGCATCCCCTGCTGGCCTGGGTTTTTGTTTGCGCCAACGATACATTGGTAAATTCGTGGTTACATTGGGGTACCGTATTCGGGGTGCGCGGTGCCTGCAGGCCCTCAAGTCGGAGGAGGCTGCCCGCCAGCAGGACACCGAGGCGGCCGCGGTACGCCAGCGCGTCATTCATCTGGAGGGCCAGCTGCGGGCCAAGGAGCGCGAGCTGGAGCGCAGCGCCCGCCACATTGATGCGGCGCGCGCCGCGGAAGCAGATGCCGCCAGGCGCCTGGCCGACGCCGCCGCGGCCGCGACGAAGCTGGAGGCGGAGGTGGCCGCGGGGCGGCAGCGCGCGGCGCAGCTTGGCGAGGCGCTGCGCGGCCGGGAGAGGGAGCTCGCGGCGCTGACGCGGGCGCTGGAGGCGCAGCGCGCGGCGGAGCACGAGGCCAACGCGGTGGCTGGGCGGACGGAGGAGACGGCGCGGAAGCTGGACGGCGAGGCTGGGGAGGTGCGGTGGGGCCACAGGAGTCGGGGCGAGGGACTGTCTATTTATGTGTCGCCGATATGGTTTGGAAGTATTGCGTAAACAAGTGTCACTTGCCGGCTGGCAGAGCTGACGACCCAGCGCTTTACCTTCGTACTGGGAAGACACATCTTGGGTTGGGTGTCAGTCGTTTTGCTGCTGGGGTACCGGTAACAAGCGACTTGCCCTGTGCTGCACCGCAGTTGCGGCAGCGGCTGATCCAGGCAGAGGGGCAGCTGCGCACGCGGGAGCGCGAGGCGGAGCGGCAGGCGCGCGCGCTGGAGGCGGCGCAGACTGCAGTGGCGGAGGCCTCCTTGCGGCAGGGCGAGGCGGAGGCGGCGGCCAGGCGGCTGGAGGCGGACGCCGCGGGGTTGCGGCAGCGACTGGCGCAGGCGGAGGGCGCGGTGCGGGCACGGGAGAAGGAGCTCGAGCGTGCAGAGAAAGTTGCGGACCAGGCAAGTGCTGTAAGAGGACGCGGATGACAGGCTCCGATATACTACTTATCTACTATTCCGTTTGTCACTGCGCTAGTTGTGCGCACTGGCTGCCCGGCCCAGGGCCCGGCCCAGGGCCCAGCCCTAGCTTAGCGGCGGTTGCCATCCCTTTGGCGTCCAACCCGCAGGCCAGAGGCGCGGAGATGGCGGCGGAGGCAAAGCTGCGCACCGCAGAGGCGACCGTGGTGCAGCTGGACGGGGAGCTGTCGTCGCTGCGGTTGCGCATTTCGCAGCTCGAGTCGGCGGCGCGCGGACAGTCCAAGGAGGTGGAAGCGCCTCACCCGCGTGTGACAAGAGCCAAGGTGGCGGAGGTGCGCGGCATGGATGCCTCATCGTTCGCCTTCCCAAACGGGACCCTGCCAGCTTCACCCGTCTCCCTTTGCTTGGCGCACGCACTGCGCGTCCAACAAGAGCAACCCCCGTCCCGCAAAGCTCCCCCAGTATCATGAATCCACGACCTGTACCAGTCCCGCCACGCGTACCCTTCCAACATCTAGTTGCTGTAGGCGCTGGCCAATACGTGCTTTGGCCGCCCATGTTCGTCGGGGCACAGAATTCTACTGATGGTACCGGTATCCGATGCACGAGTTACGGTAGTCGCGCGTCTGGACTGATGGTCGCGCGGGTGGAGATAGGGCGCAGGGGACACGGCGGCCACGCGCGCGCGCGCTCCGACGAGTCCGCCCGCCAGGTGGCGGCGGAGCTGCGTCCCCGCGCCAAGCCTCTGGCCAACTTGGAAGCGAGTCTGACGGCGCGGGAGCAGGAGACGACGCGGCTGCAGCGTCTGCTGGCGGCGGCGGAGGCGCAGGCGGCGACGCAGGTGCGCGCGCACAACCCCGCGACCCCAATGCGCCGGCAACCCCGCAAGGGTGTCGTAATATATACGCCATTAAGGGAACAGCAACAGCGTTTACCAAGTCTAATCCGTATAGGACGGCACGCCCTCTTCCTCCTTGCAAGCGTTCTAGTCTGCACTGGCCTGTACCGTAGCCTGCGTTTCCCTCGCCACTGTCGGCGTGCTCATCGGAATGGTGCCGTGGCGCCCAGGTGACCCGCTCCGACGACTTCGTCCGGCGCGTGGAGGCGGACCTGGGGAACATGAAGCAGCAGTCGACGCAGCTGGCGCAGCTCATCCGTGCGCGGGACCGACAGCTGGCCACGATGCGGGGCGCGCTGGAGGCGGCGCAGGCGGCCGAGGCAAAGGCCGCCGAGCAACGGCGCCAGGTGGGCAGGCCGGGTGGGGCGCACCACGTGCGACTGCTGAATAGTGGATATGCGTGCTTTGGATTGCACAGGCGTGTTGGACGGGCGAATGATGCTCTATGGGATACAGTCGTAGCTGGTAGCTGCACATGCACGGGTTGCCATCCGCAGAGAGCTGGGGTTGGGGTCAAGTCGGGTCGGGTCTTGTTGAATCGCAGCTGCCCACAGGACCGCGTGTGAGCGGCCGCAAGAAGCAGCACGAACGTGGGGGGCAGGAGCATGAGCAGCATGTTGACAGCTGGTGCAACAGACAATCGTCGGGCGTTCGCGTGTCGGTGGCGGTCGGTGCGTACCAGCGTAGCTCCTGCGCGCCATCGACCCATGGGTCAGCTGTCGCAACGCTATTTTCCTGCTGCAGAGCGAGGAGGCCCTGCGCAAGGTGGAAGGAGACCTGGCTGCGGAGCGCCAACGTGCCGTACAGCTGGACGGACAGGTCAAGGTAAGAAGCGACAGCTCCTGCGCGACCCCGCCTGGGTGCTAAGTTCTGATGAGGGAGACAGTAGCCAAGAAGCAAGATGGAAAAGCAAGGCCAGGTATCGGAACGCGGAGTTATGTTGGCTGGGCAGCCACGAGCCAACAGTGAGGCTGGCGGCGCTGGTGCTATCAAAGCGTTCCCTTCATCCCGATATTGGCGCCACGTACCTGATGGCAACCCGCCTGCGACAGCTTTAGTGAATGCGCCTGTCACGCCATCACCGCCAGTATACCCCCAGCGCGGCTGGTTGCACATGCTCCCTGCTCCCTGCTTCTCCCCACATGGCTGCGTTCCCTCTCCTTCCGCGTCCTCTTCCTCCTGTGGGCCGGCGCCGTTGTGGCGGCGGCAACGCGCAGTCGCGGGAGCGAGAGATGGAGCGGCTGGGTCGCCAGCTGGACGCCGGCCGGGACCAGAGCAGCAGCGCGGCAGTGACGACGGAGCGCGAGGTTGCAGTGGCGAAGGAAGCCGCCGCCAAGGCCGAGGCGGCGCTCTCCACTGCCCGGGCTCGGGTGACGCAGCTCGAGGTGCGCTCGCTCCGGAGGGGTGCCCCGTTTTAGCGCTGAGTGCGCTGATCCGAGGCGAGGAGCTCCCGCTGCCATGCACTCCCAGCTGGTTTGCGGTTGAGGCTCACTGGCTCAACTTGAACGTGAAGACGGCAGTAGTGTCACGAAGGCGGCAAAAATGTGGTACACGGGGCGGCGGCGAGTGCTTCTGAAATCAGTCGGCGCAGTAGTCCTCTGCGTCCGCGCCTTTCCATCTTGATTACGGTATCAGATGGACGTGCAATTCCTTGATCCGTGTGCGCCATTCACCCAATGTCGGCGATGCAGAGCGAGCTGGTGGGCAAGGAGCGGCAACTGGAGGGCCTTCAGCGGCTGGTAGGAAACAGCCGCGCGGGCGATGCCGAGGCGGCAGCGGTCGCAGAGGAGCGCACCCGCCGGGCGGAGGAGGCCGCGCGGCGCCTTGATGCAGAGCTGGGGGCGGTGCGGCAGCGGTACGCGCATGTGAGTAGTATTACGCGCGGTGGATCCCAGGAAGGGCAGGAAGCAAGCAAAGGAGGGAGTCTGGAGGCATTTCACCGTGTCCTCCACTCGTGCACACTGGCCTTCTCCTGGTTGTACCTGGGTTTCGGGGCCGCGGACGAGCTAGATAGCCCTAATGCCAAACCAGACCCTGCGGTGCCATAAACAACGTGGCAAGGGGCAGTTTGGCAAAACGGCCCCATGGCCACGCCTGCGGATCCCTCGCGTCACAATACCAACCTAACGCTGTTGGTTAGGTTGCAGATCGGTCCGGCAAATGTGGTCAATCCTGACCTGGCGTTGACGATTGACACGCCGCCTCTTATGTCGCCGCACTGAACCCTGCTGACAGCTGGAGCACAGCTTTCGCAGCCGGGAGGCCTCCATGGACAAGCTCCGGGCGGCGCTTGCAGAGAAGGTCGCCCAGGAGGAGCGCCGCGTTGCCCGGGACAAGGCGGCGTACCAGCGCATCCGGGCGGCCTACGTGGCGACCATGGGGCCCTCTGCAGGCGGCGCGACCCCGGGAGGCGGGGCGCAGCAGCAGCAGAAAGCGGCTGGTGCCATGGCGGCGGCGGCGCGTGAGCTGCGACCTGTGGAAATTGTCGGGCTCTACGAGTCTCGCCGCGAGGCGGCCGAGCAGGAGCTGGCTGCGTATCGAGCTGAGGTAGGTGCCTGAAGGGATGTGGACACACCGACCATTGGCCCCCAACCGTGTAGAGTTCGCTTCAATAGTCCATTACGCCATTTTCTTAGCACCAGCAGCTCGTCTCCAGAAGCGAATGACAGAGCCAAAGCTGCCGCCAAAGCTGCCGCCAAAGCTGCCGCCAAAGCTGCCGCTCCTAAGCCCCGGAGACGAGACGTAGTGGCGCTACTCCTGCTTGCCTTTGCCGATGAACAATGTCGTCTCCCGTTAGTATCTAAGCCAGCGAAGCACGCGTGTTGCACCTTGAGCGGCAGTCCTCAGCCCGGTGTGCCCGTCACCGCCCGCACCTGCACGCAGGTACGCAGCCTGGCCGACCAGCTGCGGGAGGCGCAGAACCACATTGCCATCAAGGACCGCACCGGCGCGTGGCGCACGCCAACTGAGCTGGCGGACATGCAGGTAAGGCTCCCGGGCTACGCCTTGCCGCACGCCTGTGCTACGCCTGGTTGCAACCAAACTCGTCCGTAGCCTGCATACACCGCTTCATGGGACACTCGACCGCACTTGGCGTCCCCGCCACCCGCCTCCCCAGGCTCGCATCATCCTGCTAGAGCGCCGTAGCGCCGACCTGCAGCGCGAATTGGACAGGGCTCGATTGGAGGCGGCCGAGGCGGCCCGCACGGCGGAGCGGCGGCTGGCGGAGGTGGAATACCGCGCCACGCAGCTCAAGGTGTGGACAGCGGCTCGGCCGGCCAGCTATTCCTTCCGTAATGTCACGCTTTATCTTGATCGGGTTGGCGTGTCCACGCGGGCGGGGTGGCGACCTTCGCGCGCCCTAGGTGCAACGCCACAGCTTTTGGTTTAGGGTGGCGCCCAGAAAGACAAACTGACGTGTAGGTATCATGCGGTTGCGTTTGGGCTGACCCGTCCTTATAGAGCTTGCCGAGCCCTGCCCGCCCTGAAGTACTTGACGTTGTGAGTGACTCTTCAGTTGCCCAAACCATCTGTGCACCGCGGTGCCTACTTGTGTCTCCGCCACCCCGGCCCCCCATCATCCACGCAGGAGGACAATGAGGCGCTGGTCCACGAGCTGGAAAGCCGGCCCACGGTCCAGGACAACCGGTGAGGGCTTTCACGGGACAGAGCCATGCACGCCTTACGACAAAAAACCCCTAGCTAGCATTCCATGGGCGGTCGATGCGTCAGCATCCCCAGTGCATATAACGTAACTCGCACACATTTGCCCCGTTCGTCTCTGCCTCTGCTGACCCTGGCATGTGGGTCCTCGCATGGCATGCCATCAGGACGCTCAAGCGCGAGGTGGAAATCCTGGAGAAGCGGCTCCTGCAGCTGAAGGGGAGCACGGCGGCAAGCGGCGCAGGCGCGGATGCAGAAGGGGGCGAAACGGCATTGAGCCTCGCCGTCGCTGCGAAGGCCCGCAACGCAGGTGCGATGCGCTACCGTGGCGTGTATCGATGCACCCGCCCAACCAACAACGTGAGGAACGTAAGCACGGCCGCGCCGTGTTCGGGCCGTCCCTCTCTCCTGAGGGCGGTTCCAAGCAAGTGCGCGTCCGTTGCTATGTGCACCCGGCCCGGCGGCTGCTGCCAACTCCCAGGCTGCTCGGTGTTTTTTCAGGCAACCTTATGACGACTACGCAGCGCATGGCCCGCGACAAGGCGCTGCATCGGTTGGGGCTGCGGGCGCTGGAGGACTGGCCCAAGGACGTCCTTGTGGACCTGGTACAGGTGTGTGGACAACCACGTGGGCGGGACATGGCGAATTGTTTGCTAGGCGATCTGGAGATGGCCGTGAGAGGTGAGGGCAGGGTGACGAGAGGGCCCCGCAGGACCGGCACCCTTGCAAACCCACGCCCGTGCCTGTGCACAAATCTACCGTATGACCTGGCTCCGGGAACTGCGGTGTTTGTTAACTGACCGGCTTCGCTGGATGCGGCCCAACGCACAGGATGTGTGCATCGAGCTGGACGTGCGGGACGCCACGACTCTGCCGGCGGCCGTCCGCAAGACACTGCGCGTCGTCGGCGCCGTGCCCAGGATGGAGGCCTTCATCGGAGCCGTGTGCGACCGTGTGTACGTGAAGGGCGCACCCTTCGTGCCGCCTCACATTGACGGCACCACGGACCCCAGCCGCGTGAGTTGGGAGAGGGGAAGCCTGCTCTGTTCAGGAGTACGCGGTCTCAGCGGCCGAACGTTCTTGTTGAGACGCGGCTGTTGAGGCGAGGCTCATAGGTATCAGGATCCGTACATGCACAACATAACCATGTCTGCCTGCCCACGGGCCGTGCGCATCAACAACCTCAGCGCTCCGCCGCTTGTGATTAACGGTATGTTCATCCGCAGGTCTTGGAAGTGCTGCAGGTATGGCTGGGCCTGCTGCAGGAGGGCGCGCACCTCCGGGGCGCCATGCGAGCTGTGGTGGAGGCCCTTGCAGCGCGAACGGAAGGCATGGCCACGTGAGTGCATTAGTGGGACGAAGCGCCTTGCCCCATCGTCTCAACGCACGGTTGAACACGACCATTTTGCACGCGCTGCGCTCGCAGGCCCATCCACGGCCCCGGTGATGTCGTCGCCAGCGTCCGGCAATTGGTTGAGGCGGAGGCCGTGGCGCTGACGGCTCGCGAATCGTTGGCCGCTGCGTCCCGCCACATGGCGCACGACCCCGAGCACCTCCTGTCCCGCCTCGTCTCCCACTTCATGCGTCTGTTCGACTGTCCGTCCCTGGAGGGGGTTGTCCCAGCCATAAACAAACTATACGTCACGCTGAACGAGCAACGGAACTTCGCGCGAGCGCTCGCAGCGGCGCTCGACCTGCCCGCTGACGCAGGTGCGTTTCGGTGAACATTGGCTCTGCACTGGCTCAGCATTGATAATGGAAGTGGTGTCTGCATGACCGCTACATGAGCTTCATTTCTGCAGAAGGCTTGATTTCTGCTTTGCGACTTCATCTGCACGCCAACTCCCCCACTTCATCCTGCATTGCAGGACCCTCGGCGTGCATGGCACGCGTCCGCGAGGCTGTCGACGCAAGTGTGGCGGACGGTGGGGCTGGTGGGGCGGCAACCACCGTGCAGCGCCATGCTCTTGGCAGCGGCCGCCATGGCAAGAACCCGCCTGGGGCCGAGCTCGCTGTAGCCGCTGCACCCCACGGAGGAGTTGCGCCAAGCGTCGAGACCACCGCTGCAATTGAGAAACTCATGTTACTCTTCGGCGTGCGCACGGCCACGGCAGCGACGGATGCTGCAGAGAAGGCGGTGACAAGGCTCAAGAGGTTGGACGAGGTGTTGCCGCGTTATCAGAAGCTGGCGTCCCAGTTGTTTGAGGCGCTCCGTTGCACCTCTCTCGAAGAAGTGATGCCTGCCTTACGGCTGGCGTTACAAGTGCGGGTGCCTCAGGAGCCCTAGAACAGTACATAATGCCATTTTTTACAGGTTGGGCACGCATGGCGTGCCGCGCATTCCTGTGATGCGCTAAATGCCAAGACAAAGAATCGCGATCACCGCAATAAATCACACGTCGCAGCCGCAAGGCAACTTCAGGAACCAACGAAGATAATGTAAAATCGAATTGTCCAATCGTGAAGATAGTCGTTGTACAGACCGCCGCTGGATCCTGTACCATCCACATTACTCGAGAGCATGTACAAACCGTGCACTATCTGGTCAAGAGCTGATCCAGTATTGTCAGGTAATATGCATAAGAAGCGCCCCATGACCTCCACGGTCTGTACGGAAAAAACCCGCACCGTCCATGGTGAGGTGCTGGCATACACCCGCGCTTGCCAGCGCCTCAATGTTCGAATGACAGGGTCAAAACATTACGAAATGACTGGCATTAGCGCATATGCGCACGCCACTTTTACAACCCGCGCATCATGGAAACGAACTCGCCGTAGTCGATGGTCCCGTTGCCGTCCTGGTCCACCTGGTCGATGATCTCATCAATCTCCTTGGGATCAACTCCGAGAGCCGGGTCCGACAGAGCGTTGAACAGCTCTTGCCGCGTGATCTGCCCGTCACCGTTCTCGTCAAACTTGGCGAAGGCCTACAGCAGCAAAAGTGGCCACATTCTCAACCCCACGCACGCTTGCTTTTAGCCGAGTTTCCACCAGCATTTCACATGCAGTGCGGCTCTGCTGGTGTTTGAGAGCACGCAAACACTGTATCGTGTCGTTTGTCTGCACCAGGGCCTCGAAGCTGGGTCGATAAGGCCGATCGACCGTGTTCCCTATCTGAAAATCCCCCACCAACATCCTCCCATTGCATGCTTCTCCCTCGTTTCTTCACTAGCCGCGCAATCCCAGCTCAAGTTGTTTGCCCTAATCATGACAGCGCATCCCTCAACGTCGCAAGGCCCCAGTGACACACCTGCTTCAGCAGCTCCTCGCGCTCCAGCTTAGACCGGTTAATGGTGGCGGCCAAGAACTCCTCGTAGTCGATCATGCCGTCGCCGTTGACGTCCGCCTCCTGCAGCAGGGCAAGCGAACCGGACCCCGTTGCCCACATGTTACCCAGCCCGACGTGATGGCACTCGGATTCCACGCGGACTAAGCCGCGCTGCCTCTATATGCCCATGTCAAGAGCATAGGACGGGAGAGAAGCTAGCCTCATGCGCCGCACAAACTCGTCAGTCGGCAAAATACACAATGATCGCACCTGAATCATGCGCCCCACATCGTTGTCGGTGAGGCCCTGCACGCCCTTCTTCTTCAGCGCATCACTAAACTCGTCAACGGAAATCGTGCCGCTCTTGTCCTTGTCGATCTCCAAGAAGATCTCACGCATCCCGTTGATCTCGTCCAAGGGCAGGCTCTTTGCAATGAGCTGCGGACCATGAATGACAAAACGGTGAAGTTACCTCGCGGCCGTTGGCGGCCAAAGCGGCCAAAGCGCGGAAAGAGGGGCGGGTTCGCACCTTGAGGGCCTCCTTCTTCAGGCGGTTCATGGCGCTGAACTGCTTGATGCGCGACAGCACCTCCAGCTGGATCGGCTGGTCGGCCGCGCAGCCGTTCTCACGCATCCACTCGTGCTGCATAATCTGCTGAGCAGTCGCGCGGCGCTTGGGGTCGCGGACAAGCATGCGGCGCACGCAGTCCTTGGCGGCATCTGCGCAGCAGCCAAGCAGCACATAATGCAACATAATGGAAGGCGTACACCTGGATGTAGGCCGCGGCCGTTTCAGGACCGTGGACCTCGGCTCGTTGCGTCCAGACAACCCCGCATGCCGGTCAACCGAAAACCTCCTATGAACACGTAGTTGCTGTACTGACCCGAAATGTTGGGCCACGGCTCGCTGCTGAAGTCGACGGTCTTCCCCACGACCGCCTCGAAGATCTTCTTCTCGTTATCCCCGTGGAATGGGGGGTAACCGCACAGCAAGATGTACAGAATGACACCGCATGACCAAATGTCTGCCTCTTTCCCGTAAGAGCGCTTCAGCACTTCGGGCGCGACGTAGTACGCGCTGCCGACAATGTCGGTGAACACCTGGCCCTCCTGCGGACGGGAAGAGGGTTGGGGACTTTGTACGACGGCTTACGGCGCGGGCACTGATGTGTACGCTTCGACCTCTTGCACGTCAGTGAACCGCTGAGATCTGCGCCCTGGCTCCATCAATGAGACCAGCGTCCCTCCCGTGCCCATTACCAAGACCCAATCGAAAAGGAATGAAAAGCCAAACATCCTCGGCCATGGTGCGCAAATCGTGATGGGAAATAGCCCACCTCGTCAGGGGATTTGGCAGATTTCCGCTGGCGATGCTACTCAAGCTCTTGCGGATAAAGCTTGCAGGTACACATCGCAATTATAGGCACGCCAATTACGGCATTGTGAGCATCGCCAAATTTGCATCCTTCTCTTATTTGCGGTACGACCCTTCCGTGATCGCAACAGGCTCCCTAAATTAGGCCGCGCAGTTGCCTGTCGCCCGTGTTGCATGCCCACCGCATGGGGGCGTGAATGACAAGCATACGCACCTCCTACTCGCATCCCGCGCGTGCTCATTCCACCATGCGTGCTCGACTGGATCATCACAGGTTTCTGTGTGCATCCCCTTGGCCCCCCTTCTGGTCCAAACCGAGGTAACCCCAGGTGCACTCCCGCAGGGGCCTTCGATGGGGGTACATTTACCTGGAAGAAGGACGACAGACCGAAGTCCGTTGCCTTTAGGGCGGCGCCTGACGACTTGTCCGACAGCAGGAAGTTCTCGGGTTTCAGGTCCCGGTGGATAACCCCCATGTTGTGGCAGTGCGCCACAACGCCGACGATTGTGCGAATCAACGTTGCGGCGTCCTTCTCATGTAGTGGTCCCTTCTTGACGATTGCGTCAAAGAGCTCTCCGCCGGAACACACCTCCATGGCCAAGCAGACGTTGCTCTTGTCCTCGTACACCCCCTGCAAAACCCAAGACCGCTGTCAGCGCCCTTTGCACACATGAAGGTCCGTGTGGCGTTTCGCACCTTCAGACAGACGACGTTCGGGTGCCCGGCCAAGTGATGCATGATCTGCACCTCCCGCTGGACGTCCGCAATCTCCTCGGCGCTGACCAGCTTTTTCTTGCTGATAACCTTAATAGCGACCTTCTCCCCCGTCCGCTTGTTTGTCGCTGAATACGTCGTCCCAAAAGTACCTTTGCCCAGGATGCTGCCCGGCTCGTAGTCCTTCCAGCAGTCCGTGTCCGCGTAGGTCGGAAGAATCCAGTTTCCTGGCTTCACGTTCTTGCCGACCAGCGACATCTGTGCGCAGTGCAACCCACACTTCCGAAATCGTCAGTCACATGCGCCATGGGACACCAATCGAACAACTATGCACAACGCACCGGAGCGGTGGCCCCGGCAGCCGCCACCTTGCCCTCCTTGAAAGCAAACTGAAGCTTCACGTTGCCACGGCCCTTGCCTTTGCGGCTGATCAGCGGCAGCTCAAGTGTCGTCGACCCCGCCGCGACGATGGGCCCGAGGGGCACCTTGCCGCTGCCCAGGGCGACATCCCTGAATACCACATTCTCGTCGTAGAACTGCACAAGGTCAGCGACACAATTTTTTCCGGCACGACTCCCGGGCAAGACGAGACGTTTAGAGCGCAAAGAAGCTGTGATACCTCGAGCTTCAGCTGCAGGTCCGATGAAGCGTTGCTGAAGGTAAAAGTCTGGTTCCACTCGGGCTCCTTGCCACCGTCTGCACGGCACGGAACCGCCCACTGCGGGTGTAACACTCGTCAAGGGACACCCCGAAGCAATGCCTCAAGGACGCCTACCGACAATCGTCTTCGAGCGGTGGTTTTGGTCGCCAAGCGTCAGCACCGCGTAAGGATCCTGGAGGGCCGGCACGAGTCTCGGCTAAGAACTCCGCACCAGTACACGCGCTCAGCCGACTGCCGAAAGCCGAAAGAGCCAAACGAACCTGCTTGCCGACGCCTACTCCAAGGACACCGACAAACTCGACATCCTTGAAGAACACCGCAGAAACGACTGCAATTGTGTCGGGGACGCTGTGTTACCATTGAGGCCAGCTTCATAACCCCGCTGGCAAACTTTGTATACTCACGCTGAACTTCCAGCGTCCCAACCTTAACCTTGGTTCCTTCTTTAGGCTAAGCAAGGCGTAAGGCAAGTGTTCAGTGGTGTTCAGAGGCCAGATTCTGCGCAATCCTGATCACTAATGCAGTTCCATGGCTCTCTGAGTGCGAGCACTGTACGCAACTGAGGACTTCCGGGGCGTTTTCACTGGGCCGGCACAAACACACAACGTACGACGCGTCCGGACATAAATGCAGGCATCGCAGTGAAGACGTATCGAATATGGGCAATAGCTGTAAAATATGGATATTTCATTTCACGTTGTACGCATATCGCGTGCGCGCTATAAAGATGTCGCGGCAAGGAAGGTTACAGAAAGGACTCCAGCGAATGCCTGGGGTTGTGTTGTGCGCAATCATTTCCCTGCGACTGCGACTCAGCCATGCACCGTGAAACTCACTGGTACCCTGTTAAACACCGGGGGGTCACGTAAGGCCACGCCTGCCGGGAGGTCACAACTGCCTGCTACGACGGCCATGGGCGCAGGCACCGCCTTCAAAAGACGTAAACAGCATTGGCATTGCACGACAAGCGGGATGCATTGGTAGCCCAGATACGTGACCGTTAGACTTTTGCACACGGACGGCGAAAGCTCCGAACCATAGCTGTGGAGACCAATGGCATTATCAACATGGGCTATGGCTGGGATTCTTGCGGCGTGAAATACCATGGCGGCTTGGCTTTACCCCTCCTCAGCACAATCGACCGTTGCGACGGTACAACCGTGCCCCTTTTCCGAGAACACTTACGACCGCCTTTACGTGCTTGCTCTGAGGCTGCAGCGTTTTCTTTGGTATTCCATCTTGGCTCCTGGGCCAGTCCGAGCTCTGTGTGCATCCCTTCCTGGGACGATGGGGTGGGTCTAAGGTGGCCTCTATCTTCAATGCCCGACGGTGCTTAGCACCCCGCGCGGCAAGAAGCCTCGGCGATAGACTTGTCGAGGGAGCAGCCAGAGGTGTGCCCGCCGTGAGCAGGGGCTCCGTTATGCGGCATTATGGACAGCGCTTTCGAGGAACACGGGCTCACGAATGTCAAAACCCCAACGTCATTGCTGGATACAAGAGTAATCACCCCACGAAGACACCAGGAAGGCGCAACCATACGGCATCTGTCTTTGCCGCTGCAGAAGCACCGCCGCGGAGCGCCTCTACCCCCCTCATATCGACATATGCCCGATTGGCACCCCCGGCTGCCAACGGCATACACGATACACCACACGACCACCACGCGTCGTTTCTCGCCATGTGCCACCGCCCCACTGTAACCCGCCAACCCGGATCACGCCTGGCCGACCCGCGGTCGGCAAGCCTGCCAACACGCTACGCAGGGAAGCTCCACCGGTGTTATCGTCCCAAATGAAGCTGGTTTGAAGTTATGTCCGGCACCCAACCCCCCACACGTACCGGTAGCCGCGGCCGGCCCTCACGCCTCCCTACTTGCCTCTAGCTGACCCCCCGCAAACACGCTGCAAGATGGCGACATCTGGGCCACGTGGCTCACGTTGCTGGCGCCCGATAATCCCGAATCAGAGCGCGGCAATGCCACGGTTATGCCCAATGCTGTCCCCCGGCCAACCGGCCCCCTGGCAGCCTCAAGGGTTGGCTCCTGGCCTTCTGGTGCCGAGTAGGAAGACCGCTGGGCTGACTGCGGATGCAGCCACAGCACAGGAGAGTCCGGTGCCTGGGGCGACTGCTCCCCTGAGGCGGCACCTCCCTGGAGACCCAGCGCGTCGGCCGGGGGTGCACCGCCGGTGGCCACTCTGCTTTGCCTTAGACACGGCACGGCGGGCAGGGAGGAAACCCGTGCCGCAGCTGGCGGCTCTGCGCGCCGCGCATCCGAGCTTGCCAGGCCGGTTCCGGTGGCGTCTAGCGCCGCCGCCGCCGCCTTGGGCGTCAAGCTGGGGAAGGTGAATCCGCCGGCCTCGCCGCCCGTGCCGGCGGGCCCGCTGGTAGGACGCTGGCCACACCGGACCGTGAGCTGCGGCGCTGGAGGCGCCATTGGCGTGTCTCGCCGGCGGTTGACTACGCCGGCGCCGCCACCGCCGCCCCCGCGGGCGGTGGCCGCCTTACCGTCAGCCATAGATACGATCTGAGATGGCGATGCGATCAGGCCCGCGTCATGAGGCGACGACGAGGGCGACGGGTGGCCACCCTTGCCGTCCTTCAGCGGCCGCACTGAAGCGACGTCGAAGGAGCCGCGGCGCTGCCGCCGCCGGCGCAGGAGCAGAGCCACCACGACGGCCGCCGTGGCGCACAAGGCCCCGCCAACCACTGACACCACAACGGGGACGACGGTGCCGCGACCGGGAGGCGACGAGGGGGCCGCCGAACTGCCGCCACCAATGACGCTGTTATCGCCGCCATTAACGCCGCCACCCGAGGAATGAAGCTCACCGCCGCCCGGCGTTTTCCGATTGTCGCTGTCGCCGACGGCTCCTGATTGCGCCGACCGCACGACACCGCTGGTGTCTGTAGCCGCTGCATTGCTCCCGCTGGCCCCGCTGTCCCCGCCGGCACCGGCATTCCCTCCGTGGGCTGACACGCTGGATGGCGCCAGGGGCGCCGGTGCCGCCGCGCTTGGCCGGATGCTACCGGACGGGCCAACGCCCCGGGAGCTGTCCGCGCCGTCTGTGCAGCAGGACAGCACGCGGCAAGGCAGGGCAGGGCAGGGCAGTGGAAGGCGAGGCAGGGCAAGGGAGAAGGGACCGCCAGACACGTCGTGCTGTGATGCAGTTCAGCAGGGGCTGGTCGCCAGGGGACCTGGGGGGGGGGAGCAGCCTTCGACCAGCATACCCATCTCATGTCGGGTTTGTGATGTGATGTACGGAACAACCCATCAGCCGCTGAGAGTTAAGTCGGTCCGCACAAGTCCAACGATGGACTTCTTCCCCCGCCCCCCCGCCAACAGCACACGATGGACGGCGCAGCCTCACCTGCGGCGTCACCCTTGAATGTGTACGTCTCGGTTGTGTACGACGCCACGGCGTATGGCAGTCCGAGCTGTAGCTGCAGCGCGGACAGCCACGACCCGTTGCCCAGGGCCTCCAACAGGCGCTGCTCCGTTGCAACCGGCTCATTGGTTGCGATGGTGAGGGTGATCTGGCGGCGGTTGTGGCGGTCGTGGTGGTGGCGGTCGTGGGCAGGGCCGTGTCGGTTGGGAAGGGCAACTGAGCGAGGTCTGCGCGCAAGCACGAATCATGGCTGCAGCCGTGCGAGGCAACATGGTGCAGTTATCGACGTCTATCCAGGCGTGTCAGCTAAGAAGGCGGGTCGGGTAGCTCGCGCCGGGACCGTACCAGCAGCGAGCGCAACGCGGAGGGAGTCCGGCAGGGCCGCAGGGACTGAGCCTGGGGACTGCGAAGACGACGCTACGGCACCATCCGCCTCCGCATCCGCATCCGCCTGCTGGAGCATCCGCCCGCGACCGCCGGCAGTGGGGCCCCCAACCCCTCCTTCTTGCGGACTCGCCGGACTCGCGGGGCTGCCTGCGCCAGACAGGCTGCCGGGTTCGCCTTCCATAGCTTCGGGTGCACCGGTTCTGCCGCCAGCCCCTTTGGTAACGCCACGGTCTGCCGGGTGCCGGTTCCGCGGGTGGGGAGGTGGTGGGGAGGCCGCTTCGGGGGAGCTGGAGGCGTTGGCGGGGCGTGCCGGCGTGCTCGCGACTGCAGCGGCGGCGGCGGGCAGCTCCATTGCGCTGTTAACGGCCACAGCGCCCGGCGGCGCGCCCGCTGCCGAAGCCACCCGTGATGTCAACGCGGCGCGGTAGCGGTCCTGGAAGACGGTGCGGTTGATGCCTGTGGGGCGGGCCGGGGTGGGACCCAGGAGCGCGAGGTGTTATATTGGGGCGCAAGGGGCGTTGGGACGTGGGTGAAAGGCAGGGGCTGCGCATACCATGGCGCGGGGGGGGGGGGTCTCTGCACGCATGGCCACCCGCATACCCCGGCTGAAGCACCTAAGCCATGGGCCCATCCTCAAGCAACAGATAATATTTCTGGCAGAAATAATCATTGCACGCCGTGCTCTGGTCGATGTCGTACCCGGCAGCTCCAGCCGCAACACGACGGCACCGCCGCGGGTGCCGTTGCCGCTGCCGTTGCCGCCGACCAAATCAGTGCCAGCGCCAATCCGCGGCGGCATGTCGACTGCGCCCTCCGCGTCCAGCCCGCCGGTGTCCGCGTCCGCGCCCGCACCCGCGTCCTGTCCTCCGCATGTGCTGCTGAAGAAGGTCCGCAGCACCGCCGTGGCGCGCGCTTGACCCTCCCACGCCTCCAATGTCAGGCGGCACAGCGGGTCGCCCGCACTGCAGAGGCTGGTCAGCGAGAGCGCGCAGTTGGCGGAGAAGGGATCCTGTGGGGTCCGGTGGGGCGATAAAACCAGCAAGCTGCACTAAAAGAGACGGCAACAGCCGTGGCGCAGCGTCGCAAGGCAAGGGTATCCAGGGGGTATCCGTGCCGGCACATGAAGGCCCAGGTGACAGCGCACCCGGGCGCGTGTGAGAGGAGCGGTGGCTGGCAGCAGCAGGTGAACACCCGAAGCAACTTCGGGCCGCTGAAGGCAAATCGTCGGGCGCTGTCCTGTGACTCAATGGCAATGGGATTGTCAAGGGTAAGCTTGCAATGGCGTTTTGCGCTCCCCTGTCCAAATGGAAGAACAAAACGGCAGCAGCAGTAGCAGCAGCAGTAACGGCAGCGCTCGCTTTCTTTCCTGCCATCTTTCTTACCAGTGCGCAGTTGCAGTAAGAGGGGGCAGTGATGGCGCCCGGGAAACAGGCGTCCCGCAGCTGGCGGTAAATGGCCCGAAGTGCCGTACCGCTAATTAGGCTGCTGGCATTGCCAACCTGGAGGGCGGGGCGTAGGTCGGAGCAGATCACACCGCCCCCGCTGCCCGCGCGTGCGCTGCTGCCGTTGGCAGCGGCGCTCTCCTCGGCTGCGAGGACGCGGCTGCGCTGTCGCGCCGCCCGACGGCGCGCCCCTGCCCCCGACAGGTTGCTATCGGGCGCTGTGCCCCGGGCTGCGGCCTCCGTCGCCGCGTCAGTGGAGCCCCAGCTCGGCTTCGTGCCAGCGCAGACGCCCTTGACGGCCGAGCGGCACTCCGCCGAGCCGAGGCCTAGATAGGCGCAGATGCAGGGTGGGTAGGACGTCGGCGTCGAGCCAGCCGGCGTGACAGGTCGCTCTTGCATGCCCGACTGTGCAGGCTCGCCCGAATGCGCCGGCAGCTTGACCGGCTGTTGCTGACTTGGGGAGGTTCGGGTGTCGTTGGCGGCAGCGGTCATGTTCGCCGCTGGCGGGGCCTGTTGTGCGCAGATGCGCTACAGGAAGGGGCACAGACGCACAGGGACAGACAGCATCGTGGATGGGCGCATGGCTGCCGCCGTCGGGAGGCTGATTACTTCATCAACCGAAACGATTGCGCGGAATGGCTTCTGTTGGCGCAGTGTGCGGCGGTCGCGACCAGCCCCTGCTCAGTGAGGACGCCGCTTTCGCTTGCCTGCAAGTACGGCAGGACGAGCGCATCGTCCCATGTCGGCGACTGAAGGACCTCACAGGTTCTGCCGGTAGGCGCCAGGCGGCAGATCAGGCGGGTGGCGTCGGCGCACCCAGCTGACCCACGGGACAGCGCACAGGAGCAGACAGGACTCCTGCGGCAGCAGGGGTCAACAGGGCACAACGACATCGGCGCCATGGGGGGTGTGAAGTGCTGAAGACCGCCTTGCCGTGTACTGCTAACAATGTGTTTGTAGCAGCAACCGCCCTTGCGACAGGCAGGGGCGCAAGCGCGCGAGGGCCAGATGCCGCCTGCAGTGCAACTCTTCTTGCCTGTATTGCTGCCAGGGCCAAGCCGCTAACGTGGAATTTAAACTGCGGGCTGCGCGGCCCTCGCCGGCCTGCTGCAGCCGTCTGTTGCCCGCGCCGCCGGCGGCGGTGTCGCCGGCAGCCCGGGAGAACCCCGCCGCTGCCGCTGCTGCGGCATCCCTGGCGGCTGCAGCCTCCGGCGCTTGCCATGGGCTGGCTCCGGACAGCAGAAGTAGGGCCAATGGCACAAGCGGCAGCCGTGACAACATTGTTATGTCGTGACCGGTGGGCCGTTGGCCTGCCGGTCCAGCAACGAGCCACGCTTACGACGTAGCTGCTACTGAATGGCCTGGCGTACCCAGCGATGCGCTGAAGAGTGGGTGGGTGATTGGCGGGGACTCCCTGCGCGTAATGCAGTTGGCTGGATTCTGCGGGGAGGGCTTCTGCAACTGGGACGCCGTCGGGAAGGCGGTTGAGGCAGGTTGAGGGCTGCTGCGGCTTCGTGCTCGTCCAAGCCGGGGCGCTGCTCGGACGATCCAAGGCGGCCGATCATTGAAAGCACGTTTGGCGGCAAACTTCCCAAAGCTGTGGGGCAGGCTCATTCTAAGGCGGCACAGGCGCATGCGTCGTGCAGCAGGAAGTAAAATGTGTGACGTGCCCTAACAAGGTTACAGGGACCGGCGACGGCTTGCGAAAAGGGTACCCAGGGATGCGCGCTGGGGTTAAAGGCCCCCTAATGAACGCCACTCAATCGAACTGTAGTAGGAACGATTACAGTAGGCTCCAGATCCCCGTAGGGTTGTTCGGAAGGTGGGTAAAGCCAGCGGCCAAATGGCCGTGCACTGCAGCGGATACGATCAGGATGAAGGAAAATGAATCAGGCCAGGCAGCGCGAGCCACCCAAATGGAACGAGCGAACCCCCGGGGAAACCATGAGCCATGAGCATCCTCTCGGCGGGCCCCGGCTACACACAGATCGGCGCACCAGCAGACCTGACAGCAGCTCACGGGCTGCAACCGGAAGATCTGCCCAACCCAGGTGCCCAAAGGAAACAGGCCGATAACCACTCGGTACGCAACTGACGAACTGACTGAGCATTGAAGTGAGCGGTGGTCCTGCTCACGGGGCCCCTCCAGCCATTACCGCACCAGTCGTCCGAAACTAACCCGGAAGGCCGGACTGTGGGGCAGGGACCCACCAAAGTCCGCTCTTTCCGGGGGAGCCCCAGGTCCAGGGAACCCCGAGCCCGCCTCCGTTCAGCCATCATGCGAATCATAGCTTCCTCCGTACGAATGGGGCAGGGAGGCAGGGCAGAGTCAACTGACCTGCGCAGTTCTCTCGACAGCCTCGCGCGTCCAGCCCCACCCGGCCATGCTGCCCAGCACGCGTGTGGCATTGCCCCAGAGCAGTTCGGGACTGCCGCCCTTACCAACCACGATTCGCGATGAGAATCATCGTACAACGTTCGTTGCCCCGCGCCCAAGTTCCGACACTGCGATACGGACCTCGACTCGAATCGACCCCCAAGTCACGCTCTTGGGTCCGCGACCTCGTACTGTGCACGAAAGCCCGAACGAACCGATTCCGCCACTCAGCGTCCATAGTATAACCTTCCACACATCGGCGCTAAAGGGACCTCCTAGCATTGAGCCAGCTCCGATCAGTCACCCGAACGTCCGTTAGTCCGAACCATCTCTCCGCGCGATGGCTAGCACTTCCGACCCCACAGCCGCTGCTGCCGCCACGCTATGGCTCCTGCTGCCAGTGAGGTGCACAGTTCCGGGCTGGCCATGAAGGAGTGCATCGAGAAACTGCCGAGAATGCGAGCGGACCTGCCTGGAAACCATCCCACACTGCCTGAGCAAAGGTGCGAGCTCTTCGGCTTTCTTTGTTTCCGGAACAGCCTCTTTCGAAAGGTGTTGCCTTGTCTGGGCTTTCAAAATCTTTCCAACCTGTTGTTTCGTCGGGTTTGGTTAGTTTGACCCGCGGGTCGGCTCGGCTCTTGGCTGTCTGCAGCCGCAGCGCTCCGCGACCGTCCGCCATCTTTCGCAGCAATAAAATAAATGATCCAACTGGTTCGGCTTTCTGAAAGTAAGGGATCCAATGCCTTCAGCCTCTGCGCCCCATACGCGACCACCTCTTGTTGACTTGCAGGGGGGCACCACGCCAGGGCCGGACCACATCATGCTCCTGATGCAAGTGCAAGTACTCCGACACGTCAGAACTCGTAGAGATTTTATATTGCAACTGCATCGTACTGTATTGTAGCGAAGGCCTTCCTCCGGTCCTCGCATGCGCGCCCCGGGGCTTCAAACAGATTCAGGGATGTGGGCGAGTGGGTTCTGCGTCGCTTACTCTGGCCAGACTACCGGCCGCACTAACGGCTGCTTGATCAGAGCTCGGAGCAGCTCGAAGCGACACACAATACCTGACCGCGAGTACGTCCTGTGCCGCCTGCGCCGCTATGGCCTCCATTGCACTCCCGTTCACTGCCCCCGAGCGTCCCTCCGCTGCTGTATCATTTTATTGCCCCCCGAGTGTCCCACACCCGCCCCGTCGCCCTCCCGACCCGCCCCTCGCCCTCCCGACCCGGCCCCTCGCCCTCCCGACTCGCCCCTCGCCCACCCGACCGCCCCCCTCGCCCTCCCGACCCGCCCCCGCGCCCCCCGACCGGCCCCGCCCGCCCTGCGTCGCACAGAACTGGCGCGCGATGTGCGCCACGTCCTCGCGCTTCCTCATCAGCGGCAGCCATCTGCACGTCCCACACATGCGCGGCGTGTAAGGAGGTGAGGAGGGCCCATGCCGTACCGCGGGGTAGCGTGTGCTGCAGCACCACAAGCGAGGGCGGAGGGGGAGTCGGTATGCGGTGCGCTGCGGTGCGGGGGGCCACAAGCTCCGCGTACGTGCGGCCCTTCGCGGGGCAGTCACCAGGCGAAGGGTCGATTATTGCCGGTTGGCGACCTTGACATTACCGTGCGTACCTCCGGACGAGTGTGCTGGCCATCGGCATGCTGTTCGCATGGCGCCTCCGGCCGCAGATAGGGTTCAGGGGCCTTAGCGAGGACTTGCAGCACAGTAGGGTAGCTCGTAAATGTGAAGGTGGATCACCGCACGTCTTTCCACGCGTGGGGTCCCTGAAGCAGTCATCATGTCCTGTTACCGGTACGACCTAATCCGCCGGCAGCTTCTGGACGGCATCACGGGAATACACATCAAGCCTGTTGCTCAATTGTAAGCCCATCATTTGCTGCCCCCGCAAATTGACGCCGCGCAATCAACTGCGCAGGTCTGCGAGGCTGCGCCGAGGACTGCGAGGGATGATGGGAGAGAAGGACGAGTGCATGCGGACCTGCGCCGAGGGTGCCGTTGCCGTGCATGCGCAAAGGACGTGTGGCGCTATGGCCGCTGGCCGTTGCTGAGAAGGACATAGGGCCGTCTTTGAACCGACCCGACCGGTTTGAAAATGTTGGCTTCTCTAGCAGTGACGAAGGAGTGGCAGAGAAGTCTGGTTGTAACGACGATCGGTGTTAACGGCTAAGTTGGTTGCCGTACGGAGTATGGCTTGCAGCCGGAGGCTGCGCCTCTTGTGGGGCAGCTGCCGTCTGGAGACGGCATCTGCCGTTGTTGTTTCATCCTTTGTGTTAGCACTTCTGTCAGGCTAGTACTCCCGCCTCCCTCCCGTCGCTAGGCGCGAGCAGGTGCCGCGCGCGTGTGGAGGCCGTGGGATGGGTTTCGTGTCGTAGCAACGCGTGGTGCCGTTTGCTAGTGAGCGGACGGAGACAACCGGCCACTAGTCCAAAGTCAAAATCGTGATGGCCCTTGCAGGTTCCTTTTTTGCAGGTTAGTTTGTCTGAGCCCGACGGACGAGTTGTTGGAGCTGTATCGCATCGTAGTGTAACAGTGAGGAGTTAGGAGCGGTTTGCCGCATGCGCCTTTCCTGCAAATGGCGAGCTGAGAGCTGACCCCCTGAGAGCTGACCCCGGCCGGAAGCCAACACCAGAGGGAGGTCGCAGTGATCGCAACGGCACCTCAGTCGTAGCGCACCGATTTGATTCAGCAGTCGAGGAGCATGCAATGAAGTATTTGAGGTGTCGTTGCGACCGTTGCGACTTCCCTCGCGTGTTGGCTTCCAGAGGCTTCCAGCCCGGGGTCGGCTCTCAGCTCGCCAACTTGTCAGGAAAGGCACATGTGGCAAGCCATTATAATACTTGTTTAGTCTCTTGTTCTGCAGCAGTTTGCGTGCAGTGCTGGCCGGATGGCCCACTGGCTGTTGCCATCTCACGGTCTGGAATGTCCAGTATCCACTGCAACAACCACCACCGGAGGGTAATAACTTGGGTCACTCATCCTCATCTTGGGGGGGGGGTTCAGGGAGTGATATGCTCCTTTATAAAATAATGAGTCACTGCGGACGTTGATGATCAAGCTGCTGGGGGGGGGGTCGGTCCCTCATCTGCTCATCTAGATAGGTTTACTGCCCCCCTTCGGCACTTCTAAGATAATTCCAAGGGTGTCTTGTCTTCCATCTTAGATATGTGTGCGGGGGGTCACAACGCCATCTTCACTTGTTTTGCAAGGGTGTCCTGCCGCAACTCGGCTTGGGTCTGGGGACCCCCAGCACCATCCATAGACAGCAGCACCAACCCCTCAGCTCCGTCCTAAGATGTCGTGTGCAACCCCACATGTAGGTCTGCTGCAAAGCCCGTTGCTCAGCCGCACTAAGTGGCGAGCTCGGAACGTACCTGGTATCGTACAGTGACACCCTTGACCCTACTACAACCTCACAACGTTTCAGCTTTGCAAAGTTTATGTATTCCTAACCTTTTGTAGAACATTAAGCTTTGTCATCTGGCCCTGAGGCCTTACTGAAAAAGTTGCCGATGTGACCTAGCTTTTTTGAAAGAAGTGCCAAATCGGCTAATTTTTAGCTCAAAACGAAAGCCCTCGTGATACAAACGATCAACGCGGCTGGCATTTTTAGAGGTGGATGACATGACAGGAGGTGCACCGTGGTGCACTCGGCAAAGCAACCTGCCAGGACTGTGCAACTTGACACGCCCGAGCCAAAGGATGCAATATAGTAAAGTTCTGCATATCCTGTCCCCTCCTGTTCATTGATTTGCGCGTACATGAACGAAGAAGGTTATCCGGGTGTTTGGAGGCGACATTATAATAAGATAGCAATCATGGTAGGATAGCAAATTGTTTGATAACATGCGCAGTTAAGCCAGTCTGGAAGGCAAGCCTAACAAAGGTTACAGTTGCTGCCTGCACGGCTATTCAACGCTTCAACCGTACAGCAATGTCGGGCTCAGAATGCACATCTGAGAGTGCGGTGATGGGAATGCGTTCGTCGTCTGAAGTGTCTTGAGGGGGGTCGGTATCCCCATCTTGAGCTTGACGGAGGGGGGCCACATTCCCATCTTGGCTGAAAGACGGGGGCCCCAACCCTCCATCTTAGGAAAGTGTGCTTGGGGGGCTGCATGCATCTTAGATTCGAAATAACAGCCCTGCGAAAATATCCAAAATGAATTTTCGGTTCATCTTTGGGACCAACCACATGACCCCCCTTCCCTCATCTTATTACCCTCCTCCACCACTCATGACCCGTGGGTCCGCATTACCGAAACGCTTCGACGCGTTGTACACACCTGTCAAGAGCACTAAGTTGTTTGTATACTGTATTACACGTAATGGGCCCGACTCCTGTGACCTCCATGACCCAGTTCAGCATGTCGGTCAGCTGGCACGTGCGCGTGCCCCTCATACAGTGCGTTCATGCTGCAAATGACAAAAACATTTTCTTTAACCAGCCCTAAGGATTGCACTGGTGATCAGCAGACACCGTAGAGCAGGTTACCTAAGGGAAAAAAAGACGCTTTGGTTCTTCGGCGAGCGTTACCAGCGCTATTGTGCCATCACACTTTGCACCGAAATGCCATGAACATCAATATGCAATTGTTTAGATACGCGTAATATACATTGGCGCGGGTTACCGCTTTATGGCGGCGCCCCGCTCTCGTCCGCTGTACCTGCAGGGATGCAGTACAACAAACTTCTGAAGCCTGGCCAACGGTACCATAAAGATCAACGTGTCGTGCGTTACATACCTGTGCAATTACTGATCCACCGGCGTTGTTCCTTTTGCTGCACGCCTGCTTATTTGCACTGCCCCACGCGTTCGCCCTACGAAGACTAGTGATATTTTTCGTTGCTTCGTTGTTTTTCGTTGTATACAAAAGAATGATGCAGCTCGGGCGGCCAATGGCGCAGCGCAGGGGTAAGCGATGACCTTCGTCTAGAACGCCTGACGCGAAACGCCTACGTGGCCCTTTTGCGGATGCGTTGATGAGGATACAGTGCGCGCTACGCCCAATTCATACCATTTCTCAATGAGACGGCTGTTGGGCGTTGCGATCCAGCAAAATTGGCTGGATTGCGAAACGTATGCGTCCTGAACGAAGGAGAGCGTTAGGAGCTGGATCGAATCTTTCTTTCGATGGCCGCTTTGTTGCTAAGAAGGTTTAACTAATTATACTAGTAGTATGCAATATCTTGGCAGTGAGCCTGCTGCGGCGCTTCCTTGGGCCCTGCACCGCAGGCGCATGCAAGCAGGCGCCTCAGCAGAGGACTGCGGTGGTCCGCGCAGCAGTTGCTTCGGCACCGCAGCAGCCGGCGACTTCCACGACTTATGCTCCGGCCCTTCAGGGCCCCATCATTATGAACGGCCAGGTGCTGCACAGCCTGACTCAAGAGCGCCTGGACGTCGTCCGCAGCCTGGAGGATGGCTACCTGCAGACGCAGGTAAAACAACATCCATACATTCCATGAAAATATCACACGAGCCCCGTCACGGCTCAGTGGCCTGGAAACCCTTGCAGCACGCGATGCTCGCATCAAACGCCATCTAACCGCCGGGCTTTCGGCCGTCGTGTGTGCAGGTGGTCCCGCTCCTTAAGCCGGTGGACAAGTGCTGGCAGCCCGCCGACTTCCTGCCGCCGTCGGAGGATGCCGACTTCCTGGACAAGGTGGGGGCTCCCACCGGCTGGGTGCCGGGTCCCACGCCGGGTCTCACGCTCCCCCCTGCCCCTGCACAGCTGAGGCCGGGGCGTCGAGCACCATACCCCTTGATTCGCCCTGCGTAACCATCCCTCCACTTCTCCACCACTCTTTGGACTGTCAAATTATACCCCTCCACCCATCACCCCGCAACCGCCTGCCGCGCGCAGGTCCATGTGCTGCGTGAGCGCGCCAAGAACCTGCCGGACGACTATCTGGTGGTTTTCGTGGGCGACATGATCACCGAGGAGGCTCTGCCCACCTACATGACTATGCTGAACACGCTGGACGGGGTGCGCGACGAGACTGGCGCCAGCCAGACGCCGTGGGCAAAGTGGACGCGCGAGTGGACGGCCGAGGAGAACCGCCACGGCGACATCATGAACAAGTACATGTACCTGACCGGCCGCGTCAACATGAAGTCGATCGAGGTGACGATCCAGAACCTGATTGGCAGCGGCATGGATCCCAAGACGGAGAACAACCCCTACCTGGGCTTCTGCTACACCTCGTTCCAGGAGCGAGCAACAAAGGTGGGCAGGAAGAGGGGAACAGGCGTCCGTGGCAGCTAGGATTGGCGAAGGAGAGGAGGGGAGTGATGGGGAGGGGAGTGATGGGGTTTGGGCGGGCACATTCGGGCTGGCATATGCTGTCGTGCACCTGGGTGGCTGGTGTTACCCAGGTGGCCGCAGGGGGAGGGAGTGAATGTGTGAGGAGGTAGCGGTCCCTGCATTGTCCCCATGTCCGGTGGCGGGTCCTCTCAATGCGCGGTTTCTGGCGCCGGCCCTGGTTCCCGACGCTCGCGCCCCCTAACGCCCGCACCCACTGCCACTGCTGGTGCTTGCGGCTGAACAGATCTCCCACGGGAACACTGCTCGCCATGCGCTGGAGTACGGCGATGACATCCTGGCCAAGATCTGCGGCTCGATCGCTTCGGACGAGGGGCGGCACGAGATTGCCTACCAAAAGGTGAGATCGGCACCGAGCGAAGCGAAGCAATCGTTTCGGGCGAAGCGCGTGGCGACATGTGTTCGGAGAAGTGTTGGCGCAGTCCCTCTTTGGCAGTCGCCTTGTCCCCTTACCACCGCTATCGCAGTGCTGCTTCGCGGAAATGTGACGCCGGGCGACAATCAGGCGTCAAATAGGGAACGCATCGCCGGCATGTAAAACGTTGTCGTGTCTCCGGATCGTGCCTGGCTCCACCGTGGGTGGGCGCCTGCCCTCCTGGCCCCTGTATGTCTGGGTCTGACAACGTCCTGAACTGAACCTGCCACAGATCATGGACGGGCTGTTTGAGCGGGATGTCAACGGCGCCATGGTCGCTTTTGGCGACATGATGCGCAAGCAGATTGTCATGCCCGCACACTTGATGGACGACAACGTGCACGAGGCCAAGACGGGCCGCAACTTGTTCGCGGTGAGTTGGCGTCCAGTCGACTCGGTAAGGGAGCGGGCGAGGGCCAAACACATCATGGCATGCGCGTGCGGCAGGGGATGTTTGCGAAAGGGGCTCGTGGCACTGACTGCGGCATTGACAGCGATGTTTCACCAGATGTGCGGGGACGGCAGTACGGTCCGGTATATGCCGTAAGTCGATTTGGAGTGGCAATCGACCAAATTGGCCCGGGAGCGCAAAATTAAGCGGCGCGACTGTCTCACGCTGTGACGCGCAGCGGAACACGCTGTGTTACAAAACGCTGGGCTATTGGCCCTTTGGAAATCCGGGCTCCCGAACGCAGCGCGCGAGGTTGCGGTTGGGCCAACGCCACAACATTTCGTTGTGCCCTCGCCGGCCAGGGGAACTGCGCCAAGATGCCCGCTGCACTCGCAAAGGAAGCGAAGTAAATGGGCGCGCATGTGAACGCTGCGGTCGGCGGTCAAGCGGAGCTGCGTGGATGTTCCGTCCTGGTCTTTACCCTGCGATTTCATATCTGAGCCAATGCCAATGCGCTCAGCTCGACCATGCAGGCCCCCGCTCTATTGTCTGATACACACTTTGGCCTGGCCCCTGCCGCTGTTGCTGCACCGAGCAGGATTTCTCGTCGGTTGCTGAGAAGACCGGCACATACACGGCCATGGATTA
The DNA here is from genome assembly GCA_030267565.1 of Pleodorina starrii. Taxonomy (NCBI): domain Eukaryota; kingdom Viridiplantae; phylum Chlorophyta; class Chlorophyceae; order Chlamydomonadales; family Volvocaceae; genus Pleodorina; species Pleodorina starrii. The sequence goes on from BRXU01000003.1 coordinate 4,248,236, forward strand.
TGCGAACATCGTGGAGTACCTGGTGCAGCGCTGGAAGGTTGCCGACCGCACCGGCCTGACGGGCGACGCCGCGGCTGCGCAGGAGTACGTGATCAAGCTTCCAAACCGGATCCGCAAGCTCGCGGAGAAGGCTTCAGGTGCGTGCTTGGACAAGGGAGCGCGAGTGCTCCGATCTCGGGAGTTGAGAGTTGAGGTCGGGGGATAGGTGGTGCGGGGACCTAGGGCAGGCGGCAGGCGTGGGTGCCGCTGATCGACGGGTGGCGGCGGGGAGGCAGCGGCTTGGCGGGTTGGGCCTGGGGCAAGCTGGCCGGGGTCTGGGTAAGAGAGTTGTAGGCGGCATAGGGTGCAGAGGGTTCCGTTTGGCGATCGATTGGGGGGTTTGTGCCTGTGGCGGTTGCGTTTGAAGTCGCTTTCCCTTTAGTTGCATAGCTTTTGTGCGTCGCCGTACCGTATCGTAGACATGAGAGATCCATTCCCCGGGCACCCTGAGAACTTTTGCGGGCCCCGCTCTGCCACTCCCCGCGAGGTTACCGGCCTACTGCTGTGCCGCCTAGCAACGCGACGTAGAAGCTTTGACCCATCTCTTGCCTCAACCGCGCGCCTTGCCCACGCGCCCCCGCAGCTCGCAAGGCCAAGGCCAAGGTCATCCACTCGCCCTTCAGCTGGGTGTTCAACCGGGAGGTCCCGCTGTCGTAAGCGCACCACTGGAGCCCCACGGGCAAGGGAAGCGAACGGGTGGCCACGCAGTTGCTTCGGGCCGGCTGCGGAAACCCCAAGCTTGATTAAACCCAAGGCGAGGAGCCAGCGGTGCAGGGTGTACACGCGCTAGGTGTACAGCTCTTGCCTGGTTTCTGCTCCGGTACGTATTTAGGGGAGGTAGGGCGGGCGTCCGCCGAGGCTGCGGACTCGGATGTAATCGACGGAAGTGCGGCGCCGTGTCGGGCTGCATGTCGGCGTTGCTCGCGAGCTGTACTGTGCTGCTGCAGCGGTGTACATTTCATTGGCTCTGGTAGCTGGGGCTTGTGTCGAGTGTGTTGGTAAGCGGGATACGCTGTAGCAAGTGTGTTGAGCGCCATTGAAAGGGTGCCGGGAGGAATGCGCAGGTGTGAAGGGCTCAGCAGGCACCGGTGATACTGTTTGGTTTATGGGCAGAGCGATGGCGTGTGGTCTGGCTCCTTTGCTGTGAGGCAGTGTCTCCAGTTGCAACCGAAAAATCTGAAGAATGCCTACGTGTTGGAGTAATGAGTGTGTGTTGTGCGCTTGGCCGTGTTCCGATTCCCGGCTTGTGTTCAGGGTTCACGAGCGTCGGGGTGGTGTGTACGGGTGAATTTAGCTAAGCATATTTGTCTCGATCTTCAGACACAAGAAACCATGCATTTAATATCTGCGGGCGAAGACGACTGGCCTTCGGGAAAGATCGTCAAACCGGCGAATAACTGCCAAGAGTGTTGACGTGAGAGGTGTGTGTGTGTGGACGGAGATGGGCAATAGCTCTCTCCCAGTTGTTCATGACTTTTCAGACATTCCTGACTTTCAGCTTCGTCCAAAGTCTTTAAAATTTGTTCGAAAGTGTAATCTGAGACTTGTCATCTGCTGACTCGAGACATGTAGCTACAGCTGACATGAATCTGAAAAATCCGGGCGGCTGAATGTTATTGAAAGCGTAAACAAGATTTCCGCGTCTTTATACCGCTGTCATTGTTACATGCCGCCCTGAACAGCTGCACAACTGCATGAGGTTCTGGAGCTGCAAAAAACAGCCGAGAAAAACCGTAACGGAGCCAGCGCAGTAGTCATTACGGGGGACCCACGGAGTGCCGTTACACAGAACACGTCACACGCCCAGTCGAAAGCCCAGGCCGCTTAGAACCGGAGCTTGGAGAAGAACCACCTGCATGGGGGAAGGGGGAGTCGACCGCTTAGAACAAGCTCTCATTCAACGCGCCCAGTTCGTCCCCCCAATATGGACGACAGTCCACGGAGGAAAAGACGCTGAGGCACTCAGCTGATCCTGACATGGACGCGTGACCCTTCCAACACGCAAGCGGCTCATGCCTATCGCGGTGGACAGCTGGTGGCTCCGTATCATGGTTGGGACGTACAAGGCGCATCCCAGCCCTCCCATCAAGCTCGTTCCCTCCCTCGCCCCTCCCGTCCCATGCCCATCGATGAGTCCCCCAATTTTCCAGTCACCTGTTCTTGCCCGACTTGAACTTCTCCTCCAGCAGCTTCTTGGCCTCCTGCAGGCCACCCAACCGGCGACGCGGAACATCTCCACTAAGCCAAAGATTGTGTGGTGTTTGGTGCATCAGATGCGCATTACATACACTATACACGTTAATCACGCGGAGATGCAAGCACCATATACTCGTGCCACCGGCGTTTACCCACACAGCTTTTTCCACGGCGCAGAAACGTGAGCGCCGGGGCATACCGACGAACTGTAATGCCATTTAACTTGTGGTGTTATGCTTGTTGGGTTGTGAGACGCATCGGGGCACACCAACTACACGAACTAAGGGCTGCTGGGCGGCCTTTCGGCCAAAGACCGTGCGCGTTGTGCCGGTTCTGGCACGAAGGCGCATCCTTCGCAGACCTGTACAGCAGTTGTCATTCGCGCCGCAAACCGTCGCAAGCCATGTGACGCAGCTACCGGCTTCCTAAACGAAGTGCCCGGGCTTTTCCCGAAACAGCAGGTTCCTGGCGCACCTTGCGGGCCTCCACCTTCTTGGTGGCGGTCTCCAGCGCCTCAGCGGAAACCACGTTCTTCAGGTCCACGTCCAGGGTGTAGCGAGTGGGCATCATGTGCTGGTAGTTGACAGTCTTAACGAAGGTCTGCAATCCATGCCCACACACGATAGTCGCACTCAGTCCATGGCAACGCAGTACGCTGTCCTTGCCGTGTGTATTGTATTTGGACCATGTGACCATTCAGTTTCCGCGTGCAGCATGCTGTGAACCCGGTCTGTGCTTCCAAAGCAAGCTGGGGGCGTCTGGGGCCCGGTAAGCCGTCCCGAACCCTGTTGGGGTCCCAGCGGGCCGGGTCGCGCTGTGTTAACTGGACCCTCGGGTCCACCCCAGAATATTGAAGGATTCTTTCCGCAGAGCAAATTATAAATTCCGTATTTGCTGCTGCTGCAGATGTCCAGCTCCAAAGCTCCCAACATTCCACCCCAGCGTCCTCGCAGTGTTCACCTTGATGCTAGAGCGGCGGGCCTGCTTCTTCTGGCTGATTTTGCGGATGACCTGTTAAGAAAACATTGGCGTGCGTGTAAGGTCAAAAGACATCAGCCGACCAAGGCCGCCACAGTATCTTGCAAACCGCCTAAGGAGAGACGGCTTCAACGTAAGCTTTATTTTTTATAGTGCTCACCTTCCGCGGCTCCTTGGAAAGGCCCACAACGACGGCGTGGCCGTATGGCCGCAGAGACGAGCCGTCGTCCTTGTTCTGCACAATCACCGCCTTCTTGCCGGCATAGCGGCCGGACAAGAGAATGACGACCTTCCCAGGCTGCAAATATAAACGAGCAGCGCCGCGTCAATGTTGCCCCAGTAAAAGCCGCCAGTGCAACTAATGGTGCCTGAAAGTGGACAGTCTCACCTTCAGGAACTTCACCATTTTGCCTTCCTGTCTCCGGCACTATCAGTCGAAGGAAAAGGGCCACTTTCGTCCCGCTCAGCGCTCTTAACCAAATTGCGACATGCCGTACAGACGGCGGTAAAAGGCTATAAAGCTCACCAAACCCGCCAGCTAGAGCTACAGCTGAATGCAGAACATTTAAAGAATGCATATAGCCGGAGGCGTAACATCGCTCAACAGTTAAGGGGGGCCTAACCGAGCATCTTTCTAGGGGACTAGGAGGGATAACAGCTGTACCCCTGGGACTTCAGCGAATGCGAGTGAGCATACGAAAGCTGGGTTGAATCGATGCCGCCTCAAGGCGCTTGGCACGACAGGCTAGCGCGTGTAGCCTAGACGCACCGAGTTTCTGGGCCGGGCCTGTTTCCCCCCAGGGGTTCCTTCTTCCTGCCGCTTGCCCAAATTCCCCTCGCATCCGGTGAACATGTCTCGGTGGACCGAACAGTGTCTGTCCGAGTCTTCACAGCTGCGCTGGGGGATAAGGCTGCGCCGGAGGGCATACGGGCGGGCAGGGCATGCTCCCGCTGGCCACATTGGACTGTCTCGTTGTTCCAGTCGTATTTCGCGAGCACCGAGACATTACGAAGGCAGAAACGTACAGTGGCGTCCCCGCTCCGGGAACCTCTCCGATGGACACTCGGGTTTAGGAACCTTCCCGGAGGAATGAACCGCTTCGCATAATTCAGTGGAACTTGCGGGGCGTTACGGAATGGAAATTAGAGCAACGCGAGCTTCTCAATCTCGCACTGCGGTACGACATTGTCGTGCTTACTGAGACTCATGGGACACTCACGGGCCGACTTTCTCGACTTATTCCGGACGGGTCGCGGTGTTTTTTCGCTGGTCGTTCAAGGGATCGTGGGGGTGTCTGTGTTTGGGTTCATCAACGCATCGCGCGCTACGTAACGCATTGCACGTCGTCTGACGCCCCTAGGGGCATGAACAGTGTTTGGCTGCGGCTCCAGGGGGACGCGTTGGACCTCGGTGGTAACGGGCTGGTCATCGGTGCTATCTATGCCGCACCTCTGGGGTCTCGTGTTTATTCGTTAGGTGGTCGCAGTTCGCAGGATAGCGTAACGAGGCGCGTCATGGATAGGGTTCGCGCTCTGGTGCGGCGTTTTCAACAGCCTGGCGACGAGGTTCTGATGTTGGGCGATCTCAACGCCAGAGTTGCTGGAGTTAGCGAGCTTCCCGATGTCGACGGAGATGCGGAACTAGCAGAATTCACTCAAGCGGAGCTGGGGCAGGCCAACCTTTTGCGCGCCATCCCTCCACGTCGGTCCGAGGACACCTCAGATAATGTTTTCGGGCGGGCGCTGGCGGCCCTCTGTCAGGAATTGGAGCTGGTTGTTTTGAACGGCCGAGTGAACGGTGATCCTCAAGGCGCGTGCACGTTTTGGAGCCCTGCGGGACAGGGGCGTAGCATGATAGATTTGTTTGTCGCATCTCCCGCCCTGTTCTTCCGAGCGGATCGTCTGCATGTCACGAACATACCCGTTGCGCAATCAGGAGTGAAGGTGGGCAGCCTCATGAGTGATCACTGCCCGGTGTCGCTTGACCTGAGGGTTCTGAGGCAGGGCGCCTCCCCCGCGGGTAGATCCAGTCCCAGAGCGCGCTTTGACGTGCGGCGCAAAGCCCGGTACGCTAGTCTTTTTGCTGCGGATGATGCCCCCTCTGTCCGGCGAATCGCCGACGCTGTTAACAAACTTGGCGCCGAGCTGGATAGTACGGCGGTTGTTGAGGTTATCACGATGGCGTGTTCGGCAGCGTTGGAAAAGGCTTTCGGGGGGCGTCTCAGTAGGGTCCGGCGGGTCAGGGAGGATCGGGATGCTCCTTGGTGGACCGATGAGTGCGCCACCGCCCGTAATGCGATGCTGCAGCACAAAGCCTATATGAGGGCGCACGGGCTTCTGGCCGACGAGCAAGCGCGGCTGGTCTTCTCCACGCTGCGCACTCGCTACCAGAGGCTTAGGAAGGATGCTCGCGCCGCGTATAGTGTCTCTCATTTCACATCCTTTCTGGAGGAGTGCAAGGGCGACCCCCGCGCACTGTGGCGACGGCTCAATCAGGGTTTGAAACCCGACTGCCCCATTCGCGATGTCAATAGTTGGCGCGAGTATTTCGACGCGTTATACAATGATGAGGTTAACGCGTTTAGTGCGGTGAGGGCGGACTATATTCTGAACCTTTTTAACGGGCGTCCCCTCACAGCGCCACGCAACTGGGCCGGTAACGAAGGCGTAGCTCGGAATCAGAGGGTTGTTGCGGCGGCGTCCCTGAATGCCCCGTTTTCACTGGCGGAGGTCATCGCGGCCCTTAAATCATTGGCCAACCATAAATCGCCAGGCCTTGAGCGGGCTCCGGCGGAGTGTTACAAATATGCCACCCGCAAAGTGGAGGATAAGGAAGAGCTTGTTCTTGCGCCGTACCTTTTGCGTCTGTTGGAGCATATCCGGTCCACGGGCGATTATCCCAAGCAGTTTGAGGTTTCGATCGTCACCCCTCTACACAAGAAGGGCGACGCACTCGATCCGAGCAACTATCGTGGGTTGGCTGTTGGCGGGGCCCTCTCTAAGCTATATGCGAACCTTCTTGACCGGCGGTTGAAGGCTTGGGGAGAGAGTAGCGGCGCGCGCAGTCCTTACCAGGGGGGCTTCCGGCCCAAGCGTGGCACCATCCACAACTTGTTCCTGCTACGGCACCTTACGGATCGTTGCCGCAGGGTACTCCCCAACGGTTCGAGCCAAGCACTTTTTGTTTGCCAGATCGATTTTGAGAAGGCTTTTGACCGGGTGAATAGGGACATGTTGTGGTTGCGTCTCGAGGAAAGAGGGGTCACAGGCGCGGCACTGGCGGCTCTGAAGCGCTGCTATGAGCGGGTGGAACTGCGGGTCAAGGTTAACGGCACGACGGGAGCGGCGTTCCCTTCTTCGCAAGGTGTGAAACAGGGATGCCCGATGAGCCCAACGCTGTTTGGTTTCTTCGTAGAAGGATATGCCGACTACGTCGACGCCCTTGACGTCGCGCTCCCGGATGCTATGGCGGCCCCAGAATGCCCAGACGTCGAAGGTCGGCGAGTGCCTCTAGCCCTGTACGCGGACGACTTAAGCCTTTTCGCGGCGACAAAGCGACGTTTGATGAGCTTGCTTAGAGCTTTGCGGGAGTGGTCCGAGGTGTTTGGTCTTACCGTTAATGCGAGGAAGTGTGAGCTGCTGCTCTTCCACCCCAGTGATCAGGTTAGGAGTCACTTCTACGCGATCAACGGCCTGGTTACTATGCGCGTTTTGGAGGACGGGCTGCCGGTGGACAGGCCCATCACCTGGAAGCCGCGCGCACGTTATCTCGGGCTACATTTTGGCCCTAATAGTTCCTTTGCGTCGTGCACGGACGAACTCTACGTCGCGGGCCAGCGGGCAATGTTTTCCCTGCTTAGCAAGTTGCGTCGACAGGGGCTATTGTTACCATTTGTCGGAATGAAATGCTTTAATGCGCAAGTCCGTTCTGTTCTGTCTTATGGTTCGCAGTTGTGGGGTGTCGATTTGGTTTTAGCGTTGCTCGAGAGGGGTTACCCGGCTAACGAGGCACCGCGTTCCTGTTATTTTGAGGTCGCTACTCGGGATCGCATGGTCAAGCTGCAAATCGCTTTTATGAAGCAGCTGGTCGGAGCTTCCGTCCCGCCCCTTCAATTGTTGTTTAGGGAACTAGGGCAGATGCCGCTGCAGATGTACTGGGCTGAATCTGTGTTTCGTTTTTGGAACAGTATGGTGGAGAACACTAGCAGCATATACCACAGTGTTTTTCGTCACGAGATCCGGCTGGCATTGGAATCGGATTTGCAGGGGGACGGCTGGGGAACTAAGATCATTCGGGCTCTGAACATCTTAAGGCATGACTGGCCGGAGGATGCCACGGCGGGTACCATCGACGCCAGGGTTAGACGGTACTCTACGTGCAAGCTCGACGTTGAGGCGCTGTTGGACACTCTTAGGGGGCGCATTAACGATGATTGGGCCAGTGACAGGTTGGCCGTCGACCCGTGCTCTTTCGTTACGGATGGCAGGAAGCCAGGCGTGAAAATGTGCCGTCACAAGCACTGGATGGGGCAGCCGAAGCAGTTTGAGGGTTACATTCCCCCGGCGCACCACCGTGCCCTTCTCCGTTTCCGGTTATGTGTATCAGACCTGGCGGTTAATAGCGAGAGTAATCGAGCTAGGGAGTTGCGTGTGTGCAAGGCGTGTCGCATTAATGGTGCCGTCGAGGACGAGAAGCACTTCCTGATGGAGTGTTCTGCTCTCGTGTCAGCGCGGCAGAAGCTTTGGGACCTGGGCGTACCGGAGGGAGCGAGTGTTTGCGACGTCATGCAAATAGACGATCAGCGCGGTCTTGCAAAGGTTGTTTATGACATGTTTTGCTTTCGGCGCGAGCGCATCGCCGTGTAGAGTCGATGGAGACTCCTTCTCAGGTCATGCTGTGCTTTTGTGACGTATCTGTCTTATGTTGTCTTTATGCCCTTTCTGATACGGTTGATTTTTCCTTACTTTTTGTTCCTTTTGCTTGACTGAGGCGGTTCATGAGCCTTCGGGTTCGTTTGAACCGTACGAGCTCACTGAAGCTTGTAACATCATCATCATCACCAAACCCGCCAGCTAGAGCTACAGCTGAATGCAGAACATTTAAAGAATGCATATAGCCGGAGGCGTAACATCGCTCAACAGTTAAGGGGGGCCTAACCGAGCATCTTTCTAGGGGACTAGGAGGGATAACAGCTGTACCCCTGGGACTTCAGCGAATGCGAGTGAGCATACGAAAGCTGGGTTGAATCGATGCCGCCTCAAGGCGCTTGGCACGACAGGCTAGCGCGTGTAGCCTAGACGCACCGAGTTTCTGGGCCGGGCCTGTTTCCCCCCAGGGGTTCCTTCTTCCTGCCGCTTGCCCAAATTCCCCTCGCATCCGGTGAACATGTCTCGGTGGACCGAACAGTGTCTGTCCGAGTCTTCACAGCTGCGCTGGGGGATAAGGCTGCGCCCGAGGGCATACGGGCGGGCAGGGCATGCTCCCGCTGGCCACATTGGACTGTCTCGTTGTTCCAGTCGTATTTCGCGAGCACCGAGACATTACGAAGGCAGAAACGTACATCGGACACGGCGTGGAGCACTGCACCTCGACAGCTTCCATTGATGCGGGCTGGGGGAGCCGCCCCTGGTGCCCAGCACCAGGCCAGAACGGAAGCACCATGCCATCTGGCGCGAGCGACTAACCCACCTACCGTATCTACCCAAAGATCCTGGTTTACTCCAATTACGGATCAATCAATGAGCGCCACGGCCCATCTCAGCGTGCAAGCTATAAAGCCCTTGGCTCCGGAGAGCGAGGGGAGGGTTGATCGCCCGCCACGCGGCCTTTGCACTCCGTGCATTTAATGCGTTGACATCGCTCCCTGCGACACGACACAATGACTTCTAACGGCGCCCGACCTTTAAACCGCAACAGCTTGTTGTACACAACCGGGACTCCCTCGAAATGTCTGCTGCACTCCTGTCACATCGCCAACAGCGTCCATGATTGCCTCCAACGCACCCGACGTCGCATCACTCACACACTCCCTCCCCTTGCGCTCCACATGCCCTCCAGAAAGGTAACCGAGCCATCCTCAATTACCCCGCAGTGGCATTGCAAGCGCAACAGCCACACCGAAATAAACCTCTCCTCTCTCTTAAGCCCGCGAGTAACCCTCGCCGCTGCAGTGGCAAGGTGCACACGTCAACGAACATTGCGCATAGCCCAGCCCAAGCCGCAGTAGCTGCTACCAGCGCAGCGCCTCTCAACAAAATACAGCAACCGGCCACACATTAATATCACCACCAACAGTTTGGCCGTCCACGCTTCCGACGCCCCTCGCGAATTCCCAAGCCCGAGGATCACCACCCGACCCCATCTGTACGCTGTGCTCCCCGGGGCCCTCGTCAGCTGGGGCTGTCCGCCCGGTCCTGGCTGCAGCTGGCTCCTTACGCGTGGTCGCGGGGCATCGTCTGCCGGGGCCCTGCCATTTCGCCGGGAGGCGGCGCAGAGCTCGACGTCCTGCCTTGCGCACCAGCGTACGGCAGCGGCGCGTCCGACGCTAGCGCTTCGAGATTGCCTGCGTCCGGGTACGAGCAGCGAGGAGCTAAGCTGTAAGCACCTGCGCAACGCCTGCCACTTGCTCACCTACGAGCTGCCGGTCATTCCGGCGTCAGGGCGTGTCCCACACGCTGAAACAAGGAACCGCCGTGCGGCAAGCAGTCCCAACTCCAGTAGCCCGGGCTTACCCTCAAGCACCTGGCGCGGCACCCGCCCAACGGCGGCGGCAAGCGGCTCGCCCGTCTTGTCAAAAAACACGAAGTGAGGAATGCCGCGGACGCCGAATTCGGCAGCTTCCGGCGCCCACTTTGAGTTTTCAATGTTTAGCATGACGAAGTTTACCTGCCGAGCCGGGGAGCAAGCATTTTCGTCAAGTTTACTAGCTCGTGAGCTGGTTTGGCAACTGTTTTGACATGCTGAGGCCTGGGACATGTGGTAATCCATCTCTGTCCCCTCCTGTCTCGCGCGGCCCCATAGCCGATTTGTGATCCCAATGGTATGTGCATGGACTGCGGCCGCCAGTCCCACATACCAGGCCGCGCCGTGCAGATGGAGACCAGCCGCCTTGTGCAACGGCGCACATCGAGACACTTCATGCAAACGGAAGTGCTAATCGAAAAGGCCGCACCTTGCCCTGATACCGCTTCTCCAGCTCGAACTCATCCGGCACCAGTTCACGGCACACCTCACACCTGTCAGCAGAAAAGGTCCGAGTATTCGCAGCTTCCCGGTAACGGTGCGCAAGGAATGGGCCCAGCCAGGCGTCTGGCGAATACCTTGTATCCCTGAAGCCCCTCTCGTGTACCACCCGATCTTTCTTCTTACCACCCCCATGTTCCACAGCCCCGTGCAGATTGCAACCGTCCGTGCCATGGAGGCACACGCCCGTTATCATCAACCCCGACGACTTGCCAGTTGGCGTAAAACTCCACTAGGGTTGGCTTGCCATTCACAAGAGCCACGTCGAGTGGCGTGGACATTTGCTCCAGGCTTGCCAGCGTGGGTGCGGCACCCCCACCCAGGCGAGGCAACGCAAACAACAGCACCGCTGCGGCGACCGCCCCAGCCGCAAGACCTGCATTCCCCTTCTGAGGCGCTTGCGCAACGGGAGGCGGCACAACGCCAGAGGTTGAGGCAACCGGCGATGCGCCCTCGGCTTTCACCTGCGATCAGGGACAGCGCTCTATCAGGCGTGCTAAGGCAAAAATAATAGTTACATTCAGCTATTACCTCTTGCGTCGTTGTCTGGTTGGATTGTTCTGCACGAACTACGAGGGACCGGCTTTGCTTTGGCCTGCGGAAAAAGCAAGCACAGTCGCCGCGCTGTGACTCCAATGTTTTGTGATAATAAAGCAAGTCTATTTATGTGGTCACCTGAAAGTTGGTGCCACCGCCAGACGGAACCGTGGCAGGGGAGCAATGCCCGCGTGCACAGCCATTTTTTCCGGTGGCCTAGCACACGTAGGTTAACGCCGTATAGATGTGTTGAGCACTGTGCATTGAACTGCGTACCATGTAAGTGAGTGAGCAAAGTTCAACAACTGTGGAATTGTCCCTAACCGACAACCGTCCGTATTACCAAGTGTTTTACTGTCAGAGCCGTTAAGATTAGGGACCTTACTATCTGTCCCTGTTACGCAAGCGCGGAGTGTATAGCTTTTCGTCGAGTATGCGTGGTTGGTATGGGAGGTGTCTGTGCGCGAGGGTACGCACGCGTTCCATTGAAAGGCTTCTGGCTTGCCGGCAGCCGGGACTGCATGCGTGAAAAGAATACAGAGGGCTACATGCCAAAATTGCTGGACCCCGGAGCCTGGACAGCCCGAGACGCATGAGTGGGCAGGAGTGGGGGCAACCAGATCCACGGGTCGGATTCCATCGGGAAAGGGATGTTAGGCCCAGAGTGTCGGTTGCAATGGGTTATAACAGAATGCAGTCTCGACAGCGCGAGGGTGCGCAAAACTCTTGCGGCATTGAAGGAGCCCGGCTGGCCCCGTCTTTGGCTCTAGGCGAAAGCTTAAACTGCATCCATTCATACGGACTGAGCGCGCGTATTCTGGTAATTGAGAGGAAACGAGAGGATTGGGACAATGCCACGAGAAGCGTGGGGAGCTAGCGTGTCCTTCAGGCAAAGGCCGCCACTTGGGCCCCAGTGGTGCCGTCAGGTGCCGTCGAGGTCGAGCAATGCCGCACTGTCGTTCCCATTGCTAGCAGCTAGCAGCACCTTTGGGCCCTTTTGGGCTCGGCGCTTTGCGGCGTGGGTCCCTCAATTATGTCGTTCGTATTTAGGCGTCTCTGCCAAGTTTCAGAGGTTTTCTGTACGGTACCATAACTTGAGGCTAATCAGTCAACAAATCCCCGTGTGCGAAATTGAGGACATCAGGCATAACCCCGCTCATTCCTGCTCATTCCGCAAAGGCAAAGCCTATACGCGACCCTGTCCAAAAGCGGCCAAGGGTGCCTTCCCCTCCCTTCACCATGTAATGTTAACTGTTAAAGACAACTTATGAGCACAGCGCCAGCGTTATCGCCGCGGCTGGTGAGGGTGATGCGGCAATGCAAATGTACGAGCGCCTGCAACTGTTGCCCCCAAGACAGTTCGAGGTTACACGTACAACCACCCTGTGGCCAGCTGGCCCAGCTGGCCACAGGGTGGTTGTACGTGAAATGCCATACCGTACAATTTTGGATCTCCTCAGCGTTGCCTCCTCAGCCATTGAAGCCAACGAATTGCAGTTGACGAATTTGTTTCTGTTGTTATATACTTTTATTTACCAAAATCACAAGCATGCTTGCGCGCACCTGCAAGGCGGGACTGGGTCGCCGGCCAGCAGCTTTTACAGCGACGGTTCCCTTCAGTGGTTCTAGAAATGTGGTTCGCTATGCTGGCCCCAACCCGATGGCAAATCCGCAGCTCCAGGAGATGATGGCGAAGGCCATGCAGGACCCCAACTTTCAGAAGCAGATGCAGCAGATGCAGGAGATGATGAAGCGACCGGAAATCCAGAAACAGATGGCCGAGATGCAGGCAGTGGCGCAGAACCAGCAGCTCCAGCAACGGATGCAGGAGTTGAAGAACGACCCCGGTGGGTACGGGCAGCGTCGCTTCTCGGCCCGCCCTGAAAGTTCCCCGTCAACCAAGAAACAGTATGCCGTGTGCGAACTGTTTTGTGGGGACATGCACGGTTTGCAGTACAGTTGGTCATGGCGTGTCCCGGGTTCCGCAATCTGCATCCGTACTCAGCAAGCGTGAGCGCTGGCAAGGACCACAGTGACCACTGTCACTGGTCAAGGGGAGCTTATGACAAAGGCGTGCATACACGAGTGTGACGTCCAGCGGCTCGCTCCGTGGGCGTCTTGTCACAGCTGCGGGCGTGACTGTTGCGTACCTCCACACGTCAGGGCCCTAGTGCCGCGCGAGCAGTTGCACCGTCTCAATTGCTTGCTGCTTGCAGAGTTTGCGGAGATTTTCGCTGACATCCAGAAGGGCGGTATGCAGGTGCGACATTCGCAACCCATGGGTCTTGAGTAGTGACTCAATGTGGTCAAGCCGTCGGTTCGTCCTGGAACACGCGCCATCGCCCTTGGTGTCCAACACAAGCCTAAACTTACACAACGCAATCTCGCGTTTTTGTGTACCGAAAGCAGAGAGGGAGAAAACACGGGTCTAGTTTGCGCGACTCTGTAGGCCAATCTGCGGGCCTGCAACGGGAAAGGGCGCTTTACTGAGCCCGGCAGACCATGTACGTGCACTTAACGGTAAAACATGGCCCTTTTACACTTTTCCAGCTGGCATCCGCGCTAGGTCTGTCGCCGCATGAATTGATATCGCACCCAAAATCTTGCACAGCAGCGCTTTAAGTCGTGATGCCGCAACTCCTTCAGCCCACAGCCCCTCGCTTTCCTCTTTGTCAGTACCCACGCCCTCTCTGCCTGTAGGCCCTCATGAAGTACTACAACGACCCCAAGTTCTTGTCAAAGCTGGGGGAGAAGATCGGCGACGTTGCACCCTCCGCTGGTGCTGCGGCGCCCGCCGCATCTGCGGGGCCAGTGGCGGCTCCGCCAGAGCCCGAAATCAACAACATCCGGGACGCGGCCAAGTAAGGCCTTGCTTCCCTGCGCGGTTAGAGAAGCATTCCGACGTGTTTTCTCTGCTTGTACACCCTAGCACGCAAAAACTGCCCGTCAATCCTGTCAGGCCAGGGTTCCTTTTCCGAACCCACGTACGGCGTCAAAACACATGGCACCCCTTTACTAGTTGGCAGTCGCAGGAGTATTGCTTTCGAACGTGCGGACATGGGTGGCGAAATAACAGTTTTGCCACAATCAACACACGCTCGGACAGCCTTGTCCGGACTGACGGTCCACTTGGCTGTCCGGACTGACGGTCCACTTGTATTGAGGCATCCGCTGTGTCGCAGGTTTGGTGACGAGGAGGCGGTGGAAGACTTCATTGCCATCGGGAAGGACATCAACGAGCCTGACGCCCAGGTATAATGAAGTCACGTTAGCAGTTGTGGGCGCCGGCATGGGCTCGTTGTTTTCGAGATTGCAGTTGTTGCGCCCTCTTCCATCGCTTTTGACGCAAGTGGTCCAACCACACGTCTTGCCGTCTGCGTGGGTAACGTCCAATGCAGGGGCGGACGGCCCTGCACTATGCGGTGGCTTACGACCACGCGGTCATCGCCAAGATGCTCGTTGGTGGGTGAATCTGGCCATTTGCATCCTTCATATGCACGGACCTGGCCGTTTACTGCGGAACCCTGACAAGCCGGTTGCTGCCGCCAATGATGACGTGTTGGGTTATCACCCTTTCAATTGCCCGACGTGCTGGAATGCCGGCTGTGCAGATGAGGGCGCCAACCTCGAAGCGCGCGACACCATGAACAACACGCCGCTCCATTACGCGTGCGGGTATGGACGGACGGGTTTGGCGCGCATGCTGCTGAACGCGGGCGCTGACAAGACCGTGCAAAACAACACGGGGAAGACGCCGTTGGACCTTGCGAAGTAAGTTCACGCATGCGCGCACACTAGTTCATCTGGCCCCGTGCACAGCGGGTAGGGGTTGCACGCTAGTTACCGTCGTCCATCTCTCGCACCAGCTGTAAGGTTGGGCCAATATGTCGTTGCTGCTGCGGAAGCCCGGGCAAGTGTGTGTTTTGCGGCAACTTGAAACTACTAAGCTTGACGCGCACCCATATGTTTCCCTTTCGCCACGCAGATTGGACGGGCGCAACCCCGTGAACGCGGATGCGGACCTCCTGAAGGACTTACAGCCGTAGATGTATTTTGAATTCGCGTTCATATCACGCTTCGCCAGTCCTTGGTCATGGTGCCACTGCGATGGTCTTTTCCACGAGGCAACTGTCGAATGCGGGTTTTTTAATTGCATATGGCTGGAGTTTCCAAGCTGATATGCAGGGCACGTTGATATAAATTGGGTGCGGGCTCGCGTATCTCCGGCTGGGGTGCTTCTGGAACAGTTTTGGTTGAAAAGCGGAAGGCTCGAGAAATGCCGTACATCGGTACATGTAAACAACGACCCCAAACGTTGCGCATGTTGCAAACTTACAGACCGGACCCAGTTGCTGCTTCACACTTCTGCCTATCAGTCGTTCTCGTTCGTAGGCAAAAATGTTTGGCGGCTTCCCCTTCGGGGGCATGGGCGGGGGCCCCTTTGGGGGCATGGGCGGCGAAATGCCATCTCGGGGAGGTCCAGGCTCTAAGAAGGTGAACAATACTCGTTACTATGAGCTGCTTGGCGTCAGCAAGGATGCGACCCCGGATGAGATCAAGAAGGCGCACCGGAAGCTAGCGCTCAAAATGCACCCTGACAAGGGTAAGGGGGCATTTAATGGTGAAAGCAAAGGGCGACTTGTCTCAGGCAAGCCCCGGGTGGAGCTCCAAAGACGTGGCCTTTTCTCCGCATGTGCACGGGCGGGCGGCTCGCAGGTGGCGACCCTGACAAGTTCAAGGAGATTAACGAGGCGTATGATGTGTTGAAGGACCCGAAGAAGAGGGAGATTTACGACCAGGTGCGAAATGGAACCGCGCAAGGTCCCTGCACCGCGACGTTGCCAAACCTGCGCCGCCGCTGTTGCAGTATGGCGAGGATGCCATTAAGGAGGGCATGGGCAGCGGCGGAGGCGGTGGTGGCGGCATGTCCGACCTGTTCGAGCAGATGTTCGGTATGGGCGGCGGTGGTCGCGGCCGGCAGCGCGAGCGCAAGAGCGAGGACGTGGTCCACAAGCTGCAGGTCTCGCTGGAGGATCTGTACAAAGGCGGCACTAAGTAAGTGCGCTGGGCGGTTTCGGCGATTAATTGGGGGTTAGACGGGTTATGGGGGTTGGCCCGCGGCCCCCATGGTACAAACTATCCCATGCCGCTGTTCCCTGCTTCCTTGTAGGAAGCTGTCGATGTCTCGCCAGCTGCCTTGCGATGCATGCCAGGGCTCTGGATCCAAGTCGGGCAAGCGCTATGAGTGCCAGGTGCGTTCTCAGCTGAATGTAGTACCTGGTGTCGGGGGGAAATCTCTGACGGATGAGGAGGACGAGGCGCGTCTTGGGGTCTGCCAAGACGCAGAGCGCAAACACACGTTTGCGACTCCCTTTCAGTCCTGAAGCAATGTCTTCCGGAATCCATCTACGGGAGGGCGTCAGGCATATGGCTGCAAGCATCGCGTTCCGTCCGCACGTTCTCGCTGCTCTTTTGAAAGTGCGGCGTTCTCTTGCCTTGCATTGCTTTTTGTGTCCCTGCCGCAACTGCAGGCCTGCCAAGGCACGGGCGTGCAGGTGCACCTGCGGCCCCTGGGCCCAGGCATGATGCAGCAAATTCAGTCCCCGTGCTCGCACTGCAACCGGACTGGCTACAGCACGCCGCCAGGTAAGCGATGTGGAGGCAAATTGACGCAATAATAAGGGGTCTTGGCTGGCATTTCTGGGCGAATAATCGGCTTGCATGGCGATCCGCGTGCGGCAGGCGATCAGTGCACGAGCTGCAAGGGCAAGTGCCTGGTGGCGGATAAGAAGACCTTCGACGTGCACATCGATGCGGGCATGAAGCACGGCTCAAAGATTGTGTTGCGCGGGGAGGCCGGATGCTCGGAGCCGGGCCTGGCCCCCGGCGACATCATCCTGGTGGTGGTCCAGAAAGAGCACGACGTCTTCCAGCGGGCGGGTGTGGACCTGGTGATGGAGAAGACCATCTCGCTCACGGAGGCGCTTACGGGATGCACCTTCACATTCAAGCACCTTGACGGGCGCGTGCTGCGCGTTGTGATCCCGCAAGGTACGGCGGGGATATCGGGTTTGAGGACGGATGGGTGGGTGCTACGGGTTGGTGCCGTACCGCGCCTGCTGGGCCGCAATGGACGGGTTCTCCATAAGATATATGTTGTAGCGGTCGCATACCATGCTGCGATGCGCGTCTTCAGTGGCATATTTTGCTATAAGCCGACTAGGCCGGAATGCGTTGTTGCATTGCAAGTTGGCCTAGCTGTGCGTCAGCGAACAATGTGTTGTCGATCGGTACATCCGGGTGAAAACGTTGGCTTGGCTGTTGTGTCTTCTCCTTGTCGCCTGTCCTGCTCCGTGTATCCTATCCTTGGTTGCGCCTACGTGATTGCGCCTAGCGCCTGCTTGGTATGGCCAGGCCCATGCGCTTGCACACCCGCATGCCATGCCGATGGTCATCCCTGGCTGAGCTAGGACTCGGTTCCCTATGCACTCTGCAGGTGAGGTGATCAAGCCGAATTCGTTCAAGTGCCTGCACGACGAAGGCATGCCATTCCACGGGCGGCCCTACCAGAAGGGCAACATGTACGTCCGCTTCAATGTTGAGTTCCCGGAAACCCTCACGGAGGCTCAGGCTAAGGCGATCCGGGCAGCCCTCCCAGTGCCCGGGGCCGCGGCCAACGGCACTATGGACGTCGACGACGTGGAGGACGTGCACAAGATCACCAACGTTGCGGACATTGAATCGGAGCTCAAGTCGCGTGTGAACGTCGCGAAGGGCGCCGGCGAGAGCTACGAGTCGGATGACGACGACGACATGCCGCGGGGACAACGTGTCCAGTGCGCGCAGCAGTGAGGGGCAGCTGGGCGCTGTTGGGCTTGCAGGAATACTGATGCAGCGCTGCGTGCATGGTAGACGTTTAGGAGTGGTGGCTGCTGAGCGATGCGGATGTGAGCTCCAGCTGAACAGTTGATGGAGTTCCTTCGCAATGCAGGGCGGCTGCTGCCGTTAGATACAGAACTGACATGCTGCTTGATGTGATGCAATGAGCAGGTGTTGGAGCAGGGTGGGGTCAGCTGGGCGATGGGGGGAGCTGTGAAGGGGCTTAGGAGAAGCCGGCTGGGCCAAGCGGGCAACCCGGGAAAGCGGGGAAAGTGAAGTTCGGGGTCTTTGGGGGCTTACATGGGGTGAGGCTTGCTTGTCACCTTTGGGAAGGGTGCATCCGGGCCGTGGAAAGGTTGCGCTTAAGACGTGCGGTGGGGGTCTGGGTACGGTAGCCTTCAGCAACGCTGGGATGAGGGGAACGGCCAAGCCACGTTCCAGACAATTTGGGCATGCCGCCCGTAGCTGTGGTCTCAGGAATGGACGTGGTCTTGGCGTGTGCTCATTTGAATGCTTGGATGCACATGGCGGCATTTGGGCAAACAAAATCATGCGAACTCAGGTCCTGCAGGTGTCCCGGGTACCATGGGCGGGTACCATGTGCGGTCCAATGCGTTCGATCACTGCACCGTGGAAAATGTGGACGATTTTTCATCCTCAAAACGATGTACGTCGCACGCGTCTTTCATGTGTCGCACAGCTCCCTTTGTAATCTGAAGGGACGTATGGGCGTAATGGGATCCGACCACCACATCCATCATGCCTTGGCTACCTGCGGTGAGACTTGGTAGCAAGTCCACCTCAACTGCACAGCGTGTTTGCAGAACGTCGCAGGAACAGCTGTGGGGTGTTTCTTCACGTCACGGTCCAAACTCACACGCGATATGGGCGAACCCTGGACAACATAAAAAAGCGGGTTACAGTTACAGTGGGAGCCAACCCCGCAGGGCGGATATGCGTGCTGGCACTGACCACTGGACCTTCTCAGTTCTCACACAGTAGGCCACACCCCTCATCCACCATCCGACCGTCGGGACTCGTCGGGGTTCAGCATCGCCACCGATCAAGCGTGCGAATTTACGATTCAACTCCACATCTCGACAACACAGGCTGCCCTGCTCGCCGCCGTTGCTGTGCGAGGGCCAGCCGACCCGTTGGCACTACTCTTCCCGAGCCTGGAGCCCACCACTATGAGAATCACAAGAACATAGGCGGAACTCCGATTGTACACCTTCGATAAGATCCCAAATAGTCAAGACTCGTGTCATGTTACCTTCTACGCCACCCGACATGTCAGCATGGGTCACGCCTCCAATGCTGCAATCACCTCATGCTCGTGTGTGGGTTGGGTCGGGATTGCGATTGGATTGCGATAGGATTGTGGGTTGGGTTGGGTTGGGATTGCGAAGCCTTGGCCCAGCGGCTAGAAGGCCTCCGTGACACGCTGCAGCTTTCGAGCCCGGAAAAAGGTGTGACGCCCCAACCCGCTGCTCTCCACCAAGCCGGCGCCGCCGGGCCGAGCGAAATTAAGGCGCTGCTGCGCGGGGCCGTTCGCGGCGTCACCGTCCGCCGCCTCATCCGCTTCAAACTTAATCGACACGGCCTCTGGCGGCTCCAGCAACCTGCGGCACCACAACGGCGCCATGGGTCGCTGGAAATCACCTCACAGATGAAGGCGTTAATACCGGTATGCCATGATCGTACAGAAGGCGCCGGCATCCGTAATGTGCATCTACCCGTCATGCAGTCAGCGCATACCTTGCGCACGTCTCCCAGCTGTGCCGGACCAGCGGCGGAAAGCCCAGCACGGGATGGATGTGATCCTTCAGCCACACCACCGTTGCAGCGTCTCCCGGGTATCCAGTGCCAACCTCGCCTTGCAGCTTTAGGCTCTGGTGCAGGCGCAGTTCGGGCGGCAGCGAAGGCAGCGAGTTATGGCTCAGGGCGCTCAGGCAGTGCACCTCGGACAAAGCGGATTCACGGCTGTACCAGTACGGACCAGTACCGATATGGAATGATATCCCTAAGCTCCACGTGGGCACGTCCTGCTCGGTTGCCGATGAGTCCACCGATTCCTGGGGACCGCCGCTCTGAGACCATCGAGAGCCACCGACTACATCAACAAGAAAGCGAAGCACCAACCCCCTGAAGCCGCACACCTGCTGGCAGTCCATCAGGGACTGATCTCGGATGACCTTCGCGACGATACTCGCGGCGCTGACGATGGGGTACAGCGAGTCAGCCTTTGGGCAGACGGTGAACTCGATACCGGGGAAAGCGCGGCTCAGTCGCTCGCGGTGGCGGTCCGCATCTCCCACTGTGTCCACGTAGATCTGCGGCAGGTACCAAAGGGTAAGCAAACGACGTATGACCACAGTACAACGGTTCATCCATGGGACCCATCAAGACTGAGCGTGGCAAAGCACTTCTGTGGCTTCAGGTGCAGTTAATCAGCCAGACGCTTCATAGCGGCTTGGTGCGCTTCGTCTCTAGGCCTGTGCCCGGGCCCTGTGCCCGGTAGGCCCAAGGTTAGGATCGTATCCGGGCTGCGGGCTGCCCGCTCCGTGCCATGAAAAACACGACTGTACGAGGCGCAAAGTTCGTCTACACTTTGCAGCAGTCGCGCTCACGTCCGTGCTGGTGCGGGCGAGGAATGGACATGGTGAAAGCCCGGTGGTGGGCGCCCCGGATGAGCGCCGAGGAACCCAAACACGTTTCCAACATGCAGACGCCATAACCTGCTGTGAAATGGCTTTCCCATGGGCCTCCCCGCCCATAAAAGCCGCTGCCGAGCTGCAGCTCTGCAGCTGCGAAAATATCAACCCTTGGCAAGCGCCAACCTGCTTCACGTTCGCGCCGTTCTCGAGCGCTGTGCGAATCACGCAGCAGGTTGCGTCGAAGGCGAGCGAGTTGAGGCTGATCTTGTCCCTGCATGCAGAGCGGTAGGTTGGGTGCGCGCCTTGACGACCAGGAAGGTTGGGCGACCACACGTGCTGCGACAGTGCGCTGGGACGTGTCCTCATGTTAAGGACTTGGTAAGGTGTGGCTTCCGTGTGCTGTCATTTCATTAGAGGACGCGTTCGTTGAAAACCCAAGCCAGGCAACCAGCCGTATGGGTCAACCCACCTGCCAAGCATATGATGGCTGATGTGCTGCGCTGACATGATATGGGCGACCCAGCCGACGCCATGATCAGCATCGATAGCCCGGAACAGTTTTCCGCGTGCCTCGTGTGTGAGTGTCTTCGAATCCGCGTAGCCCCTGCAACGGACATGGTTGGATTCCCGTGGGCCGGCTGCCGATACCAAGGCTGTCCGGATGCCGATACAAAGGTCGTCCGGATGCCGATACTAAGCTCCTGTGAGGTCGCCCCATCTCGTGACAGGCCCCCCGGGTGCCCGAATGCGGGCAACCGGCCGTGCATCAGGAGATGCACCACAGAAGCTTGTTCCCACAATCCAAATCTCCTGATGCACAGCCGGTTGCCCGCATTCGGGCATCCGGGGGGCCTGCCACGCGATGGGGAAAGCTCACAGCTTGTTCCCACAATTCACAAGCCCTACCTGCCAGAGATGTCGGTGTTCAGTGGACAGAATGCGCTGGCGTAAACCATGGTTCCCAGCACGGGGCCCCGGCCGGCCTCATCTGGCACGTTAAGAAGGGGGCGCGGGGACTGCGTGGCGCAACCGACAGCGGCCGTTGCTCGTTCGATGACCTCGGCAGCCTTACCTACACCTAGAATGCAGGGTTCCCGAATCCACTCCTCTTCCTTGCGCAATTGACTCACGACACGGGTTCCCGCGATGCACGCGAAGTCTCGTTGGGACTCCATTAAAGGCGTTTGAAACAATCTTGCGCTTCAAGGGCGTCTAATGTCTGCTAAACGACGCGATAGCGCATGACAACTCTCCACAAAGTATGCTGCCACTCAGCCACGCCATTGGGTAAGTCCCGCCTCGTCCCCGTCGTCGTACAAACAACTTAAACGAGCAAAAGCACTTCGGCCGCTGTCACTCGCCAATGCATTATCAATTGCCCGTTGTTACTTCCAAATAACTTACGCTATTTTGCTAGTGCTACCTGTGTCCAAAGTTGTCGTGCTCTTCCGCACAACCCCGGCCTAACCTGTCCCCAACAGTTAGTCCCTGGGCAACTATGATTTGGTCCTCACAATTCACTATGGGTACATGAGCATAGGAGGGACAGCATAGCTACAACGTTTGCGCGAACAATGCACACTTTCTCGATGCACAGAGTTAAGGTGTACAAGTTGAATGCCGAAGGGCAATGGGAAGACAAGGGAACTGGGCACATTAGCGTGGAGTATATGGAGGTGCGTTCGGCGGCGGAAAGGGTTCTTGACCGCGCTTTCCAGTGGGCGCCTCCGACACCACAGAGGTTACGCGAGTCGGCTGAGTTGGACTCCATCCTTACGGTTGTGTCGTGGTCTGGATGCCGCAACTCCGCAGCAAGCGCACGCTATGGGGCTGGTGGTCATCTCCGAGGAGGAGAACGGGAAGACGCTTCTCGTGCATCAGATTTCGCGCGAGGACATTTATACCCGCTCTGGTGGTGAGGGTGTCCAAGCCAGCAATTCAGCGCCAGCGTGCACGGGCTGACCCGAGTCGTCGGTGGTGTCGTTGCGGATGCAGAGTCCACAATTATCACCTGGCATGACGCGGAGATATCGACAGACGTTGCAATCAGCTTTCAGGAGCAAGTAGGATGCGATCACATATGGTAAGCGGCGTGTATTGGGTAGTCGCGGTCGACCGCAACCAATAATACAGCCTTTCCGGGTGGCCGGCCGCAGGCAGCAGATCAAGCAGGTGCAGCAAGAAGAGCACAGGAGACATCAAGGTAGGCAGCTGGGCGTTCCACTTGGAACGATTTGGGAAAGTGCCTCAAGCTTCCGTGTTTCGCAGATCATGAGCGTGGCCGGAAGTCAACGGTTGACGAGTACGACCAGCCGACAGCCAGCGGGGCGCACATGGGGAATGGTACGCAAATTTGGCATTGCGGGGAAGGGAAAGGGCACACGGGGGTACCTATGACCTCTTGGGTCCTTCCGCGGTGGTGTACCCAGGGGACTACTTGGAGAACGAGCTGGAGCTCCCCGCGCCTGAGAGGCGTCATTTGGAGGATATTGCCAAGGTGAGCACTGCCCCCCACGCAAAAGTGTTGAGACTTGTATGGGATTGCTTAGGGCGACGCCGCACGGTGACAACCCGTAATCCCGCACGACGTCCTGCAGGCCCTTTCACACGTCCCGCCGTTCCAAAGAGACCGAATAGCAGCCCAATTGATGAAGCAAAACTATCTGCCAGCCCTGCTGGACCAGTTCAAGGTGCGAGGGCCCGCATTGGGGGTAGCAAAGAGCGGGGGTGGCTCACCGTGCGCAAAATAGCGGGGAGGCCAAGCTGTTCTGGGCCCTCGTAATCTCGTCACAATGGCGGCCTACCGCATGCGAGCAGTGCGGTGTTTGGGTTGGCGCGAGCTAGTCACGCCCGGGGTTGATGCCTGAAGCCATCAGCCAGCTGCGCGTGACCTGTGCATTCCCGCACCCATGACAGCAATGCGAGGACCTGGAGGACAGCGAGGGACTCACGCACATGTATGCGATTGTGCGGAGCGCGATCATGCTGAACGACAGCAGCGTTCTGGAGGAGATGCTTCGTGAGGAGCACGTGATGGACGTCCTGGGCGCGCTGGAGTACGACCCGGACGTGAAACAGCCGCAGAAGCATAGGGATTTCCTGCAGAGCCACGTGCAGTTCAAGGTGCGCCACGGGAGGCTGGCGCCGGGTTGTTCGCGTATGGAGCCAGGGGGTCCTGGCCATGCCTAGATAGGCACCCAGGGGTGGCGTGACTATGTCGAACAGTGTTGATGTTATGGGCCGGGAACGCAATGAAGGTTATTTGTCGTTGCGCCTTGCGCCATCTCGCCGCGCAGGAGGTGGTACCCATCTCGAATCCGCAGATTTTGGCGAAAATCCACCAGACCTATCGGATACAGTACTTGAAGGACGTCATCTTGCCGAGGTGGGCTCGGCGCACTGATCCTGGGAAGGAGGACTGACGGGTTATCCAACCGGGCATCCTAGCTTCGATTGTGGAGCAAGTATAACAGCCTTGGGTTTCGGGGTATTCTTGCGCGCGCTGGAGAAACTACGATGCGCCAGTACTACACATCGAAAGTCCATCCGACTGCACGTGGCCGACCGGCCCGTCTATGGGCGCCTTTTGGGGGGATAATCGCTCGAACCTGCGTCGCGTTGCGTGGCGCTGCAGGTCCCTGGACGATGCGACGTACGCAACGCTGTCATCGCTGGCGCTGTTCAACAATATGGAGGTGGTGGGGGCGCTGATGGCCGATCCCAGCTTCCTGCCGCAGCTGTTTCAGCGGTTGCAGCAGACGGACCCCAGCGACACGCAATGGCACGACCTGGTGGCTTTCCTGCAGGTGCGCTGCGTCTTGTCACCGGAGGGCGCTCTGGCTGGTGGACCGAAAAAGCCATCGGGTGTATGAGCGGGGTCCGTGTAGCGCGTAGGCGCTCGGGGTTTGGGGTCTCGCGTCAACTGGCGGACCATGAGTGGGGGAGTGCGATAGGGGGCGAGGTTGACCAGTCGCAGGGCTAAGCATCCAGCCTGGCGCAAAATGAAGTGGTCTTTATGCCCGAGCGCAGGAGTTCTGCAGCTTGGCGCGGCACTTGCAGCAGCAGCAGCGGGCCTCCCTCTTCAACAGGCTCATACAACTGGGCTTGTTCGAGGTACGTCTCAGTAAGGTCCGGGAGCTAGGGCATGGTTATCAACTTGCCTTGGTCGCAATTCTTGCCCCATGGGCAGCGGTAGACACGCTTGCAATAACAGAATGGGGACGCGTGTGTGCACGCGATCGTAACGTCAACGCTGAATGCGGTCCCTTTTCCGTACCGGGTGTTTACGGGTTTGCGCAACAGGTGGTGACGCGGATTATGCTTCACAGCGCTGAGGACGTCAAGCTGAAGGCGACGGATATCCTCATGTCATCGATGCAGCACGACGTCTTGGCGCTGCGGGAGTTCCTGTACAAGCAGGTGACTTGTGGTGGCTGGGGAAATGGGCTTTATTGGGAGGCGCCAGTGCCGGGGACCCAAAAAATGCACGTGATGTTGGAGCGAGACCCCCGCAGGTCAAGTCCTGCACTCTCCAAAGACCATGCTGTGCTTTCATGCAGTGTCCGTGCGCGTGCGTTCCACGGTATGGCACTGTATCGCGCACCACAATTCTAAAACCTTGGTCCTTTGCGTGACTGCAGCCGGATCATACGCTGTTCGGGCTGCTGGTGCACGAGCTGACGGACGGACGCGACACGGGCCTAGCGGAGCAGGTATGCCAGGTGTTAAAAAGGCCGCGGGCAGTCCCATTGGGAGAGCGGTCGGCTTAAAAGGACCTGTGCTGTGGCGCCGCCAGAGGGGCCAGCTGCACAAATCTGTTCAGGGGAAGCGTGGACCGAAATTGGTCGGGGTCGATCGCCGTCAACTTGATTCTCTGGCCCATCAACTGCCATTCGGCCTCCTTTTGGGCTTCCCGGAAGGAGCGGACCACCACATTTATATGTGTATGGCTGGCGCCGATGGTTCCCCCAGGGGACTTTGTGCGCCCCTTTTGGAGCAGCTGTCGAGGGGCTCTCCCGGGTGTTGAAACGGTGCCCCGCAGGTGTGCGAGGCCATCAAGCTCCTGATGGATCCCGATACGATGGAGCAGCCTGTAGAAAAGAACGAGTTCCTGGAGGTCTTTTACGACAAGTACCTGGATAAGCTAATCGGGGTCATTCTCAGGCGAGTGAGAGCGGGGGCATTGTCATCAGGACATTGCATGAGAAGCCGGATTCCGGCGGTACACCGAGCGGTCGACTCAGCCCATCCGTTGATCAACAATTGGTCCAGAGACGAAAAATTTAGCCAGCTCCACCTCCCCGGTTCCCCCCCTTCTGTTGCTCGCAGCGATTCAAGCATCAACTCGAACGGCACACGCACGGTGCCGGCCACCACGCTGGGTCTTATCCTGGAGCTGCTCAGCTTTTGCGTGCAGAACCACTCGTATCGGATACGCTATTACACGCTCCGCAACCACCTGGTGGAGAAGGTGCTGCGGCTGCTACATCGGCGCGAGCGGTGGCTGGTCTGTGCGACGGTGCGCTTCATGCGTGTGTGCGTCGCACTGAAGGAGGACTTCTTTACCAGGTAGGTCTGAGACCCGTCGCCGTTACCGTCCATGGGCCCGCAAAACGTTCATCCGAAGGCCCAATTAATCCGCGGGAAGTAATCTACCTAGCGAAGGTTGCAGGGCCCTCGAACGGCAATTCGACTGACCGGTGCGGTCCACTTGTGCACGCCACCCGTTTCTTGCTGACGCACCTGTGACGTAGGTACCTTCTCCGATACAACTGCTTCGGGCCTATCATGGTGGTCTTCTTCGAAAATGGCGAGCGATACAACCTGCTTAACTCGGCGGTACTGGATCTCATCGACTACATCCGCAAAGAAAACATCAAACCCATCCTCGACCACCTGGTGAGGTGCCGGCGCACAGAATAGCCCATCGAGGGTTTCGCCGACTGGGAATGCTCGCTGTAGCTGCGACCCGTCGTACCATTCAAATGTTCCAGGGGCCCTGCAGGGCAAACGATGTATTTTCTTATTCCAAGCACCGCCCACACAACATGCGGACCGGCCATCGGCGTCAGTGGTGAAGTGTTTTAGGTTCTACCACTTCAGCGACTTTGCTGTTGTCTGCGCCATCCGTGTAGGTTGAGACGTATGGGCACCGCTTTGACGAGCTGACATACGTGGAGACTTTTAAGCAGCTGCGACTGAAGTACGACCAGGCGCCGGAGCGGGCGGGAAGCGCTGGGAATGGGCCCGCAAGCGAGCGCGACGAGGAAATGACGGACGCGCCGGGCGCGGCAGGGCTTCCTGCCGGTTCGGCGGCAGCCAACATGCGCGGCCGGACCTTCGTCTTCTCCGCAAGCGGAGTCTCGCATCAAACCCGCATGGCGGCGCAGCAGGGCCACTTACGAAGACGGAGGCGCGATGACAGGGAGCCTGGTGGGTACTTGCGTGCCGTTTAAGTCAAGTGACTGGTGCGTAGCGCAGGGTGTGCAGCGTTACCGGTATCCATCACTGAGTTCGCATGCCGAGCTTGCTTTGGGTGCTTTAGCATTTCCTTGCGCGCAAAAAACCAAATGCACTTATGCGCACTTCCTTGCTTACATTTTGTTTGCCTGCCCCTTCCTGGCGATGTGCAGACAAGGACGAGGAGGACTACTTCAGTGAGGACGCGGACGATGAGCAGGAGGACGTGCAGCGGCCTCACTCGCACCAGCAGCAACATCACCACGTAGAGCAGCAGCCAGCAGCGCGCGACAGCGGCAGCGCCGCACCCGGCTCAGCTGCGACGAGAGGACACAGCAGCAACAACAGCAGCAGCGGCGGCGCTCACGAAGCAGATTTGGGGTCACGGAACGGGCTTCGCGGCAGTTGCCGCGACGGGCAAGGGTACAGTGGAGCCGGCGGCACGGATAGAGGCGGCGACGCGGGCGCGTCGGGTGGGGAGGCTCCTGCAGGTTCGGGGACCGATGGGGCACCGGCCACCGCCGCAGCTCAGACAGCTCGGGCAGAAACAGCTTCGGCGGCTGCACCCCAGGCAGGCGCTACAGGCACGGAGCAACCTCTGGGCCAGTCGTTGCAGCAGCCACAGGGTACCGAGCAACAGGAGCCCTCGCGGCATTGGCCAGGACTGGTGGATTATGACGACGACGACGATGGGGCCACGGCCCAGGAGGGGCAGCAGCCTTCGGGACAGGGCCAGGAACCGTCGTTACAGCAGCGGCAGTCGGAGCACCGCCAGGGGCAAAGCAACGGGCCGGTGGCTGCCAGCGGAACTGGTCGGAGCCCGGGTCCGGACCTGGGACGGCGATCGCGGAGCGAGCTTGAGGACAGCAAAACGGATGCTGGGGAGGACGGCGGCCCAGCGGAGGAAGGGCAAGAACAGCGGAAACGGCTCCGGGGCGACGAGCCCGCGGGCGCTCTGCATGGCGACTCGAAACAATGAGCCGGTGGTAGCGGGAAAGTCCCACCTACGCGCTCTGCTCCTGTGACAGCGTCGGGGCGCGAAGGGTAGATTGACACGGGTTGCAGATGGAGCGTTGCGTGGAATGCAGCTCCTGGCATTGGGGCTTTAGGTGCAGGTGGGATAGATTCGGGGGCTGTGGGGACGAGGTCAATAGTCGGCGTGTTATGCCGGTTGGTATATTGTCTCCTTGGTCATGCATTTGAACACTGATAACGATGAACGCGTCGGAGAGCAAGGTGTGACACGGGCGTGAGGGGCACCAAATGAGAGCATAAGACTTGGGACGCACGTACGAGTGCAGACGCAGACAATGCTGCAGCGGAGTTGACCAAAAACGACATGCAAATAGCGTTAGACGAGGTGACGCTTGATAAATTTACTGTCCGCATGGTTCTCGCAATGGGACTCCTAGGAGGCACTCCTCGATTGCCGGTGCAGGCATCATTCAGGTGCTCTGGAATAACCCCGCCGGCGATGTGGGGCTGGGTGCTCAACGAGGCGGCACCTGGTCGTACTTTTGTGTTGCTGCGAACAGTGCGCGATGATCGTGTTTATACCACCTCGACAGCATTCATATCCGTGGAATCGCATGGGGCGGGAAAGGTTGCGAGCATGCGCAATGTCTCTTTACATGTCATCAGGGCTATGTACCACGTTGCCACCGGCGGTACTGTGTAACCGCCTATCGGCATTGATCATAGCAAAGCTACTGTCTGCGTGCAGCGTGCAATGTGCTTGCAGAAGCACGCAAGAGCACACCGGTGGTAGTGACTTAGTGGCGCACAGCCCAGCCACCAACGGGTCACATTCCTACACCACACGTGGTGGGTGGCGCCATCGAGTCTTCCGTGATCCTCGAGTGCTGCATGCCCTTTCCGCTGCAGGCGCGACATGCGAGGCGACGACCGTCGAGTCCCTCAACGTTAGCGTACATCTGACTAGGCACGAACCCGCTGCACAATGCAATACCGCACGACCCCATTCTCTATGCCAAACACTGTGGCAAGCTCGCCGCAAAGCATCCATGCCATTCAGCACAGGTTCACGAAATAGCAGTTTTCACGTTGGTATCTGTACATGCGACGTCCATTCGTTGAATGCTCAAAAGCACTAGGCGTCACACACGAAGAGCGTCACGGGCCCCTGCCCATGCATCACGGCCCACCACCGGCACTCCTGCCACAGTGCTCTACTCAACGCAATATATAAACGCACGCAAGTGCCTGGAATCTAGTGACAGTGTACGATACACATGCAAACGCGTCTTTCTGCAAACGACACACGGGCATGCGTGGCCTCCACCAACGCGGCGCATTTTATACCCTGAACTAGAAACACATGCTCACGCAGCCGGCCCGCATCCCTGAACCATGTTTACCCCACCGACCTGATTCCACCAACCCTTACGTTCCCTAACAGCCCATTAGGCCCCCAGCTGTATGGTCCGAATGGCAGGTGCGCCACCGCGCAACCCGCTCCCAGGCCGCTCGCCCCCCAACCGCGAGCCGGGGCCCCGGTTGCTGGTGCTGCCGCTGCGTCCGCTTCCCGCGCTGCCTGCTGACCGGGCCGCGGACACGGGCCGGCTGCCCGACGTGGACGGCGGCGCGCTGTTGCCCGAGGGCAGCCGGATGCCCGCCGCCTCGCAGGCCTCCAGGATGGCCGCCGCGGGGTTGGCGGCCGCCAGGGCCTTGAGCTCCAGCAGCATGGCGCGAGTCACGTCGCGGACCTGAGGGTTGGCGAAGAGCGGAGTTAGTACGGCGGCAAGGCGGCGAGGGAGGGAGCTGGCGTTGTGCGTCCATGGGCCTCGGGAGCCGGATGCCCTGGGACTACGGTACGTGAACCGTACCAACAATTGCATGCGTTTCCGGACAAGCCCGTCAGCTGTAATTGCATCTGCCGTGCGGCTGTTCGTAGAAGCACGGGTTCGTTAAGCGGGGCCCGGGACAGAGCAGCACAAGGACGCATGGTGCCCGGCCCTTCCCAGTCGGGGCAGTCTCGGGCCAGTCCCAGTCGGGGCAGCAAGGCACTCCACGGTCCGGCGCAGCAGCTCCGCGGTGTGATGTCAAGGTGGACGCGCGCGGACTAGCACATCCGCTCACCTCCGCCAGCTCAATGTCCTGTCCTTGCGGCGAGTTGCTGATGCCCAGCCTGCTGCGCAGCCTGTCCGTCCGGCCCAGGGCGCGTTGCAGCTTGTCCCGTTGCTCGTCCAACTGCCGTACCTGAAGGGAAGGGCGAGCACGAACACAGCTTAAAATTGGACTGTGCGCGCCTCAGCAAAGAGCCTCGCGGGCTAATGTGGTTATGACGTTATGATGCCACGTGCACACACCGAAGCAAACGTGACGGGCCCAATGTCGGGCCCTGCAACCGCTGCACTCACCGCTTCCGCCTTACGCCGTGACATATCGTCCACCAGGCCCTGCAGTGACCGCTGCTCCTGCGCCAAGTTGTTCAGGCGCGATTCCGCCACCTGCCAGGCCGAAGGCCAGTGTGGTAACAGGAGTGCGAGGATTAAGTGGGAATCCAAAGCGAGGTGGGATATAAGCCCAGCAGGGAACTTAACCCCCAAGTGCGGCCCAGGCGGAGGTTTGCCACGGACGCAATCACAGCGGCCAGCTCAACAAGCAACACTGATTGGTTACAATTTCGCCGCTGCGCTGCCGCTCTCCGAACGATCCGGGTG
The DNA here is from genome assembly GCA_030267565.1 of Pleodorina starrii. Classification (NCBI taxonomy): domain Eukaryota; kingdom Viridiplantae; phylum Chlorophyta; class Chlorophyceae; order Chlamydomonadales; family Volvocaceae; genus Pleodorina; species Pleodorina starrii. The sequence continues at coordinate 4,278,907 of BRXU01000003.1, forward strand.
TGTCTAGCCAGCGGGCGTGAGCGCACACACGCCTCCCCACCCAGCCGGAGCCAGGGCCAGCGGAGGGGACACGCGAGCTGCCCACCTGGATGTCGCCGGCGATGGCCGCCTCATCGGCGCGCCGCGCCTTCAGCTTGTCGTACGCCTTGTCCAGCTTCTCCCGCAGGGCTGAGCGCTCTTCGAACGCCTCCTTGCTGCTCACCTGCGCAAGGCTCAAGGGGAAGGACGGGATGAGATGGGAGATGGCAAGGGCCAGAAGGGCAAACAGGGCGGTGGCGCAGTTCTCTTTCCTAGCTAAGCACCTCACAGCGGCTCCCGGTAGTCCCCTGCCCGCTTCCTCCCCAGCACTGGTTGGGCACAGCTCACCCCTGCCGTCGCGCCGCTGTCTCCCCCACTAACCCCCCGCCCCTGCGCAGGGCCCGCCCGCACCTTCTTGTACGACTGCGTGAAGTTGGTGTTGCAGGCCATGAGCTGCGCCAGCGTGGCCTCCAGCGCCGCCACCTCCTTCTCTGCCACCCGGATCTTGGCGTCCAGGTCGTCGCCCTCGCGCTGCAGAGCCTCGCGCTCCTGGGCCGCCTTGATCACAAAGTACGCCTGTCCTCGGACGTGGCAGCAGCAGCGGCAAGCAACAGCAGCAGCCGGGACCGGCAGAGTCAGCGGCGGCAACACCGACATACGGTACCAACCCAGCGATGCGTGCGAGGTGGCTTCAAGCTCAGGCACCGTACAGTTACGGTCCCGTACGGTGCGAGCCGCGCAGCGCGAGGATGGGTGCAGATGCGCAAAAAAATAAGCGAATGATGCGAAAGCGAAAGCTGTGCTTTTCAACGGCCGAGGGCGCGGGCAGGGCGCGCTACGTGATAGGCAGCCGAGTCAAGGGCGCCATGCGCTCAGCGGAACCGACTTGGTTGCGACGGCGCACCCGGCAGGACGCCCCTGGAAGGAAGAAGCAATCACGGGGCCTGGGAGCAGGGTCTCAGCCCACACCGGAGGACACTGCACGACCTCGCCGACACGAGCAAGACATGAAACCATGTTTAGGGCAAGCAAGTCCGAGACGCACGCACGACGGCCGCAGCCGCCTACCTGCGTCCGCTCCTCGCCGTCGTCCTCGGCGGCTCCGCGGTTCTTGGCTGACATGATCTCAAACTTGGCCTGCAGCTTCTCGCAGCGCAGCAGCCGCTCCTTGAGCTCCAGCGTGATGCGGTGCACGTCCTCACGCAGCAGACGAAGCTCCGCGCGCAGCCCGTCCCTGCAGCGGACAACAACACAGCACGACAGGGCGCACCAACCGCGGCGGCCGCGACACGTGCGCGCGCGAGAGAGAGCATACTCGTCAAAGGGAACAAGGCCACCGCGCAAAGGAGCGAACGGGCCAACACGCGTGCATGCGTGTGTGCTGTGCTTCCGTTCCGTGGCCCCAGGCCCTCCGAGCCTTGACACCCTCCCAGCCCCGTCTCGTTGGGCCTACCCCCTGCAACTGCCCCTGTGCCCCTGCCCCGGGTGCCGCCCGACCCACCGACCCACCGACCCGCAGATCCACCAACCCACCGACCCGCCCGCTCACCTGTGCACCTCCACCTCCTGCTTGCGCTCCTCCATGGACAGCGCCAGCTGCGCCTTGCGGTTCTCCAAACTGAACACCTCGTCCGCGTGGGCCGCCAGGATGTCCCGCAGCCGCTTCACCTCCAGCGCCAACACGTCGTGGTCCACCAGCGCCTTCTCGCGGGCCTCCACAGCCGCCTTGACCTGCGGCCGGGGCGGACAAGCGGAGGGAGGGAGGGCGAGGGATTAGGAGTGAGGATGGAGGCGCGGGGCGAGGTCAAGGGAGGGCAGCGCGCGGGGAAAGAGACAGCCCAACTGGGTCGAGAGGGACCACAAGGGCCAAGTGCACAAAGGGGTCACTCAACTCGCCCTCGCACTCACTCGGCCGGGACGCCGCAAAGACAACCGACGCCGCCCTCCGAACCAAATACCTCCCGCACCTCGTCCCTCTCTCCTGCTTCCTCTCGACCGCCGCACGCACCCACTGTCTCCGCGCGCCAATCTCTCCCGCATCCCACGCACCAACCGGCAACCGGCCCGCCCACCCACCTGGCGCGCCACCATGTCGTTCTCCAGCTTGAGCGTCGAGATGGTCTCGTCCAGCTTGGCCTTGTCCGCCCGCAGCGCCCCGTTGGCCCTCCTGGCCGCCAGCAGATCCTCCTCCGCGCGCTTCACCTGCTCCAACAGCATGCTGTGCTCCTGGCACACGCCGTCCAGGATGCCCGTCAGCTTCTCGATGCGCGCGTTGAGCGCCCGCGTCTCCTCCTCGCTGCGCACGCCGCCCGCGCGCGCCACCTTGCGCTCCATCTGCTGCAGCTGGAACTCAACATTGTACAGCAGCTCCTGCTGCCGTACGACCTGCTCGTCCAGCGCGTGGATGCGCGCCGCCAGGTTCTTGTTCTGGCCCTGGCCGCCGCTGATCTCGCTGATGAGCTCGCGCTCCTTGGTGCGCAGCTCAAACAGCACCTGACTGCGCCTGTACTGCTCCTTCTTCAGCAGCTCGTGCTCCTTGAGGACCGCCTTCAGCCGGGCCTCCTCGCTCTTGCGGAGAGCCTCCAGCTCGGCGGCCTGAGCGCGTTTGGGATGTAAGGGGTGTCAGGGAAATGGGTGAGAGAGCGTGCGGAGAGGCGAGGGGACAGGACCAGCGGGCGGTAGCAATGCACCGCGTGCGGCAGATGGGTGTCAAGACAGGCGAGTGCGAGCACGGATCTGGCACACCTTTCCAGCCCGAGGTGCTTGCAGTAGGTAGCAGGGCAGGCGAGGCGAGCGACAGGACAGTGCCAGCAGCCGCGGCAGCACCCCGCCATGCCCTGGCCGCCTCGCAATCCGCGCCCCAAACCCCTACTCTCTCTTGCGTCTTGCCTCGACCCCTTCTTCCTCAGCGATCCGTATATTTTGACCCTTTTACCCAGACAGTCAGCACTGATGTTTTGGACTGTTTTCGATACCCGTCCTCCCCTGCCCTGCCCTGCGCCTCGCACCTTTGCCTCCATTGAGTCCAGGTTGGAAAACTCGTTCTCCAGCTTGCGCTTCAATACCGCGAACCGCTTGCGCGCAGCATCCAGCTTTTGCCTGCACGAGCAGGGGATCGTAAAGGTCATGGAAGACCGGCACATAACCGGGAGGAGCAGGTGCTGGCGGACGCCGGAGAGCACGGGAATGCGGCGCGGACGAGCCCTTTCACTCACCACCACCCCAACCTCCTTCGCAACAATTCGTCCAAAGCCTGCAGTGTAGTATCACCGGCGGTGAGGCGCCCAGTGGGAGGCCCAACCAAGACGGTGCCCTGACGCAGCCCGCGCCCCTCCTCCCCGCCCCACCGCCTGCCCACCCCCGCACGCACCGCTTCACATCGAGCTCCTCCCGCGAGAACTTGTTCTCCGCCGTTCGCTGCGCCAGCTCCGTTGCGGCCTTCGACAACGTGGCCTTGACCAACTCCACCTGGTTGGCCAGCTCCTCCTGGCGGGACTGCTCCCGAGACAACACGTCGCGTTGCTTGGCCTGAGTTGGGGAAAGGGGGGCAGGCGCGGCGGCGTTGCGGACGGCGAGGCGAACGAGGGGCGTCAGCCAGCGGGTGGGGTACGCAGGGTGTGAGCGTCCAGCACGCGGCGAAAGGAGCGGATTCGGGGAGTGACGACCTCGAGGCTGTTTTGTTGCTTCGCTCTGGCAGCTGCATCCACGCGCGGCTGAGCACGGCGGTGCCCCCCTTGGAACCTTACGAGGGCGTGGGCCCCGCCCCGCCCTCGTAATCACATGCTTCAAGTGGCGTTACACGACGCTTATACAACCTCCAGACTGCACGTCGGCCCTTTTACTTCTGCCTCGACCGCCTCGTAAGTCGAGACGCCTCCACCACGCTCCCTCGGCGCTCTGCTCCGTGTGCCCCGTGCAGTCCAGAAACACTGCAGCCGTCAACGCAGCCCTCCCTGCCGCCCCACTCACCACCTCCCGCTCGTAGTAGGCCACCCGCGCGTCCGCCTCCTTCGTGTTGAGGACCTCGTTCTCCAGGAAGCGCGCCTGCGCGTCCAGCTCGCGCTTGCGCTCGCGCAGCACCTCCTTCTGCAGCGCAAACTGCTCCGAGGCGGCGGCGATGGCGGCGTCCCGGTGGCGCATGGCCTCCACCGCCTCCTCCCACTGCCGGATGAGGTCCTGCCGCTCCACGTGCAGCTTGCGAAAGTCCTCCGCCGCCTTGTCCAGCTGGATCTGAGCGGCCTGGGTCTCCACAACCTCGGTCTCCAGCTCGTCCTTGCGGGCCGTCACCTGAGGGAGCGAGGGCGCGGAGGAGCGAGCGACAGCGGGAGAGGAACAGGACAGACGACAAAGTTATAAAAGCGGGGCGGACGAGGGGAAACGTGGGCTAGACGGGCGATCAGGCGGGCCAGCCGTCGCCTCAGGGTCCCACTTGTTGGCCCCGCTGCCATCAGTTCCAAGCGCACTCTACGGCTCCAGCACACTCCACATCGCCCTTTCCCGACCCTCCCCGCGTGCCCGGTGGTCACGCCTTCACCTCCTCGCCCCAGTCCAGGCCAACTCGCTTGTCTCCATGCCCCGCTTCCCGACCCATCCCCGCCCTTCTCCCACGGCACCTAACCCCTCCGGCCCCCGGTCCACGCTCCAGCCCCGCACGCCCCTGCACTGACCTGCTTGCTGACCCTCTCCAGCTGCATAGTCAGCTCCTTGACCTTGGCGTCATCCGCGTGGCGGTACTTCTCCAGAGCCGCATTGTCCTCAGCCTGCGGGCAGCAGCGGGCGGGTGAGGGGCGGGGGCAGGTAAGGGCCACGTGCAAGCGGGAGGTACGCGGGACCCGAGGGCGGTGAAGCGAAAGGGTGGCCGAGGCATCAACTTCCAGGCCGCCCTGCCCCGGGGTGGGATGGTAGCTCGGCAGCCCAAGACCGAGGAGGGACTGCACCCACCCACGAGGCCGTGGGTGACGATGTCTACGTCCAAGAAGCAGAGCGGAGCGCAAGCGCAGGTCTGCTGGGGATATGTAGCGGCAGACCATGTCTGCTGGTCTTGCACCCAGAATGAGCCTTGGAAGAGCGCCAGGTTGTGCACTGGTCCGCAACCACGAGCGGGCGCGAAGCCGGAGGTCTGAGCGGTTCGTGCGCGAACCTGGGCCCCGGCCGGTATGGCTTGCGGCCACATCCAGCCCCGTCCCCCGAGGTACAGGATTCTTGCGGCCGTCCGCGGGCGACCGCCTGCCGAGCCCTCTCCCCACCGGGCGCACAGCCATGATCGCATACCCTTCCTGCCGCCCACACCTAGCCCTGCAGGCTGTCGTTTGCGCTGGACCCCATGCCAGCAACCCTTCCGCTCCGCCTCCCAGACCCTCTGTTCCGGCTAGCAGGCCGAGATGCTGCTTCACAGCAGACCTTGCTGACACAAGCCCGTGGCCGGCTGCTGCACTGATCCTGCCCGTTTGGGGCGGGCACCGTGCCCGTTTCGGGCGGGCACCGTAACAAGGAGCCGATTTAGAACGATCTGGTCCACAGATGCCTGCCAGGCAGTCAGCGGGTCTGTAGCTGCGCCTGGGGCAGCCTCCGCTCCTCGTAAAACCGCTGTGGAAGGAAAGCGGCCTGTCCCTGCTGGCGCCAACCACCAGAGGCCCGCTCCGCGGGGCAAGCTGTCGGCAGCACCCCATCCTGCGACTCCGCATCACTGCCGCCGCCGCTCCCGGCGGCGCCGCTGCTGCTCCATCGGTAGGAGCACTGAGGCGCCGTCCGGACTGCCGCTGCCGCTGCTCCTGTGCGCCAGCAACTGCATCACGTGCTCCCGCTATTGACGCTAGTCGTACACGCCTCGGTCCTGCCGCTTCCTCTCAGTGCCTCCAAGGATGCCCCGAAACCGCGAGACCCCGCCCAAGGCCGGGTGCGCCAACAGTCCAGGCTGCCGTCGCCGGTCGGCCAAGTGTTCATGTGCGGCCGAGAACTGGGGTCCTGCCTGCCGCTGCTGGCGCCTTCGTGCAACAACTCGGTGTGGCGCGCACTTCCACGGGTGCCAGATGAGGCACCCTGCCGAGCGCTGTCTCCCGGCCCGGCGTATTTGCCGCACTGTCCCGCCCTTCATCCTTTTCCCGCCCCTCCCTCGCTGCAGTTGCCCGCTCGTTCCACGTCAATCGCAGCTTTCCCAGCCAACCCAGTTCGCTGTCATGTTTCCCAGGACGCTCCCCGGGCCCCGTCCCTTCCCAGAGTTGAGCCCTGCGGGCCCGCCCCTCGCCCCTCCTCCCCCCGCTTTGCTCTGCTCCGTTCCGCTCCCTCTGCCCACGCGCCTTTTGCCGCTCCGCCAGCGCCCACTGCTCCAGCTCATCCTGGTTCCAGTTCATCAGCATCTTGAAGTGGTCCAGCTTCTCGCTGTTCTTGTATATTTGGTTCTGCAGGCTGTTGATCTTGTCCGCCAGCTCAGCGCGCTCGGCAGCCATCTTGGCAACGTCCTTCTTGATGCGGCTCTACGGGAGGGGGCGCGGGCGGGCGGTCAGGGCGCTGAGCGGCTGGGCGAGAAGGCGCGCTTCGTACGACAGCAGGCTGGAATAGTATAAGCAGGCTATGGGCGCTGGCCACTGGAACAGGCTAGGACCTCCTGAGCCCCGTGTCCGGCGCACCGTTTCCCGCTCCGCCATGGCCGTGAGGTGCTTCTCGCTGTCGATCTCTTTGTTCTTGGCCTCCACCTGCAGACGGACAGGACGGCAGACGGGACGTAAAGGGGGGGCTAGGGAATAAACGCAATCGGTCGGGATGGGGAGCCCCAGGGATGAGCCCGCAGCCCTGCACACCCCGGGCGACGGGCCGTTGGTACCCGCCAAACCGTCCCCCACGTGGTGCCCAACCGCACTGCTCAGCCACGAACGCGCGCCACCCACCCGCGTCTGCGTGTACTTCAGCTCCTGCTGCACGTTCTTCAGGTGCTCATCCATGATGTGCAGGCGGTCGTTGTTCTGTTCCAGGGCTCGGTCCGTCCGCTCAAGCCTCCGTTCGAGTTTCTACGCGCAGCACCGACGGTGTTTTTGTTATGGGGCTGGGCTGGCCTGACACGTCCACGTTCGGGGGCTGACTGGGCCTACCGCGTTCTCCACGTATAGCTTCTCATTCTCCGTCCCCCGGGCAAAGGGAGGCAGGAATGACAGGTCGACCTCCTCGTCATCATCCCCAAGTTCCTCTGCAGGATTATCAATACGGTGCGCTGAGAGTTTTGAGGGTGTAAAACAGTCGTGCGTGCATGCTGGAGTCTATCTAACGCACCGTCTGCCCGATAGGGGTCAACACCAGCCATAGCTGATATGAAATGCGAGGGGCAGCAAGGCCCCGAAACAGCAAAAGCCCCTTATAGCTGTGCCAAAGACGCTTAGAAACACGGTCCGCGGACAATTTGTTAATGCTAGAATGAACCCCTTCACGGTTACAAAGCGAAGCTGTGCATATGATTGTATATAGCGGCTAAATGTGCCAAACCAAGGTGCCTCTGACTCTCTTCATTAACCGTACTGTCGTACGTTGAGCCCGAGTACCCGGTAAAGCCTCAGAGTTCCTCAAGGACTGGCCCTTTCACTTGGCTGTGCCGCTCTGCTAGCGTGTAGAAAGATGCCGTTCAAGCGCTACGTTGAGATTGGCCGTGTGGCCCTCATCAACTACGGGCCCGAGTTCGGCAAACTGGTGGTCATCACTGATGTGATTGACCAGAACAGGGTGCGTTGCTTCTTACTGCACCCTGGATAAGTTGTTCATTCTCGTAGGAACAGCAGAGCCGCCTTGGTCAGTCCCGGCCGCCGCATTTGCCGCCTTCAGCCAGAGTCCGCTGGAAAATGGGCCTCCTGCGTTTCAAGCGTTTATTGCATAATTTATTCCTTGCATGTAGGCTCTGGTGGACTTCCCCGACCAGGAGCGCCGCGTGGTGAACTTCAAGCGCCTGGCGCTTACAGACTTCAAGGTGGACATTAAGCGCCATGCGCCGAAGAAGGACCTGAAGAAGGCCCTTGCCGATGCTGGTGAGTTCAGCCAGCGTCCCCGAAAACGAAAAGTATGAAGTCAGGTTGAGTTGGTCGGCGCATGGGCTTCGGCGATACAGCTCTGGACTCTGGACATCCTACATCATGAATTACAGCCCAGCAGCGGTTGGCTGGCTTTCTGACCAACTCAGCACCGGTCTTGGTTGCGGAGGCTGACACCTAACCGCGCGGGTGGCTGCACGGGTTTGAAGCCTGTCGGGGGGCCGCAGCGCATCGTCCACTAGCGAGCCGGCGTCGTCTGCATTTGGATGATCCTCCTGGGTTTCAGTAACCCATGGTCAGAACCATTACTTCCTCCAGCCAGTCCGGCAGTCAGAGCTGTCTATCGCCGTCGTCTCCCCTATGAGCCTACGGGAGCGGCGGTCGTAGGGCTGTAATGACCCCCCGGTGAATCAACTTCAGAGCAACTCCTGAGACGGGCTTCTTGCAGTCTCTTCATATTGGAACTTCATGGATCTAGACACCATCCGGCCATGAAGCCCTGGCGACCTAGCTATTCAGCGCTTGAGGGTTGCTATTGGGAGTGCTGGTGTCACAGTTTGAGGCTTCGCAGTGCTGAGGGGTCAGGCTCATGGAGCGGCTGCAGAAAGCCGCAGCATCATTCCCTCCCGGGGTCTTTGGGTAGCTGCGTGGACGGCTGCTGGGTACACTGCGTCGGCTAAGGGCGTGGCGCATTGACAGGAACGCGCGCAGATTTGGCGCATGCGCCGTGGGCAACGTGGCTTGCGTTCAGCAGCTGCGAATGAGCTGCATGGCACTGTGCGCTACATGATTGCATTCCCCGGCGAACGCATATCGTGGGCATACTTGTGGGGTATTTGTCGAGGCGATTTTAATTGTTTGTAGCTACGGGGGGGCCATTTGGGTCAGCCACTGTCCCCTTGCCCCTCTTGGGGCTGCGAGGTCCAAGTCACTGTGGAAACGCCGTCTGTGCTTAAGCCAATCTGTGGCGGCGGATGTTGGGGGTTTCGGATGCGTTGTTTGGCTCGTGTTGCCGGAGCTAGTGAACCGAGATCGTGCGGAGCACATCAGGAAATTCTGCTCGTGTCCGTCAAGGTCTGGGGGGTCATTGTGTCGCGCCGTGTGAGCTAAACCCTAACGGGAGTTCGGGTTTGTCTCTTTCCCATGGGAGTCGATTCCTCAAATTCGAGCATTGATTGCCATCCCTCGGCGTTGCACCGGCACACACATACCCCGGTTCAGCTTTTCCATCCTGTCCCGATGGGAATTCAACCTCCCACCCGTTACATCCCACCCCTTTTTCAGACGTGGTGGCCAAGTTCAAGGCGTCGTCCTGGGGCCAGAAGCTGGCCAAGCAGGCCGCCAAGGCCGAGATGACGGACTTCGACCGCTACAAGGCCACCGTCGCCAAGGCCAAGAAGGCCCGGGCCGTCCGCAAGGTGTTCAACGCCCTTAAGAAGAGCGCGAAGTAAACGCGTGCGGCCGCCTAGTGGTCAACGCGGTTACTACCGTTGAGCATCGTAAGCAGCAGCAGCGGACGCAGTGGAGGCGGGGATCGTGGCGTGGAGGTGATGGCCTCTGGCGACGGCCGCGGCGGCAGCACGGCGGGCGGATCGGGACCGGAACCTGACCCCCGTGTGGGCGGCTCGCCTAGGATTCTGTGTGGGGATGGCCACACGAGGTTGCGGGGTCATGTCGCCGGCCTTTGTAACCGCCAAAAGTGATGAGCAATGTCGGTGTCCATCTGACCCTTACGAGGGGTCTCGACATACCGGTAGCTGGCGCATTGTCCTGGAAGCAGCAGAGTCACTTCGCCATCAGGAGCGCTTTGTCAGTCATCTGAAGAAGGGCCGCCTTGGCAACCTTGTCTCTCGTTCACAGCCAATATACGGCAAATGTGAGCCAGTGCAGCTGACAGTGTTGGTTTATCAGTTTATGACGAATATAGGCTGATGCCTTTGGTGTATGTTAGGCTGCATGAACGTTGGGGCTATGCAGGGTTCCTGGTTAGCTGGAGCTGCAGAGTGCGGCTTTACGTACAGGTCGCAGAACATTAAGTTTAGGGCTCACAGCTTCAGTCTTGTACGGGGAAGTGATGTTGCTCGTATGCAAAACGCCGCGAAACGGGACAACAGCCGGTCAAGTCGCTGCCAGATCAGGAGTTCCGCCAGCCTTCCTTCCCACCCAGTCCTGCATAGCTCCCCCCGAGCACAATCCTCCCTTCTGGCCACGCCTCGCGCGCAGCTCACACGACAGTACCGTACCGACGCAATCTTTTTGCGAGTAAATAATTAACTGTTTGGGGCCTCGCAAAGTGTCAAACAAAACTCGGAAGGGTCCCTCGCAAATATTTAAAGTTTCAAGAAAAACTCCCAAGGCATCTCGCAAAATCTTCTCGCAAATATAAATTATTTGCCGCGAGCTGCGGGTGGTGGGGGAGCTGTCGGGGCCGGCGGGGAAGGGCTGCCGGGGCTATGGTGGGCACGGCCGGTCGGGGAGTGACAGCGGTGGAGCCAACGGGGGCCGGCACGTCCCAGCCGGCAAGGGGCCGTGGCAGGCGGGGAGGAAGGGCAGCGGGGTGAGCGGGTGGACAGGCTGCTGCACGGGGGAGGGGAGTCGGGAACGCGGGAAGGCCTGTACGAAAGGCATGCAGCCCAAGGCCAAGCCCGTGGCTGTGGGGCGGATGGGTGGCGTGAAGCAGGTACGGCACCCGGTATTTCCAATTCCTTCAGTAGAATGCCTTTGCTCTGACGATAAGATGCGAATTCGCAAACTATTACATACGGCTCAAGAGCTCGCAAATTTCAAACGTTTACAAATAAACTCCTAACGGCGCCTCGCAAAATAATGGCGTTCACATATCCAAATTTTAATTATTTTCTGGCCTCGCAAAATAACCGCGTCGCAAAAAGATTGCGTCGATACGGTATCAAGTTCGTGGGCGCTGACAAGCGGCTTACTGCATCAGACCCCCTGAACCTAGACCCAGAGCGGCACGACGCGATTCCAGTGGCGGCTCACGGCTGTCACAAAGACACAACATGCTAACGTGTCCCGTCCAACAAGCGGCTCGGGCTCGCTCGCAGCACCCCACAAGCACGGCGAATCGGAAGGCCGCGCCGCGAAGTCACTCGCGCTCACGCCGTGGCCACGTGCTGGGCCCCAGCCAGCGCCGACGGGAAGAAATGGCGCTGCAGAGTCGCCGCCACCGCCTCCGCATCCTGCCGCAGCGAGCCGAAGTCCAAGTCCGGCACGTTGCGGTGGCTCTCTACTGCACGCTTGGCGGCGGCCTGCGCGCGGCAAAAGGCAGGTAACGGCAGCAGCAGGAAACGACCTTGCGAATCCAACGTGTTCGACTGGAGGAAAGCAACCCATGGGCCACTTTCCATGCCCCCAATCCCGGATGAAGCTTTTACCCTTAGGGTCCACACCCATGGGGCTAGCCTTTCAGCCTATCCCGGCCATATCAGAGGCACAAGTACCCCACATTGCTGGCAGGCTCGTAACGTCTTAAGGGGAGTCAACTGGAACGAGCTACCGTCCGTCCCGCGAAAGAGAAGACCCCACCGGGACGGCCAAAGAGACACAAACCACGTGCTACGCCACGCACCATGCCGTACGCCAGCGCGTGCACTGGGTCCTGCTGCTGCAGCAGTGCGGCGATCATGCCGGCGACCAACGTATCCCCTGCGGAGGGAAGGGGGGATGCCAAGAAGGGAGAGGGGAGAGGACGCGCAGGTGGGGCCGCACAATGTTGGAGTCGGGCGGTGAGCTGGTAAGGAGGAGCGCGGGGAGCCGGAAACATGGCGGGAACGAACTGCTGCAGCCGTAGCGAACAAGACCCTGACAAGACGGCAGCGGGCCCCCTCCTTGGGGCCGTCCCACACGGACACACATCAAGCGCAACAGCCCTGAACGCGGCAGGGGCGGAGGCTGAGAGTGCAATGCGGCCCTGGTACTGGCTGCAGCAATAGAGCCCCCGGGGCCGGGGACTGTGTGACTCTTCCGCGGCGCACTTGCCACCCCGCCAAACCCCGACGCCCAGTGCGACACCCCGTGCGAACACGACCGCACCGCACCTGCGCCGTTGACGCTGACCACCTCCGCCGGCAGTGCCCGCAGGTGCGCCACCTGCACCGCCACCTGCACGCGGCTCCGCAGCGGAGGAGTCATTACTGCGGCTTGCGGCGCCGCCGCCACAGGCCTCGCCGCCGGCTCGTGCGCCGCATCCGGGCCCTCGACTGCCGGTGCGTGTGCCCAGCTCGAGGGCGAAGACGAGGTCGATGCAAGCAGCAGTGGAGATGCGGCATCTTGCGACGAAGCAAGCGGTCCCCGACAGCTGTTGCTGGCGCCGGCCGTGGAGCAACACGGCCCCGCGGCCCCGGCTCCATTGGTCGGTGCTGCCCTGGAGGCAGCGCACCGCGCGGCGTGGATGGTGGCGGCGTGCGGGTGCGCGCGTGGGTGCGGGTGCAGTGGCGGCATGAGGGCCGAGGTTGGCGAGGCAGTGACGCCCCGCCCTGGCCCCCCTGGGCCGAGCTGGGTAAGCTCTCCATGCGGGAAGGCGCCCAGGGCGGCCGCGGTGTTGCTGCATGCGTCCAGGGGCTCCAGAGCGGCGCGCGGCGCGGCGTCGGCGTCAGCGAGAGTGACCAGCGCCGCTCCGAGTGACCCAAGGGTCAGTACCACGCAGGACGTGCCTGCAGGCGGACGGGACGGGGGCGCCGAGGTGCTCGATGGAAGCACCCAGTAAGTACAGTAACCCACATTGAGGACGGTCGAGCACAGCACATGGCCAGCCAGACGGCTCCCTCCCTCCCTCCCTCCCCACACACACGCTCCGCTGACTCCCGCAAGACTCATTCTTCCAATTCGGACCCACAACCCTCACCTGCAGTTTCGTCTCCACCTCCTCTGCGCGCACGCACGCACGCATAAATACACACACGCACGCACACACGCGCGAACGCACGCGCGCACTCGAGCCCGCCAGCCCCACCTTGCGCCAACAGCACCTCCGCGAAGGCCGCCAGCTGCCGCAGCAGCTCCTCCACCAGCTCGGACGGCTCCCGCCCGCCGCCTCCACCACCGGTGCCACCTTTGCTCCCGCTGCCACCCGAGCTGCTCCGCTCCCCGGAGTCGTCCGGCAGCACGGGTCGCGGCAGCAGCGGCAGTCTGGCGGCGCGCCGCACCTCATCCGCCATGGACATGAGCTCAGCGGCGTTGGGCGATACGAACGTAGCGTACGACAGCGCCGGCACCAGGCTGCGATGGGCCATGCGCGCGCAAGGGTAGGCATTTACGGCACGGCACAAGGATCGCACCAGCGGCCCACCTGAAAGGCTACGGTATCGCAGGCGACACAGCGCCGGAGCGGCTCCGCCTCCTTCCCGCCAGCCCACTCACCGCGCGGCCTTGGGCACAGACACGGGCTCTAGGAACACGGGCACGCGGGCCCGGGCGGCAGTTCGGCTCACAAACTCGAGCGCCTCGGCGGACAGATTGGCCTCCGCCAGCAGCATGCAGGCCTGGCCGGAATGGAGTGAGGCGGGAGTGCGGGGAGGAAGTGCGGGGAGGGAGTGCGGGGAGGGAGCGGGGATGGGGTTAAGGCATACACGTCCGGGGCGGCGGGAACGGAGTAGGGCACAGCGCTGCATAGTACAGCACAGCACGCGGAGCAGAGCGATGGGCGATTGGCCTGAGGGCCACAGTCCTCGTCCCCGCATTCTGCTGGGGCCCTCCTCCACGGCCCTCATGCGGTGGGTTGACGCACCGCATCGACACACGGGGGATACCCGGGGGCGGCAACCCGGGACTGGACCAAATCATTCCGTTTACTGAGCCGATTCTGAGCTGAAAAGGGAGCCTTTCTCAGGGGAACGGCCCCTTTCCACCCTCCACGCTCTTTTGTGTGAGTGCTGGCGAGCACCCGCCGCAGTTCCGGGAACGGTATGTATAGGCGCATGTCCGCCCCCTCACCTGCTGTATCTGCGGCTGGCACTCCCTCAGCCGCTCCGGAGTCAGGTGCTGCTCCACCGCCGTAACATCGGCGACGCACGCCGCTACCTCGCCGCCCCTGCGCCAGCACGCACCACGGTAGGGGTTCAGGGCCCGGTAGGGGTTCAGGCCGCCAGCCGCGCAGGCTTTGTTTCACAAGGTCCTTAGTGGCTCCTGAGTGGCCAGAACTGTGAGGCCTCCCTACCTCCACCGCGATGCTCCCTTCCGGACCGTCAACGAGACCGCTCTCCCACTTCTCTGCCCTCCCCTCGCGACATGCGGCCAAGCACGGCTGAGCTCGCCGCTTTCCGGCGCCCCCGCTCCTTCCCATGCCGGTTCCATTCCTTCCCCCTCCGGCCCTTCGCCGGCGCCGTCCCCCCCCCTCCCCGGGTCCCACCTGTCCAACACCGCCGACACGCAGGGCGTGGGCGCTCCCGGGCAGGTCACCAGCTGAGTGAGGTCCAGCCTGGGGCCAGCCATTACGAGCTTGGGATGAGCGGGGTGGAGAGGGGCCCAACGAGAGTGGGGAAATCCAAGCGGTAGATGAAGCCACAGCAGCAGGCCACAGGGTGGCCGGCATCCATGCGGCCCTGACAGGACACTAACCGGGCGACGGGAGGCGACGCGGACTGTGCTCTGCTGCTACTGCTGCCGCAGGTGCACGGGCCAGGGCAGCGGCCTCACCTGAGGCGGCGCAACGAGGCGGTCAGGAAGGCGCCTGCCGTGTCGTCTCCGACAAGCGAGACGAACACGGGGGCGGGCCGATCCGGGGGCAGCAGGCCACTGAGGGCCTCAGCCATGTTGCGGCCCACGCCGCCTGGCACCTGACGAACCTGTTGATCCGGAGCGAGAAGAGGGCGCAAGGCGGAGGATGATGACGACGGCACAGGGGGACGGTGCAGGGGGGTGGATGGCACATGCTGGTCCGAGTCACAAATCGAAACGTCCTACCTGGCCGGGGACCGACGTGCCTCGCTGTACATCCACGGAGCTCGGCTGAGCCTGTGAAATTGAGCGCGGCCCTGACTTGGATTCAGGCCTACTGTAATGCACTATCTTACAAAGCTGCGTTTACGTTCCCCTACACAAGACTAATTGCACCTGTATATCGAGGCATACGCCACCCACGATGACGAGCGGTCCATTGGACGCCGCAAACCAGGGCGCCTCGCTACGAGCGCCGGGCGGTGAGGACCCGCCCTGCTGTTCAGGGGCAAGGTGGGCAAGAAGCACTGCTAATCTGCCATCCGCCATCTTTCTGAATTCATGCAGGCAAAAAAACTAGGGCTTAAAGTTTAGCGGAAAAAGGGCTGGACGAGAGTACGAAACCAACAAACTCAACGACTAGCCGCCTAGAGCCTACAGACAAAAGGCTGGCAAGACTATATTCAGTAGTCATGTCATGTAGTTGAACCGCGATCAAAGACTACGTACTAACTCTCTCGGCGCGTCTGCGCAGCGGCGGCGCAGCGCGCACAGCACTAACTTTGCGGCAAAATGGTGTGGTTCCACTGCGAGGATTGCGGAGATACCATCAAGAAGGTCAGTTAAAGCTTGAGGAACGAACATCTGAGTTTTAGAAACCTGAAGACAAACGTTGCCTTTCTTGTCCGCAGCCAAAGCTCGTGAACCACTACCGGTGCTGCTCTGCGAGCCGTTTTTCGTGTGTGGATTGCCTCCAGTACTTCACGCGGGCGACAGTGAATGTAAGGAGGGTCGGGCGGCGGTGGCGGCGGTGTCGCGTTGCCCCCCGCATGTAAAACAGATTACCTGAGAATGTATTGCTACCAATTTACGCTCGTTTCCATGGCACGATATAGAGTCTAACGGCGCCGATGGCTGCGGTTACAAATTATTCCGTTCGCTTTGCTATGCAGGGCCACACGACTTGCGTCACTGAGCATGAAAAATACGCGTTGGCAGCAACGAAGCCCGGTGGCTTCGCTGCTGGAGGCCTACCCGGCAGCCGGGAAGGCGGTCCTGCAGCTGGTGCTCCTGCGGAGCCAACCGGTCTCGAGTTCTTGTCCACTCGGCCACCTTGGAAGTGCAGGTGCGCGGGGACACGGAGATTGTGAATTGTCTCTGTGCTCACTTCTGCGTTTGCTCGCCTACCGGTATTTTTGCGTCTGGGATTTGGGCTGGGGTAGCGCGCCGTCACCGCCGCCGCTGCCTGCTACCGATAGTGGGTCCCTTCCAATGTCCCGACTGTGCGCACGTCCTTCCCAGTGAGGCCCACATATTAACTCAACGGCTCGCGATGCGGGTGTTCCTCCGCGCTGCAGCGTTTGCAACGTCAACTGCACGAGCCGGGAGACCCTCGTGAACCACGCGGCGGGCGCAAAGCACAAGCGGCGCGCGAAGGCGGCCCTCGCGGCTGCCAACGGCGGCGCCAACGGCAACGCCGCCGCGAACGGCGCGAAGGACGACGCCGCAAACGGCGGCGCAGCTGCTGGTGCTGCAGCGGCGGCGGGTGCGCCCGCGGCCAACGGCGGCGGGAAGCGCAGGATGCCTGTGAGCAGCAGCAGCAGCTCGTCTGACGACAGCAGCGATAGCGACAGCGACGCAAAGAAACCCCAGCAGCCCCCGGCCAAGCGCCAGGCCGTTGGTGACGGTGCCAAGCCCGTTGCCGCTGCGGTTGCAGCCAAGGGCAAGGGCGGGAAGGCCCCGAGCTCCTCGTCGAGCAGCAGCAGCGATAGTGACAGCTCCTCGGATGACAGCAGCGATTCGGATGCGCCGGCTGCCAAGAAGACGAAGGCGGCGCCTGCAGCCAAGGCCGCCCCTGCCGCCAAGGCTGCCCCTGCAGCCAAGGCGCCTGCTGCCTCGCCGTCGTCCTCGTCGTCCTCTTCGGATGACAGCAGCAGTGACAGCGATTCGGATGCGCCGGCTGCCAAGAAGGCCAAAGCCGCGCCTGCAGCCAAAGCCGCGCCTGCAGCCAAGGCCGCCCCTGCAGCCAAGGCGCCTGCTGCCTCACCGTCGTCCTCATCGCCTTCGTCAGAAGATGACAGCAGCAGTGACAGCGACAGCGACGGCGGGGCATCGACGAAGGCAGCCGTCACGCCCAAGACGGCGGCGGCGGCTCCCATCCCGGCGAAGGGAGCGAAGGAGCTAAAGGCCAAGCCCAAGCCCAAGGCCGCTGACAGTGACTCGACATCCTCTTCTTCCTCTTCAGATGAAGATACCAGCAGCAGCAGCGACGATGACGACTCGGACACGAAGAAGGGTGCCACCAAGGGCGGCAAGACTGCTCAGTCGCCCGCCGTAGCGACCCCCGACGTGGCTGTGAGGCCCGCGCCCCGCCCCCGCCAGGCCTCGCCCTCATCAGAGGAGGAGACGGACTCGACGGACACCGGGTCGACCACGAGCAGCGATGACACAACGAAGCAACAGGCGCGGTCCAAGCCGGTTTCGGAGCCAGCCAAGACGCCCGTCTCGACGGGCGCCACTGCCACGCCGAAGGACGGTCTGCCGAAGGGGGGCACGGCGGAGAAGCCGCAGCGCGGCCTGTGCGGCAGCGACGGGGGGAGCGGCAGCGGCACCTCGTCGGACGACAGCAGCAGCAGCAGCGACTCGGATACCGACAGCTCCAGCTCCGAGGAGGAGGATGGGAAGGGCGGGGCCGCTGCCAAGAGCAACGGCGGGGCCGCGCCGGTCAAGCCGGCTGCGGCTGCAGCAGCAGCGCCGGCGGGCAAGGACTACGTCCACAAGAAGCGCTCGCGTGACTCAGACTCTGATTCGGATAGCGACGACAGCAGCAGCAGCGATGACAGCGATGATGATGACAGCAGTGACGACGAGCCAGCGGCGGCAGAGCCGAAGAGCAAGAAGGCCAAGAAGGGTGAGTGGAGCCGCGCTTGCGTACCGCGTGTTGATGGCTGTAGCCAGTTTGAAGGTGTGGCTCATGACCTGAAAACAGTGCTGCGGCCTCGGGGGATTGAGTGGCGGGGGGCACGTGAAGAGGACGATTGTTGCGCCGTAGCGTGCAACTCGGGGTTCGCGCCGGCACACGTCGCCGCGGGGGCGCGCTTTGTCTCGAGACGTGCTCAGTACTGGTGCGGATGTCAGAGGCCCCGCCCCACCCGGCCCGGAGTTGGGAGTCCGGTGCGCTTCTGGGTCCCAGCCACCTTGTCACCCGGTGCCCCACCGCCGCCTCCCATGTCTCACAGACGTGCTTGGCGCTGCGCTCGAGGACGGCAAGACGTTTGATCAGCTGGCAGCGGCCGTCAAGGAGGCGATGGAGAAGAAGGCGGAGGTGAGCTCTTGCGTGTGCTTTTGACCGTTGCGTTGTGCGTGAGCTCACGTCGTCGTACGGCCACTGCGTCATTGTCCCTTTGGCGTAGTATTTCTTTTCCCGCCAGCAGCGTAACGTGCGAATTCACTCGGCGCCAGTTAGCGCTCCATGATCACGCTCTTCACATGTGACGCGCAGGTGGGTCGCGCGGCGCTGCTCCGTCTCGTCCGCACGCACCTGCTGGGTGGTGGCGATCAGGAGGTGACGGACGCGGACCTAGCAACCGTGCGGCAGCAGGTGCGATCCGCGGGTCTCTGCGGGCTGCGTTGCCGCCGCCGTCATCATGAGGGGGGAAAAGGACGAGAAACGTATTGTGGCAGCGGAAGGGAACGGGAGGGAACAAGGGGGGAGGGGAGACGGCGAGGAAGCCCGCACTTGGCTGTTCACGCAGTTTCTAGGCTGTGGCACAGCGCCAGAGTTGCTGTCTGGCGCCGGACGCGGCATCCGTAATCATTTTTCCGCGTGGGCCTTAAGATCACATTCCTGCGGAGCTTGCTCCGCCAGTGGAATGCAATTGAGTCATACCCGCGCTAAAGGAACGCAGGCTGGGGAGCGTGCGCGTTATGCGCCGCGCCCCGCGCCGAACGCCGCTGCCAGCAGGCCGCCTCTCGGCGGCCCCGCCCGTGTGCGGCCCCTCGTGGCCACCACTCGAACACCGGGCGGGCGCTGGCTCGGACAACATTTCAATGATTATTTACAAACCATACATTTCGGCATCCTAGGGCCGTTGGATTCTCCCGCATCGCATCGCACCACGCCAGCCATTTTGCGCACCAGGACCTTGCTAGGGCAGGGTAGTACCGTACCTGGGACCCGCTGTGCGCGCTTTCCGGTGCCCGGCTGTCGTTGTACCATTGAACGCGCCTGCACTATCCTGTGTGCGAGGCGCGCCGGGTTGGCGCAGCGCGGCTTAGTGTCGCTGTGTTTTGGGGGCATGTGCCGAAACTCGCATGTCCGCACGCATCACGCGCTGAGTCGCCCTTCTGTCCTCCGCCTGGTCTGGCCCCCCTGGACCCCGAACCGCCCGCCTGCCCCCCTTCATGCAGTTGGTCTCCAAGCGGGTGTGCGACCTGGCCAACGAGACCCGGCTGATCAAGCCGAAGCAGAAGGTGGCGGAGATTGACAAGGCCGGGGGCAAGGCCGAAAAGGCCGGGGGAAAGAAGGCTGCTGGGAAGGCAGGGAAGGCCAAGTGAGGGGCAGTCAGGTCTTGTTTGATTTGGTTTGGTTTTGACCAGGTGCAGGATGTATGACTCGGCGTGACGCTTGGTTCGTGATGGTGACGGAAGCGGGGGCGGAGGGTGATTAAGCAGCCAGAGCGCGCTTTAGGTCGCGTGGAAGTCGCGTGCACGTTGCAGGGTGGGTACTTGACAGCAGAAACCGGGCGAGGGTAGCGAGAGAAGAGTGCGACAGCTAGTTTTCTCCCGAGTAGTGTTTTGTTCGCCTATTGAGCGGGATCTGTATTTGGGTTCAGTGGAGCGTTTCCAGTTAGCGATAGTGGGTGCGAGTGTGCTGCTCTTTTATTTCGTTGCTGGCACGGTGTGGTGTGTGTGTGTGTGTGTGTGTGTTTCTGGTTAGCGCACAGGCGCAACACAGGGGCACGGCGGCCGGCCCAAGGCTGCCTAGGGAGGTGCCACATTGTCAGTCCTTATTCTTGGTGGAGTTGATGGAAGTCGGTTCGCGACACGAGGGTGAGTGTCGAACTAAGATTAGCAACGACATGCGGCCGCATTGCACCGCTGTGAGGACACGAGAGCGTTTCTCGAACGAGCGATCCAGAATTCCATGTCCATGGGTGTGGCAAGAGAAAGTCTATCCCCCTCCCCCGCCCCCCGGGCTTGTGCAAGCTTACGCACAGTCAGACGATTCGGCCAAGCTGCTTTGCTCGACGGAAGCAGCCGCACGTTGTGAATGAGGGCGCTGTACGGCACCGAATGTGGGCTGCGCTCGCCACGAACAAGGACAGCTAGGGCCCTCAAACCCTAGGGTCTCCGTACCGCTTAAGTAGATTACTGGTACAGCGGTACTGGTACTCCCGCGGCTGTCCCTTGTGCCGTTCAGCCTTTTGCGCTGCAACGCCGCCGCCGATAGCCTAGCCTCGGATGAATGGGTGAATGCCCCAGCGCTGTGGCTCCTGAGAGGGAGCGCGGCCCTGCTGCGCGGATGGATGCGAATTACAGCACCGTAGCGTAATATTACCAAGTGCCGCTCAAGGTGGTCATCCCTTCACTTCTGGGGCCAGCTGCTCGTTGGCCAGCCGTCTCCAGCTCTGCGGCTGTCAGCCCTTCAGAAACCCGGGAGGACCACGGGCTTCCCAGCCTACTCATCTGCTCTCAAGCACCTTCAGCGCTCTAGACATCTGCTGGCGTTCCGCCGCTCCCATCACCATCACCATCACCACCGCCTCCACCGCCGCCGTCGCCGCAGCTCAGCCTCTCCAGGACGCGGCGCAGCTCCCCGGGTGAGTCGGTGAACAGCCCGTCGATCGCTGCACCCAGCCGCCCCCCAGCGCCCTGAGCCTCCGCCTCGCCAGCTCCCCCCTGCCCACCTCCTCCCCCTCCCACTCCCTGGATCAGCCCGGTCCCCAGCACCAGCGGCGCCACCTCATCCACCCACGTCTCCGCACCGGTAAGCAACTGCTCCCGGGGCGCCGGCTTGAAGACCGACGCAAACACCTGCACGGCGCAGCGCGACACAACGGGTTTGGGGGTTAATCGCAACCGCATGTGGGCCCCGACCCCCCGGGCCTATGCGGGAAACCGGGGCTGACTAAGAGCGCGCTTGGCTGGCGCTTGCCAGCGCCTTGCTGGCGCACTGTACTGCCCTCTGCTGTCCAGCAGCGGGCCACCAGCAGCGGACCACTCAAACACATCAGGGCAGCCGCACCTGCAAGCCCGCCCGCCGCATTCGGAGCAGGGGCTCCGAAGCCACCAAACCCCGCCCCCCGCCGTCGCCGCCGCGGCCTGTCTCGCCTTCCGCCTGCGCCGGCCCTGCAGCCACCGCCGCCGCTGCAGACTGCGCCGTCGCCAGGAGCTGCTGCCGGGCCACCGCCACCGAGCTCGCATATGCGGCGATGCGCGCGAGGCCCTCGGGGCCGGTGGCGCTGTCCCAACCCTCGCCCGTGTCGGGAATGGTGGGCCTGTCCGCGGAGATGAGGAGAGGCAGTTGGGGGAGGCAGTTGGGAGCCGTGGGAAGCGCATTGGGCGCTGGTCTGGCGAGATCAGGTGCGGCACCACGTGCCATCAGCCATCAGCCTGGAATAGTCACGGAGGAGTGCAATACGCATTACGCAATACGCACCCGAGCACTTGGGTCAGTGGCGAGGAGGTCAGCCGGGCCAGGTTCTTGAGGCTGCTGGCCTGTCTCCGAGGCGGCGGCGGCGAGGACGACGACGGCGGGGATGGGTATGCGGGCGGCAACCGGCAAGACAGTGGGGGGAGGGAGCGCGGGCGTCAGGCATCAAGTTCTCGCGTGCGAGGGTGCGACCCATCGGCAATGCGGGATGGCAATGCAGCTGTATCTGCGCAGCGGCAGCAACGCCCCGAAGGAGGGCGCGTCCTTGGTAGCGCGCGACCGTTGCCATGCCGCGTTGCGCCGCTCGTACCTCGAAGGCCATAATGTAAGATGGCCGGCGTCGCCACGCCTCGCTTCCGTACGGCCCCGCCGCATAGCCGTACCGCTGCAGCAGCCGCAGCAGCACGTCCTCGAAGCTGCTGTTTGCGGCCGCCAGCTGCGGCAGCGCTGCGTTGTGCCAGGAGGCGCTCTGGATGTGCAGAGCCACACCCACGGCGGGATCAACCGCCTGCGCGGACAGGGGAGAGAGAGAGTGAGAGAGACAGAGGGCGGCGATGATGAGGAATTCCGCTGGGCAGGCCCAACCTGCCGCTTGAGGATGGGGCCATCCAGGAGGGGGTCGAGTGCGCTGTACAGTAATCGAGGGAAGGCTCCGGGCGAGAGTGAGGCCCACCCGCCCCGCCCCTGTCCCCGTGAGGCTTTCGCACTGATCAAGATCAGAGCGGCAGGACCCGCGACGAGGGACCAGGGACCAGGGCGTCCATGGCAACCTATCGCAACGGGGCAACTGTTGCGGAACACGCACATGGAGCGACGACAGGGCAGCGATACACACATAGTATGATCCGGTGCTGCGCAACCGTTCGTACCGCCGTACTCACGGTGGCCATCCTCAGCAGATCCTCCAGGGAAGCCACCCGATGGTCCGTCAAACCGTCGGCACCAGTGCCCGCCTCCTCCACACCCGTCCCGCCGCCCGCCGCCTCCTGCCCCCGGGGCCCGACCTCGTCTGCAATCGACCCCGACACCCACGGCGCCGCACATTCCCCTTCCGCAGCCGGCGCCTCCGCCTCGCCCGCCCTGCAGCTCGGCGGCGGCGGCGGCTGTTGCGCCCCACTGGTGGCCACCGCCGCGTCCCCCAGACTCCCGGGGAACACCGCCCGGAGCTGCTTGATCTCCTCGAGGGTCAGGTCGGAGGCCAGGACGACGGGCCCCTCCGACTGCCCTCCGCCAAGAGTCGGATGTTGCTGCTGCTGTTGCTCCGAAGCCAGGCTGCTGCTGCTGCCGCCTCGCCGTCGGGGCCACCGCAGCAGCACGTCGGTGGTGTGCGCGATGTTGGGTTCGTGGCGGCAGACCGGCACCAGGTCCCGACTCAGCACCACATCGCACTCGATGAAGCGAGCGCCTGCCAGCGACCCAGAACGGAAACAAAAGAGGAGCGAAGGGTGGAGGAGGAATGAAGTAAGGGTGGAAGCTCCCAGATCAAAGATAGAGGACGCAATGGGAGGTCCAGACGAGGGTGAAAGGATACCGGTAGCAGCCAAACCGTTACGGCGGAAGTCTACGAATTTTGGTGGGCGGGGACGAAGAGGGATGGGTGGGCGCTGGCCCGTCGCAGCCTGCGGCGCGGCCGCCGTGCAGCGACGGTCCCTATCTCCCTGAGGCACCACCACTGCCCCGCCATGTTCACCATCGCCGCCTGGCACTGCCGTACCTTGCTTAATGGCCGCTCGGTAAGCTCCGATGCTGTGCTCGGGGAAATCGGCAGACGCGCCCCGGTAAGCCATCACGAACGGCAGCTCGTCCACCTGCACTTTGTCGTACCACATGTGAATGGCCCCCATGTTTGCATTCCGTGACAAAGTATTGTGAATTCATCATCAACTTCATCGCAACGGTTGGGGCCCCGTACCGGTTGGAAGCACGCGGCTGCGCCGCTCGCCGCGGCCGCTCGCGTGCAAGCCAGAAGGAGCACGACGCTGATCAGCTGCAGCGCAGTTCCTCCGAAGTGCCGATACAAAATGATATTTTTGTGCATGATTTGTTTGGAGAACGCGGCCTGCAGCATGGCAGATTTAGGAGCTACAATGCTTCGTCTTTCCGCCGACGCGTGAAAACATCAGCTTGCGAAAAAAGATCGCGCGAGCGAGGGCGGAAACGACAGGGTAAAATGACGGCAAAAGCCTGCTTCTAAAGCCGAGCCAGTGAAGGCTGGCTGCTAAACCGTCGGACCTAACCACTGGGCAGTTGGCCGTGAACACGCTTTCCGTACATTAACGCTTTCAGGGACGGCCCGGCCTGATTCCATCGTCCGCGATTCTGATGCACGGGGTAGGGTGGTGCAACCGAGCCGGGGCCACGAGGATCCACCGAGCCCTGCGGGGCCATATGAATCGGCCAGCCGCTGCGGGCCGCTAACGTGCGGCTGCGCCCTGCTGCGCCTGTGACCTGTGCTAGTAATCCAGAGTCCCGGTGGATACGCGTTCCTACGCTTCTTTGGTTCCTTTTCCGCCCGCACCGCTGCCTGCAGACGTGCAAAACTTCAGCCGCTGGGCGCCGTGATGCTTGCGCTGTGCTTGCGCTGTATGCTGTGCGATGTCGTGAAGTGTCCCGTACGGCGTTTGGATAGTTACTTTGGATCCAGGACAGCGCTGCACGCACCCTCATCGCATCACTTCTAGCGTTACCCGGTATGCGCTAAATCCCAAATTGTGGAAGCCAGCGTTGCAGCTTCCTGGCATATGACGAGATGCGCCCCGATTCATCAATAGGTCGTCCACAGCCTTGGCTGGCCTTGGCTTCGCCGGGACAGCGCCGGGACCGACGCGACTTGCTCACAAATATCAACCTTGGCAAGCCTTGGCAAGCTGAAAATGCGTACAGTCTTCCGTCGTCGTCTTACGCAGCTATGATCGGTTAATGCGCACCCTCGGATCGTTCCTTGCCCTCACCACTCCACTCCTCCCATTTCCGTACACACAGCACTCCCTCATATTCATTCCCCCCAAACCCCCCAAGCAGGCACCCGCCCTGCTAACGAGATCCATTCCTTTCACAACAACGCTCAGCCGGTACCTCGCTCCATGCCCAACAAGCCATTCCCACCATGAGTCATGAGGCATGACACCATCAGGCCCTGATGCCGAGCCCAACAGCCGCCGAGAGGCCTGCGCAACCCCTTCCCGACTCGACCCCCTCACACGCCCATCGCCTGCATGCGTGCCTCTCGCTCCGCCCGCTGCTTGAACCACTCGGCGCTCTTGTCCTTGTCCAGAGCCTCCGCCAGCAGCTGGGGGGCCGCAGGGTCGCGGACGGACAGGTCCCGAAAGCCCGCATCGCCCACGAAACAGATCTGTGGGGCCACCGGCAGCGGCAGCAGCAGCAGCAGGACAACAACAATGCGGCAGGACAACAATGCGCAAGGGAGCCAGGGCCCGGAACTGCAGCTGTGAGTTTGCCGATGGGAGTTACCCAAACCCTCAGGGAAGCAGCAGGAGCTGGGACCCAGGTGCCAACAGCTGGTGGAATGGACGAGATTCGTACTGCAACAGCAGGCGCCGGAACAGTGAGGCCAAACACAGCGTGCCCTCACACTGAACCCCTCCCCCCCGGGGGAAGTGGGGAAGTGGGGAAGTGGAGATGGCGCCCCGACGTCCACCATTCCAAGTTTTCCGGTGGACCCACGTGCCGCCGAATTGTGGACCCGCAGCACGTCATGCAGGAACAGGCCGTCTGGGTAGCGAGCCGCGCGGCCCCACCTCGTGACCGTCTGGGTCCTGCAGTATGACCACCTGCACGGTGGCCTTGCCCGGGGTGTCCAGGGACACGTACGGCGTGTGCACCGTGTAGCCGGCCGCGCGCACGTCCGCCTCCAGCTGCTGCAGCTGCTCGCCCGGGCAGGCGAACGCCACGCGGCCGAAGCTGCGGGGGCCGGGTCGGGTCGGGTCGGGTAGGATAGGGTCGGGTCAGTCGGTTAGGGTCGTGTAGGGTAGGGTAGCAGACGGCGGCTATGTCGCAAAGACGGGGGCGTTGGGAGGTCGCAACGGCGGGGTGAGTGGGAGCCACAAAGCTCCCTGCTGCCACAGCTCACGGCCTCCCCAGACACCCGGGCACAAAGCTCCCTGCTGCCACAGCTCACGGCCTCCCCAGACACCCGGGCGCACCGGTACGCAGCATGGTAGGTCCTGCTGCTGCTGCTGCTGCTGCTGCTGGCTCCATTCGCCCAAGTCGGATACGTCGCACGGGAAGCTTGTACAACCCCTGGCATCCCCCCCGCTAACGCTGTCTCCGTCCCTTCGCTGCGGGATCCTTTTTCCTTACCCCCATAACCCCCACCATCCTCCGAGGCACCTTGGCCCGGCCGTCTGCACAGCACACCCACCACCCACCGCCCCCCGGCCACCGCCGCTGCGCCACTCACGCCGTGCCCCGCTCCAGGGGCTGCCCCTCGGGCAGCTGCACCAGCCGCAGCTGGCACTGCCCCGGGCCGCAGCTCAGCAGCGCCTCCCCTGGAGCACCCAGCCGCCGGGACTGGAAGCCCAGGAAGCCAGACCAGAAGGCTGCGGGGGTCGCAGTGGGGGCGCATAGAGGGAGGCAGGCAGGCAGGGAGGGAGGCAGACAGGCACAGGTACAGGTACAGGGAGGGCGCGTGGTGTCATGAACGGAGCGAAGCGGCCGGATGCCGCGGAGAGTGCTGCCCGGCCGCATCACAGGGAGCGGTGACCGGGGGGCCAGCAGGGTGAGGGGGCGCAGGGGGCGGGGCGGAGCTGCACTGCTTATGCAGGTGCGGGTGCGGGTGCGGGTGCGGGCGCGTTTCAAGGGGCTGGAAAGGGGGCCCAGGAGAGACACTGTTCTCAACCCACTGCGCCACCGCGCCAGCGAGGTACCGAGCTCCCTGCAGACACCGTGCAGACACCGTGCCATGCCATGCCATGCAGATGCCACCGCGAGAGACGTGGACCCGCGAGGGACTCCCCTGCGAGTGGACCCGAACCCCCGCCACTGCACATTCGGCGCACGACGGCCACTGCCAGCAGGCCGCACCCTCCGAGCTCCAACCCACGGGACCCACCCACCCACCCAGCGACCGCTCCAGGTCGGTCACGTGGAGGCGCAGCTCCGTCACGGGGCAGCTCCGAGACCAGCTCCCGGTGGGGGCGGACGAAGAGGGGGCGGACGACGGAGGCTCCTCGTTCAGAACCCAGAAGCGGTAGCCGTCGGGGGCGGTCACTGCCAGACAGGCTGGGGCTGGGGCTGGGGCCGCCGGGGAGTCGCCCTTGTCCTCTTCCGCTGCCGCTGCGTCAGCGAAGGCCACGGCCGTCCCCAGGCCCTGCGGGCAACGCAGCAGGCCGGTGCGTGCTTTACGACCGGTGCACAGTGTCAGTTCAGGTTCACCCGCCAGCGGCAGACGAGCGGCGGCAGGAGACAGGACAGGGAAGACTGGCGGGCAGGAGCGCGGGACAGCCTGTTACATGGCCTCCTATGACATGGACATGAACCACACGCAAGCAGGAAGGTGGACGGGTCGCTGGTGGGGCGCTAATCGAGCGGCCGCCAGTGTGGGGAGCTCCGTCTCCCGGGTGAGGTGGCAGGCAGGCAGGCAGGCAGGCGCCCTCCTGCGTCCACGGGGAGCGTTGGCCCTGCCCGGGATGCCACACCCCACTGGGCCGGGGCGTGACGACATCCTCTCATCGACCTGCATGACTGACCTTGGAGACCAGGTTGTCGTACACTCGTTTGCTGCGGATGGTGATGCCCAGGAAGTCGTTGCCCAGCTGGTACGACTTGACGCCTGTCGGTTAGGAGTTAGGGGGTTGGCGTCAACGAGCCGGGTCTCGACGGTCAGGCCCCGGCAGCGCATGGACCTCAGGGATGTCCCCGCCGGACCCACCCCCGCCCCAACCACCCGGAGCAACCCTCCTAAATCCAAACCTCCGCTGCATTACGCGCCCACATGCGTCGTCCACCTCCAGCATACCGGTACACAACTCGACTGTCCCGACTAACAAGAACACAGTCTTTCTTGACAGATGTACCTACCGTAATTGTACGTCAGCTCCAGTACAAAGTTGTCATCCTCAGGACCGTACCTACGGCAGAGACAGTCAGGCGCAGCCCACCGGGGAGGCGGCGGACATCAGCCGGCAGCGACAGGGAGGCTGCGGACATCAGCCCAGCTGTTAAGAGGCCCGCAACCTCAGCACGCCACGATGCAAGCTGATCGACCGGTAATCCAGATGGGCGTAGTCACCGAAATCGTCCGCGGTCCTCTGGGACCAAATCCAGTTTCCTCGCGAGCCAGGATGCGTCCCCACAGACCCACGGGTCAGGCTCTGGTCCACACGCATCCCGGCCTCCCCGGTGCGGTGGGGCGCACGGCAAAACCCGAGGTACTGTACGGTACGTACCCGATCATTGTTTTCGACCACATTCCGTCGTACGGTCCGTTGCAGGCCGCCGCGCAGCCCTCAGTAAACTGGAGGGGCGAAGGGGTCGGGCACCGGCGGGGCACCGGCGGGGCCAGGTGGGGCCAGGTGGGGCCAGGTATTGTGTGTGTCCCTCGGCAGACTGGTAACGGCAATCGCCCCGAGGGTGCGCACCAGTGGTTACCTACGGGGTTCACTGTGACTTGCTCTATGTTAGCAGCCAGCCGGTCGCCTTGACATATCAGCGCCCTAAGGACCTTAAGAGCACACGTACCGTAGTGCTAACCCAACAACACAAAAATGCCCTACTAAAGTGCGTGGGCGCGTGCCCGGCTGGCGGTCATCCGTGGGCCTTCTCCCCCAGGAGGCCCCGCCCAGCCCCCCCGCCGGTCCCAACCGCCGACCTCCTCATGCCGCAACGGCTCCATCAGCAAGGCATCCTCGTAGAAACGGATGGTGGCGGTGCGATCCCCCACCTTGCCCGGGCCGTTGTCACGCCGTGGGAGCGGGGGCGGAAAGGTACGGAAAGTAAAAGTGGCGAACAACCCACGATGGGGCACAGCATGCACCGTGCAAACGCAGGGATGAAGGCAGCCGCCGATTGCCACAAATGACGCACCAGGACATTACAATGCATACCAGAGACCCCATGCTTCGGGATTGCTTAACTTGGCGGCTTTGTCCGAGGGTAGGGTGACCCTTGGTGGCTCTGCGGTTGGTTTTTTCGATGCACGACTAACGGCCACTAACTCGTATCCCCTACACGGTGACCTGAACACGTGATTAATATTCACCTTGAAGACCCAGTGCAGGTTTCGGCACGGAGAGGGCCCCATTGCTGGCCGTGCCAACGCCTGAATACGCGTCACACTGTATTTGCGCCGGGTGACAAGGCGATGGGCTACGGTTTGCCTTAGGCCCAGCATGTGTGCCCGTGATATTGAAGAAAACATATACAAGACTCATTCGTATCCAGTTTTGCAAGCACATGAAATGCCATAGTACGACGCCGTAACAATTTCAGGCGGAGGGCCAAATTTGTGCGCCAAATTAGATTTCCCATAGAACGTAGAATATCACGCAGCAGTGTCAAGTTGCTGTCCGGCTCAAGGACGTTGACCCACTAACTTCGAAGAACACAGAGAGTGTTGCATGTTAATAGCAACACAGATTATTGCACACAATTAGGACAAATGTCGTAGGATAACTGCTTATGATTAGACTCTAATACTGGACCAAGAATGGCGCAGCTGCAGGTGTCCCCGCCTGCAGTAGACTTCCCAAATGTGGATCCGGGACAGGTCCTGAGCGCTTGGGTGACTGTCAAGGTAACAGACTGTATGCGCTCGGTGGTGTTCCTGCCGATGTGCCTGTGGCACGCTCCGGACATCGCCACATGCAAGCGCGACACTGCGCTGGACCTGTAGCCATGATACCCGTGCCGCATACACACTGTCGTCCCCAGAACCTCGATGCGCGAACGCGCACGATCAAGGTTCGACCTCCCAAAACCAAGTACTTTGCCCTGAGGGAGTTCTTCAAACCCATCTGCCTCGCGGGGGGCCTGGAGACGCGCTTCGAGGTGAGCAGGGCCCTGCACACGACACCGAGCCACCGTACAGGCCCCTGGAACATCTCCAAATCAAGCCTCTGAGTTGACGGCGGCCGCAGGGTCATCGGAGGGGAAAGGCGGGGCTGCGGACTGCTGCCAAACCCGCGGCACGCAGCAACATTGCCTGCCGTGGGACCCCTCCCTCTCCCGCCAACACCCCGCGCTTCACATGCCACCCTACCCGCAGGTCTTTTTCGATGGCGACAAATTTGAGGCGGACCGTCAGTCCGTGCAGGACAAAATCGTCATCCAGACGGAGACGGGCAGCTATGATCTGCAGGCAAGCAACCGGGAGAGCGAGCCGCTGGCCGCTGGCCATCCGGGGCGAATAGCGGGGTTACCAGCGCAGCGCAGCGCAGAACAAGCGGCGGACAGGCAGGCGGGCAGGCAGGCGGGCAGGACGGAGGACGCGGCGCAGCAGCTGATGCCTCCTCAGTCGCTTGTGGAGCCTCCTCACACTCTGGGCGAATGGCCGGCGAGGGCGGACAGCAGCTGTGGTTGGGGCTGTGTTTGGGGCTTGGGACAGCGGATGGGGGGCATGCATGTGGTTGCACCTCCCCTGGGTTTGGGAGGGCTGGAAAGGCGGAAGGGAGGACAGGCGCTGGGCCGCCCGCCGTGGGCGTAATGGGCTGTCCATCACCACCACCACCACCACCAGCGGCTGGTGCCCCGCGCCGCCCGCTATCTCTCAGCTTCACGAGCAGCCAAACATTGGCTGCGGCCGTGCGGGAGGTTGGGGCTGGGGGCTGGGGATGACGACGGAGCGCGGTCGTGCCGGCGGCCCTGGGCTCACCGACCGCGGCGCCTGTGCGCGTTGCGGTGACCCGTCAGCCTTTTGCCAGCCGATATCGCTTTTGTGGGAGCGCAAGAGCGGTGGCGTGCGGAGAGAGAACCCCGGAGGTTGCTGCCCGAGAGGCGGGCTGGCAGCGGGGCGGGTGGCAGGGGTAGGGAGCCGGGCCGTTGGGCCGGGGAAGCCCTGCACGAATCTGTGTTGCCCCTGGTGAGGAGATTGGGAGCGGGACGGCGGCGCCTTTGAGCGGGGCCGTTGAGTAGCGAGTTGGGCGGGCCCGCCCGTTCCGCACGCCCCGCCGCATGCCCACAGGGCGCCTATCGCAGCGTCCCGCCTCTCCGCCTTCCACGCATCGCCTGGTCGCCCGCGGTTGCGACGGAAAGCGAGAGCGAAACGGAAGCCGGCAACCCGACCTGACCCGACCCGACCTGACCCTACTCGCGGGATACTACGTCACAAAACACGCCTATCACCCAACCTACCTTGAAGCACGTGCGCCCACCCGAACAGCACAAGGCGCCCACACGCGCCGCTTGCCGGTCCATATGTGTGGTGGCCTCAGCCCGTATGCCGGCTACCGTCTCGGCCGCTGCTGCTGCTGCTGCTGCCGCCTGTCCCTCCCTGCCCCCCGCGGGGAGCCACCGGCGCATCGCACGCTCACCCCCGCCCCGCCCCTCCCCGCCCCTCCCCGGCCCGCAGCTCAAGGCCTCCGCCCCCAAGGCTGAGGTCCGCATTGTGGGCGACCTGATCATGGGCCTGCTGCCCAGCGAGAGCAAGGCCTCCAAGCGCATACAGCTGGTCAACGAGGGGGCGGCACACGCGCCCTTCAGAGTGGAGTGGGATAAGTGAGTCGAGTCAGCGGAGCGGAGGGACGGGGCCGCAGCGGGCCCCGGGGCCCGGGAGGGTGGAGGAGGAACATAAGGCTGGATCACACCGGCAGTGGCCCAAAGCCACTGCCTGAGTGATCTGGGCGGCTGGAGGGATAATGCCCGCCCCGCCCCGTCCCGCCCACCCAGAGCCACCACACGTGTTGGTTCCTGCGGCAGCCCCCTGTCGCTCAGCTCGGGCCCTGGACCTGGACCGGACCTGGCCCTAACCCGCATCCCCCACCACCACCCCACCCCACCCCACCCCCGCTGCAGGAACCTGCCCGTCACCATCGAGCCCACGATTGGTGTGGTTGAGCCCGGGGGCGTGCCCGTGGAGCTGACTCTGACTGTGACAGTGGGGGAGCCCGGCTCCCTGGCCAGTGAGGTGACTGTGGTGCTGGGCAGCCTGACGCGGAAGGTCATGCTGACGGCCACCATCATCAAGCAGTCCTTCGACCTCATTGACAGCGGGGGGGCGATCATGTCGGAGGTGGGGGCGGAGCGGGGTGGGGTGGGGTGGGGATGGGGTTGGGGGGCGGGGTTGGGGGGCGGGGTTGGGGGGCGGGGGATGGGGTTGGGGGGGATTGGGTGCAGTGGGGATGGAACGGGGTGGGATGAAGTGGAGTGCAGTGGGGCAAGTTGGGGTGGGGTGGGGTGGGGCCCCCTGTGTTGGGCTGAGGGTCGGTCGCAGCTGGGGGCGGGTTGGAGGCCTGGCGCAGCAACGAGGTACGGGCCACAGGCTCGTCTGGGACTCGGGGCCGGGCCGGAGAGCTGTTGAAATGTGGGCTTGCCTTTGGGTGTGGGTTTCCAGGTTTGTTTGCGGCCCGGTCCCGATTGGCCAGGGGGTTGGGGCTCGCGAGAGGTGGCGGGTGGGCGAGAGGCGGAGCGGGTCCGGCGGAATGCGGGTCGGAGCGGGCCGGCGGGGGGGCTCCCGGGCGTCCCGTGCCCAACCCCAGCCCGGTCAGACGAAACTGAGTACGATGTGCGACGCCTCCCTCTCTCCCTTTCTCCGTCCGTCCGTCCCTCCCTTACACGCACCGCACCCGCCCCGGGTTCTGCCCACCTCTTCCGGCCCCCGTTAGCTGGACTTTGGCAGCCTGTACTACGGGCAGGTTTCGGAGCGCGAGGTGACGATGTTCAACAACGGTCCCGTGGAGGCCCGCTACATCATCAGCTACGGCACACTGGCGGAGATGCGCAACAAGGTGGACGATGAGGCGGC
This sequence comes from Pleodorina starrii, assembly GCA_030267565.1. Lineage (NCBI taxonomy): Eukaryota > Viridiplantae > Chlorophyta > Chlorophyceae > Chlamydomonadales > Volvocaceae > Pleodorina > Pleodorina starrii. The sequence continues at coordinate 4,311,401 of BRXU01000003.1, forward strand.
CGCCAACGCAGACCCCAACGACCCCTTTGCCGACGTCATCATGGCGGCGCGCCAGCGGCAGAAGGCTCGCAACACGGGCGACAACCCCTTCCACATCACGCCGCTGTCGGGAGTGATCGGGCCCTACGCCAAGACCAGTGTGGTGGTGCGCTACACGCCCACCGCGCCGCAGTCTGCCAAGGGATTCAACTGCCTGGTGCCGTCATCAGATCAGGTGGGGGGCGGCGTGGGAGCGGGGGCGGGGATGCGTGCGCGGGAGCGGGAGCGGGAGGGGTTCCGGGTGTGACGGGTGTGGGGGATGGGGGCACACTGGGGAAGTCCCTGGTCGCCTCCCCCTCCCTGGTCCCCAGTGCCCGGCAACTGGAACCGCCACACGTCGTCCTGTCCCGTCCTGTCCTGTCCGGACACGTGTGCCGTCCTAATCACCGAAGTGGCGTCGCTCGATTGGCGCGAGCCGCACACCGGGCCCCTGACGACTGACCTGCCTACGTGCCGGGTTCACTCTACCCCCCTTCGGGCACCCTCCCGGTCCGACTGCCCGGCTGCCCAACTGTCCGGCTGTCTCCTTTTATCCCTTTGCGCTGTCCGCCATAACCCTGTCCTCCCCCGCCCCCCCCCCCGCCTCTGTCCTCTCCCCCGCGCAACCAGTCTCTTCGCACGTTCGAGTACTTTGCGGTGGTTGAGCTGCTGGGTCTGCCCACCAAGATGAAACTGCCCATCCGCGCGCGGGGCATGCCTGGCGGCCTGCGTCTGTCCACCCATTCGCTCCTCTTCGGCGACGTGACGACCCACAGCTGGGCGGATCAACTGCTGGCCATCACGAACACAAACTCGCAGATGGGCGCACGGTTTCAGGTGGGTCGGGGGTGCATGATAGGGGGAAACGGGGATGGGGGTTGGGGGGAAGACACCCCAAGAAGATACCGATACCGCAGCGGAGGGATGGAGGCGGCGTTGACGAACCCAGGACCCAGGGCCCCGCAGTACTTTGTTCAGACGTGCCTGTTTGCCGGTGCCCAGTACCGGTAAACCGGTTCGTCTGACCGGTACCGGTACCGGAAGAGAGCTGCGACCCGCGGAGTCGCCGCCGTTGGGAATCA